>WNWU01000001.1:20406180-20430811 GCA_012654045.1 Ptyas mucosa | reverse complement strand
CTTCCTTCCTTCCTTCCTTCCTTCCTTCCTTCCTTCCTTCCTTCCTTTCTAAAAAAGACCTCTTTTTACAATCCTGTAATCCCTTAATTTGGGGTAGAGTCAGGGAGACTGGATGGTGTTGAACAGTTATTGGCTGGATGCCCTTTCTGTGCTACACAGAGTTCACAATAGATATTTTTTCTTTGCACCCTAGGAAAGCAATATTTGCAGCTACCTAGGATTGAATTCTCAACCTTCCAAGTAGGAAGGGAGCATCTTTTCCACTAGACCACAAAGCTGCTAACTGTCTGTGTGTCTGTGTCTGTCTGTCTGTCTATCTATCTATCTATCTATCTATCTATCTATCTATCTATCATCTATCAACAAACTACAGTAAAAAAATAATAATTATCAAAACATTTAACAAAATGAATAATTCAGGAGTTTTCACAATTTACATGAACAGCACATTTATTGTTATTCTACCCAGCTGTTTACCCATGTACACGAGGGCAAATAGTAAGAACTAGACAAGGTCCCACTTCTAAACACTTTAAAAATACTCAGGTATGGATATGATTTTAATTACATTGTAATAATTTCAAAAAATGACAATGAAGATAATCAAGGGACTAGAGATTAAATGCTGAGAAAAGAAATAGAAAGCTCTTGGAATAGTTAGCCTTGGGAAGATTGGATGAGGGCTCTTGGAATACCTTAAAAAAAAACCACATGTAATGTCTGAGACTTCCTATAGGCATAATATGGATTTAAGATACAAGAAAATTTTATTTGTATTTTAGAGAAAAAAGAGTTCAATGGTGAAGTCAATTACCAAGATATGTGGTGAGATTCCTTTCATAGTACAAAAAACTGGACAACTATCTGTCATGGTAATTTAAATTTTCTTGCAAGGACTAGTGTGCTAGGCTAGTATGTCAGCTTGCAAAATTGATTATTAAATGTTCTGCAATTTTGCAAGCCATTTGCGATGAGATCTATATTTGAACAATATTTGAAGTGGCTATATTGGACAAGTGCTTTTATGAGATAAAGTATCATATTGAGGTAGGGGTGAAATCTACTTCCCTTCCCTACCAGTTCAAAAGTGTGCCTGTTGTGTGTGCGCGTGAGCAAAGCTAGCACGTGTGCCTTCTTCACGTCCAATTATAGACCTTCTGTGCATGCGCAAAGTCTTCTGCACATGCACAGAGGGTCAAAAACAGGTTATTTCCTAGTTAAAACCAGGAAGTAATGACATCCAGGCGGGTGGGCGGAGCCTCGCACTGCCGCCGCTCCAGTTCGCCGAACTACGTGCCACTGCCGCTAACAGTTTGACCAAACTGGAGCAAACCGGTAGCATTTCATCTCTGTATTGTGGGCATTACCTCACCACTGAAAAATCTGCATGGATTTAAGACAGATGAAGCCAAGATTTTGAGATATGGCAGTGGAAGGGTAATGGCTTTTACTAAAATCACCTTGGGATTTTAGGTCAGAACTTCCATTTTAGTTTAATTTTATCCTTGAAAAAACAAGGAAACTAGAAGAATCTGAAATGCCAGTCAGGAAGAAACAAGTTCTGATTGCTCTGTCAATGAGACTTCATGAATTACAGGATTTATTTATTAGCATTAAGGAGATGTGATTTTTCAGTAACCTTGTGATTTAGAAACAGCTATTTCCCCAATTGCCCCAAAAACAGGCTGCAGAAACTCCACTGTGCATTCTGTTCAAAGATCCTTGAAGTTGGTTCATAGCTGTACATATTGTGGAGTGTGGTGGCTCACATGATTGGAATGCTGGGTTGGAGGTTAGCAAGTCTGCATTCAAGACCCAAATGCTTCTGCATATCAGGGTGAGTTCTCATCATTCACTCCATCTCCTTGACAGGAACATAAAAGGAGTCCCTATGGGTGTCCCCTGTGCAATGGTGATGTTGCCAGAGAGTCCTATTAATCCAGAAGTGTCTTAACAATGCCTACAACACAAATGGTATGGGATTTTATAGATGAAAATAAACATTTTCACGAGGGTCACAATGTAATAGTAATCAGTTCCTATCATAACCAATTTATTGTGGTCTGTGTGAAGGCTATAAGCATGGTACATGTTTACAGCAACCTGTTGTATTAGTTCACCTCTTGCTGGTATAATATTAACTTTTCAAGGGGAAAAAAGCAGACTACTTGCAAATTTATAGTAGAATAGCTGGTTTCTTATTCTTTGCCTGAGCTGAATGTCTGGGTAAATGCAGATTGTTAACTACAAGATTTATTTCCTTAACAACTTGCATCTTGTTTTGAAATTTCTCAATTTCTTCAGTGGAGAAAAAAGCTTTATTTTTCTTTATGTTTTTTTTGGTTCCTTGAGCTGAAGCCATGGCAAGTTAGTAACTAACTGCTTTAGCACATTTAAAATGATATGATATACAAGTAGGTATAAATCTGACAAAATTAAGTACACAAGTGAAGGTTTTTGGTTTGGTTTTAAAGTACATAGAATATTTATCTCGATGTTTTATGGTGGACTTATTGTGAGTCAGGCACTACTGGGTCAAAATCTCACCCGAATTTGGCTCAAGAGATTCAGGATAGGCAAATGTGTCACAACCTCAACTACTGATATTAAGATCCTTTAATTAAGTATGCTATAAAATTCTTCTGAAATTCTAAATCAGCTCTCAAATCTTATCTCGGAGGAAAGACATGTAGAATTGTTACTGTAGATCATGTATCTACGAAGGGAAGAAAACAAACAAACTTGACAGCTACTCTGTCAAAAAAATCATAAGCTACATTTCAGAAAGATATCCCTTGATCTTGTAACTGTAAGTGCACTATAATTCTGCAAGACAGCAGCAGCAAAAAAAATCCCACAAAATACCATATTGCTTGTCAAATACAAGTGCTTTTGTTGTTTTAAAAAATAACATTTGGAAAATCTTAGCTGAAACATGAAGGAAATACAAGATAAAATTTGTGAAATAACGCTGAATGAAATCCAGTATTCTCTGCCTAAAGCAACCAACTAAATGCCTATGAGTGGTTAAAATAAGGACTTGAGTTAGGCAGAAACTGATTATTAGATATATTCTTCTGCTGATAAGGTAAAAGCAGCAAGAACCATGGAAAGTAGCAGCTGTGTCATTTGGGGGTTGACAATATTACAAAAAGAAAGAGAAATTGAGGGTACACTGAGGATACATGTTAGATTCCAAGAGAGATAACTTCAAGAAGCTTTTAAAAGTACTTAGTATTTAATGGACTGAAATCCTAATCTTAAATAAATTGTGTACACACCACTACATACTATTCCAATAGAAAAAGAAATGGGGACAGCTTAGGAAAAAGCTGTAGAATCAATAAGGAAATTTCTGTTGTCTAAAACTTAAAAGGAACATGTACAGGAAAATAAAAATGGATGTTTTCCTTGGACTCAAATATCTCTTTTGAACAACTCAGCATTCTCCTCCCCCTTTCCTGAGATAAGCCAACATTTCATCACATTCTCCATTTCTAACTAAAGGAAAAAAAGGAAGCTTGTTACATAAAAAAACTGTTTTCTGAAAGTGGAGTCTGAAGTACATAATCTGTCCATGACAGAAATATTGAAGAAACCATGTTACTAAACTGTAATGCTGTAACCTTCTTTTTTTAAAAAAAATAAAAATAAGGAAGACACATAGTTGTTGAATTTATGCATCTCCCAGTTTCACTTTTTGGTTGGTTTCTTTAGTTGTATCGACTTCCAACATCTGAATATGATAGCGTAGCTTCGTAGTAGAGATGAGCGATAATAAATGAGCATGCCAGATCTGCATGAAATTGATATTATACATTCTAACGCAAGCAATAGGACTGTTGATGTGGCTGGTGGGATTTCTTTTAACATCTCTAAAAGTTCTGGTCTGTGAGATTCTCATTAGTATCAAAAAGAAAAATGTAGTTACACTTCCATGTAACTCTCTTGGCAGGTTTATGTTGTTATCTCTTCTCCCTTTGCCTGAGCCTTGCCAACATTATTTGAGGTATCTAAGCTGGATGGGGGGAAAAAGTCAATAAGGAGATGGATTTATCTAAAATGATGCTCAACTTTATTCTAGAAAACCAATTGGAAGTTTGCAAGATCAATAATTATAGTGTGCAATGTCTTAAACTGTGTTTGCTTACCACTTGCCCTCTGTATATTCTGTGATGACCCAGGGCGTGGCATAAAGCCAACACAGAAAATAAGTACAAGTCCCTTTATTAGTTCCAAACGTTGCCCCCAACGTCCCTTTACTCTCCAGTCTGGAGAAAAACCCTTCCACAAACCTGTAAGCAGACAAAACTTCTAACCATAAATCCAACAGGGCAAGATAAGGTAATTAATTCAGCAGGGCAAGCAAGATAAGGAATTCCAGAATTGAAGTGGCACAGCCGTAAATTAAACCAGTTGTGAGGATGCCAGGAACTCAGATAAAGCAGTCATGAACTCAGTGTTTGTTCCCAACAACCGCCCCTCCCATTTGCCTCTCTGTTTAAACTCAAGCTACAGGTGTATCTTGTGAAGGGGATTGGGGCCCTTTCTTCTCTCGTAAACCATGCAACCCATGTTGCTCCCTTCTCTGTTCTTCCCTGCTTGCCCTAGGATGAGGAGGGTGGGCTTTGGTCTTCATTAGAACCCCCTCTCCCTTGTTCTAACTCTTCCCTGCTCTGCCCAGCCTGACCTTGCCCTTCCCCAGTTTCCTCCACAGCCAATGGAGCCACTCTCTTGCTCTCTGTCAGCTGTTTCTCTTCCATCTCAGAGTCAGACTCCGACAGGGGCATGACAATTCTTTGATGTTAATGTTCTTTGAATCCAAATCCAAACAGGGAGAATAAACTGTCTGTGACCAATAAAGCCACCCCCTTGTCTCTGTTTGAACCTATCATTACCTCAAGCATTACTTACTCAATTAATCCATGCTAAACATGTTTCCCTGGATCATAAACTCACTGAAGTTGTTTAACATGCTAAAATAAAATATGCCTCAGTATGCTGGACAAGTCTGGACTTCGTCCTGATCATGTATTCCTTCCTATTTAGAAGGCCACACCAACTCTATAAGAATTCTGGGTGGCAAACAATAAAAATGTGATGCATTACAGCATCTAACCATTAGGGCAAAATTGTTCCCAAGCACAGAGTTCTGGGAAATGCATTAACCTCATATTCTGCTTTTTTTGGAATTTGCCCCAGAAGACACTCTTAAACTACCATGTTTAACACTTCCCTTTTGGTGTTCCTCACAAAACTGTCTGACCTCCATCATTTTCTTCATCCTTCATCTTCATAATAAAGTGTTCTGGACATCCAAATGTTTCTTCCTCAGAATCAGGCCATTGGCCTATTTCATTATTATCTACTCTAGCAGGTAATCAAAGTCTAATCTTTCACGATGCTTTTAACTATTGGCAGGCCACCATTTGCTTGGTAGGAGTCACAGATGACCACTTTAGAAGAGTAGGTTGCAGTGGATGGGGAAAACATTCAATACATTGATTCTATTTTGCATGGTGTGGTCCTTGAATTTTCCATTTTCCAAATCTGGGGTACAAGTTTGGATGAATGATATTTTCCAAACTGTGGAAAACCCATCTTTCTTGTCTTTGTTCCAACTTAAAACTGTTGGAAATTTGCAAGTAATTCTTCCACTAAATTTGAAGAGTTTTAAAAAAGGAGGAGGAAGATGGAGAATGCAGGATGCCTAATTGCCAATTTTCTATTAAACCATTCTTTGCTTAATAATTCCATTATGTCAAAGTGTACACCTTGATTTACATACTTCATTGTCTAGATTTATTAGACATTTATTAAAATGTAACTTACGAGTATTGAGGTAGGTCATTCTGGTTGCTAATGTATATCTAAACTGTAAAATATAATAGAATTAGGGTGGTTAATATGTGATATAAATATTACAAGGAGGTGAAATACTCTCAGAGAGAGACAGCACAAAACAATATCATCTGGAATAAAATTTCCCTTATTACAAGCCCAATCATATTTGTGAAGAAAAATTACTTTGACGTTAGGTAGAAGCTATAGTCTGGTTAGGATAGGAATAGTAAAAGAAAATGAATAGTGAAATGGAACTAATAAAAATGAATAAAAATTATATAACACCCTCCCCAACAGATATAACAACATAGGAAGTGTGATTTGGCACAATTTTAGAAAGCAATAAGTAGAAATAAACAGTCAAGTGTAATATGTGTGGTTGGCAGTGAAATTTAAAGAATCTACTTTCAAGCAAACAAGAACTATAGCTGCAATTTCACACACCCACACAATGCTGTCAACTTCATATCAGTATTTGGTAGTAAATCTCAGTCCTTCAAACACTTAACCCTGTATTCAGGAATGGGCTTATTCAGCAGAAGACTGGCAGGCATCACTTGAGTGAATTAGGCTCTAATTTGCAGACAACAGTGAAACCATGTACAGAGAAATGATTTGCCCTCTGAGATCAAAGGCATCAAAGCCTTTATAGTAGCTTATATTTCAAAGAATAAAAACTACTATAAAGGGAAAGCAATTGACAGTGAGATGGGTGACATATAAATTTAATAAATAAACAATTTAATCAATAAAAGTGTAATTGTGGCAGTCATGGCATCACAGTAGAAGCCCTTCTCCTTTTGTACATTAATCACTGTCACACAGAAGTACAAAGTAGCAGGAATTAGATCAAATTGCCATGACCACCATCTTGATTTTTATGCACACCCATCCACCCACACCATTGCTCTGGGTTTTATCCTCTTGCTTTTAAAGTTACAGATGTGACACCGCAAATTCACATCCGTGCTGTAGAGGATATAAATGCCATCTGTCTCTACCCACTAGTGGTAGGCAGTCAACTACTTCTACAGCCTCATTCTTGTGTGTAGAGCTACTTTACTCAAGCCTCACCCAGACGTTTTTTACTCAGTCTTGCTGATGTGGCTAGCCAGCTAATGCTAGAAAGATCTGTGATTTACTGCTCTTAATCAGGGGAATCTAACAAGTGAGATTATTAAATACAACTTTGAATGATTGGACATTGAAATCTAAAGTCTTTAATTCCACAAACATTCAAATATTAATTCTAATTTAGCAAAAGGAAAGAAGGAAATTATACAAAAAGTAGGCCATGTGGTGACATTAATCCTCAAAACTTGAGATAAATTATTATTATTATTATTATTATTATTATTATTATTTATTATTATTTATTGAATTTGTATACCGCCCTACTCCCGAAGGACTCAAGGCAGTGAACAGCCAAAAGATAAAATACATATAATACAAATGTTAAAAAAACATTTAAAATACAATTAAATAATTTGGCCCAGAAAACAAAATTTAAAGCACCCCAAATTTATAAGACAAATTTAAAATTTAAAACAGTTTAAAAGAAAGGTTAGGTCAGGCCGGTCTGCTGGAATAGGAATTTTTTGAGGGCACGGCGGAAAATGCGCAGATCCAGGATCCTCTGTATCTCCAGGGGGAGCTCGTTCCAGATGGCGGGTGCCCCCACAGAAAAGGCTCTCCCCCTGGGGGCCGCCAGTTGACACTGTTTGACTGACGGCACCCTAAGAAACCCCTTTCTATGGGAGCGTACTGGTCGGTGAGAGGCTACTGGTGGCAGAAGGTGGTCTCGTAGATACCCTGGTCCTAGGCCATGGAGCGCTCTAAAGATGGTAACCAAAACCTTGAAGTGCACCCAGAAGACCACCGGGGGCCAGTGCAGCTCGCGCAGGAAGGGAGTCACATGGGAGCACCACGTCACTCCCATAACCACCCACACAGCTGCATTCTGGACCAGCTGGAGCCTCCGGGTGCTCCTCAAGGGAAGCCCCATATAGAGAGCATTATAGTAGTCCAGGTGGGAAGTGACGAGGGCATGAGTGACCGTATTTAACCAGTCCTGATCCAGAAAGGGACACAACTGGTGAATCAGGCAAACCTGATAAAAAGTCCTTCTGGCCACAGCCATCAAGTGCTCTTCTAAAGACAGCTGTGAGTCCAGGAGGACACCCAAGTTGCGAGCCCTCTCCGTAGGGACGAGCAACTCGCCCCCAATAGTCAGTGATGGCACCAACTGACTATATCGGGATGTCGGAAACCACAGCCACTCGGTCTTGGATGGGTTGAGCCTGAGTCTGTTTCTCCCCATCCAGATCCGGGACATCACAATAGTTATTAAAACTGATAACTCCACAGACATTATCAATAGTTATTAAAATTCTTCAGGGAATCACTATACCTCTAAGCAGTAATCCACAATATAATAACATTAAAATAATGACTGCTGGTCTATTCTATGTCCCACCAGACTAAAAAAAGTATTTTCAAAAACTTAGGCTCAGAGAAAACTATGCTTTTGATCAGTTCAGCCATTTCGGTTGTGCAGTGCTGAGAAAGGATGATACAGGTGATGTACTCCAATGTCAACCTTGAATTTCCTTAGAAAAGTATATTGTTACCAAATATCATCACCATCATCATCAAAACCCCCAAAACTAGACATGATCGACATACCTGTATCCAAAAAGTCATGGAAGCACAAAGTGGAAAAAGTTATTGAAAATGAGACAGTGAAGATCCAAAACACATCAAGAAATTGCAGCTTCCTGCAATAACACCAGCGGAACTGCAAAAAACTGCACTTCTCAGAACATCATATATTTTAAGAAGATAATTGGTTGATACCTAGGATGCTGGCAGCAACCCATATCAACCATTAGCACCAGTCAATTGTATTGTGACACATATGTGTATTTGTGACACATTTTTAAATGTTCAGTTGACTGAGTCGCATGTCGAAGAAAAAGAACTGGAAAAAATCATGAAATATGACCTGGCCATCGAAACTACACGGCTATGCTTGAAACATGTAACAGTGATACTCATTGTCATCGGGGCACTTGGTACCATGTCCAAGAATTTTTATTAGCATTAAGGAGATGTGATTTTTCAATAACTTTGTGATTTAGAAAATTGACCAATTGCCCAACATCTTGCCAACATGGCAAGATAAACCATCTACTATACATGGATGACTTAAAAATGTATGCGAAAAGCCCCACTGAACTTAAATCAATACTCAACACAGTTCAACTGTTCAGCAGCAACATCAAAATGAATTTTGGACTTGAAAAATGTGCTATATTATCCATGCAGCAAGGAAAAATGAAAAAAATAGAAGGAATAAAACTGGGAAATGGAAACATAGTAAAAGCATTAGCAAAGGATGATAGTTATAAATACCTAGGCATATTGGAAGCAGATAACATCTTGAATGGAAAAATAAAGAGTCAACGCAAAAGGAATACATCAGGAGGGTCCCCAAAATATTAAAATCAAAACTGAATGCTAGAAATATAATTAGAGGCATTAATACATGGGCAGTTCCAGTGATACGGTACTCAGCTGGAATCATCAACTGGACTTTGGCTGAACTGGAAAATTTGGACCAGAAAACACACAAACTTTTCAATATGTACCACGCTTTACATCTATGAAGTGACATTGACAGGTTGCACCTGCCAAGAAAAATAGGAGGCAGAGGACTATTGCAAATCCATCAAACCGTAGAAGAAGAAAAACAAAGTTTGAATGATTATATGAACCAAAGTACAGAAAAATTGCTGCAGGCTGTGAAAATGGAGAACATTATAAAAACAACAGAAACAAAGGCAGAATATAAGGAAAAACAGCTGAATGACAGATTAAATAGATGGAAAACCAAAGCTTTGCATGGACAGCACTTGAAAAATGCTTTTTTTTTTTTAAAAAAAAAGAGCCTTGGATAGTACAGTGGTCTAAAGCACCCTGTTATTAACATCAGCTGCCTGCAATTATTGCAGGTTTGAATCTCACCAAGGCTCAAGGTTGACTCAGCCTTCCATGCTTTCTAAGGTAGGTAAATTGAGGACCCAGTTTGTGGGGGCAATAAGCTGACTTTGTATAAATATACAAAAGTATGAAGGCTATTGCTTAGCGCATTGTAAGCCGCCCTGAGTCTCCGGAGAAGGGCGGCATATAAATCAAATTTAAAAAAAAATATTGAAGGAAAATATGATGACAACTTTACATGGGCATGGCTTAAAATGGGAACCATCAAGAAAGAAACAGAAGGTTTAATACTGGCTGCTCAAGAACAAACACTTCAAACTAATGCCATGAAAGCAAAGATACAAAAATCCACCGATAATCAAAACTGCAGACTTTGCAACAACAAAGTCGAAACTGTTTCACATTTAATATGTGAATGCAGCAAAATCACACAAACCGATTACAAAGCTAGACATGACCGAGTTGCTAAATTAATCCACTGGTCATTATGTAAAAAATACAATTTACTTGTATCTAAAAAGTCATGGGAACATAAAGTGGAAATGAGAAGGTGAAGATCTTGTGGGACTTTTGAATACAGACGGATCATACTTGGAACACAACACACCAGATATCACAGTTGTTGAAAATCGAAACGTATAATTTATTGACATCGCGGTACCAGGAGATGCCAGAGTCAAAGAAAAAGAACTGGAAATTGTGAAATATCGCAACCTGGCCAGAGAAATTACACGGTTATGGATGAAACATGTCACAGTGCTACCCATTGTCATCGGGGCACTTGGTACTATGTCCAAGAATTTCACAAAACACTTCAAGAAATTGCAGCTTCCTGCAATAACACCAGCAGAACTGCAAAAAACTGTGCTACTCGGAACATTGTATATTTTAAGAAGGTACTTGGTTGATACCTAGGATGCTGGCATCAAACCGTATCAACCATTAGCACCAGTCAATGGAATCTGTGACACATTTTTAAATGTCCAGTTTACTGAGTTTCATTTTTAATGAATAAAAGATAATTTTAAAAAATGGGGGTGGGGACTGGTTTTCTCTAAAGGAATATTGTATCACTTAGAGGAGAAAAGGTTACTATAACCCTGGCCAAGATACATCACTCCAGGCATTTCCTGGTGTTTGCTTCACAAACGGCAGGTCTCTAATCCAGTTTTTCAGCTCAGGAATTTCCAAAATGGGTTGTAATATATAGAAGAGTTAAAATAAGGAAATGTAGCCTATTTGATTTGTGCAAATTATCTGATGTCATTAAAATAGTTCCCTGAATTATGACCAATAGTTTTTCATCTAGGGCTCTTGACGAATAAATATCATTGCATGGAAGATTTATACACCTTTCCTACATCCATTAAGAGCCAATTTTATAAGGGTTTTACCTACTCCTGTTTTAGATCCTTCATATTATTCACTGCCAAACAATATCATTGAGAATCTAATTTTAACTAGAGCAACCTGACAGTTCAGTCTTTGTATGAAAGATGGCTTTGCAATAATTAGGTGGCCTTGTCTTATTTACTATAGGCTTTCATTAAAATAGAACCCAGTTTTCATACCATGCATAAACTATTACAAAAAGAAAAGGAAAAGATAAAGCCTGAGAGGTATAAATGACTCTTATATGGGTTGTGTGATAGCAAAGTATTCATTTTACACATGTGTGCTAAATCTTTTTATTCATTCAAGCCTTGTTCAGAAATGCATTAAACATGATCAGAATCTAATGGGTTTCAACCCTGAAGATATAAGACAACTTCATTTCAAATCAAACTCAAGAACAGGGACAAAAAAGGATGGCCTAAGCTTAAATATTGGACTCAAGACCCCAGATTATTTTATGAGATACTGATTATCAGGATATGTAATATTTTATTTGGTAACATAGAATGAGGGGGAGACTTATACAAATATTGGCAGTATGGACTAGACAAATGAATTGAATTGTATCACCAGCAAAGTAAACATGACAACTTAAATTGGCCAATACAGAAATTTGCCTGTTTTTGTGATCAAGTGAGAAAAAATGTCAATAGGACAAAACTATAGTTGAATATATGTATCTGAATGTATTACCAGGTAACTATGCAGCACTGAAGTCTAAATTGGTCAAAAAGTCTAAATTGGTCAAAAACAGACCAGAATATAAAATTCCAACTCTGTCACATAAGTTCTGGAGGCATAAAATCTTCAGAGAAAAAACAGAGGTGGGTTTCAGCAGGTTTTGACCAGTAACAGAAATTTTGAGTAATTCGGAGAACTGGTAGTAAAAATTCTGACTGGCCCTGCCCCCATCTATTCTCTGCCTCCCGAGTCCCAGCTGATTAGGAGGAAATGGAGATTTTACAGTATCCATCCCCTGGAGTGGAGTGGGAATGGAGATTTTACAGTATCCTTCCTCTGCCATGCCCACCAAGCCACACCCACAGAACTGGTAGTAAAAAAATTTGAAACCCACTACTGGAAAAGAAGGTTGGTAAGAATTATTTTCTATATCATTTCACTGGGGTATATAATTAAAATTAGATTCATAAGAATGATTGATACCAATAGATTTGTATTTTGCCTATGTATTTTTTCTGTTGTTAATACTAAAGAATGGAGTTATATCAATGAATCATAGGTAAAGGTAAAGGTAAAGGTTTCCCATATCCAGTCCTGTCCAACACTAGGGGGCAGTGCTCATCTCTATTTCTTAGTCGAGGGAACCAGCATTGTCCAACATTTCTGTGGTTATAAGGCCAGCATAACATCACGCCACAGTGCAGAGCATGCAGTGAAACAAAGAATGCTGTTACTTTCATACCAAAGTGATACCTATTTATCTACTCGCATTTTCATACTATCAAACTGTAGGTGGCAGGAGCTGGTGCAAGAACAGGAGCTTGCCCTATCATATGGCACTCGAGTCTCAAACTTAGGCTGTCAGCTTTCCAGCTGCCAGGCTCAGCTTCTCAATCACTAAAACTAAGCCATCACACCCCTTTAGGTTATTTATTGCGGCGTGCAAAGTTTTGAAGTGGTAAATTTATTTCAAGAAGACTTGATTGAAACATGGATTGATCTGTGGCATTAAATCAAGTATCTCTGAATTGTTTCAAAATAAATTGAGGATACGGACTCCCTGGCTTTGAAGACTCTCAGACATTGTTCTTTTTATATTATAATATTTTATCAGATTCTTCTGACAATTATCATTGAAGTAAAAATATTTGACCTGATGCTAGTGGTGAAATAACTTATTTATTTATGGACTTATTTTCAATTTTTTTCTCATAATGTGCCCCATCAAATTCTTCTCTTTCTTTGTTTCTTGCTATCAAAGATAGCTATAAAGTTCAGTTGTTAAGCCCCTTCCTTTTATAGTCAACTGTTATGCTGTTTGGAAATTTTATCCATTCTGCTATTCATGAGAGACAGTTTGCTTCATTATATAGTTTTAGTAATTAAAAGCAATGTCAATGTTTGTAAATATATTGATCCAATCACAAGTCATGTACAATGGGAGGGAATTTAAAACTATGTCATTTCTTAGTATCATTTTTACTTATTTTTTTTCTTTTTAAAAAGATACTTTTATTATATGTTTTAACATTCTTCCCCCTTTCCTTTCCTCCCTTACATGAATGTATGCATGGATTTTGGGGGAAATAGTGGTGATGTCAATCGTAGTGTCATGTTTTGAGTTTGATAGAGGTTTTTAAGAACTTCTTATAATTAATCTATATATTTAATTAACTAATTTAAAATTAATGATATTGTAAATTCTATGTGTCTTCAGTAATATTTTATTCTTTACTCACTGTGTCTCTTGTTGTTGTTAGTTGTGAAGTCATGTCCGATCCATCACAACCCCATGGACAACGTTCCTCCAGGCCTTCCTGGCCTCTACCATCCTCTGGAGTCCATTTAAGTTCACACCTACTGCTTCAGTGACTCCATCCAGCCACCTCGTTCTCTGTCATCCCCTTCTTCTTTTGCCCTCAATCTTTCCCAGCATTAGCCTCTTCTCCAGTGAATCCTTCCTTCTCATTAGGTGGCCAAAGTATTTGAGTTTCAGTTTCAGGATCTGGCCTTCTAAAGAGCAGTCGGAATTGATCTCTTCTAGAATTGACTGGTTTGATCGCTTTGCAGTCCAAGGGACTCATAGGAGTCTTCTCCAGCACCATAGTTCAAAGGCCTCAATTCTTTGGCGCTCAGCCTTTCTTATAGTCCAACTTTTGCAGCCATACATTGCATACTATGTCTTTAGCTTCTTATTTTTTTTCTTTTATTTAACCATTTGGTGGATTTTGCAATATACATTAAGAACTTACTTTTAAAAGTAAGTAATCCCCCCCACCGCCAAGTTGTAGTGAGACATTTCTGCATTGATGCTAGAGAACTTTACTTGTTGCCAGACAGTTGGGAAACGGCTGTGCTGCTTTTCCCCCAACCATGCTGTTTCTGCTTGAGAAGGCATGCAAGGCGTATATTTCAAATATTTATTGTGGGAAAACCCTTGAAATTATCCAGCTCCAATTTTGAAACAATAATACCTTGTAAAGGTTCTATCTTGCCTGATTGTTTTCAACATGCCCTGTCAGAAACTGAAGCAACTGTAGGAAGTTTAATTCTTCCCAGTTGCAATCGGTGATTGATTCTGTTACAACATCTCAGAATAGTTCAATTGGAACCTTACGGCATGAAAACCTCAGGCTTACACTAGACTTTGCTTTTGATTTTTAAATTTAAATTGGTATATGTGTGTGTTTGTGCATAAACATGCTAAACTTATAGTTTTTCTGTGTTTATGTATGTTTGGGTGTTTGTACGTTTGTGTATAAACCAGTGGTGGGTTTCAATTATTTTTACTACCAGTTCTGTGGACGTAGCTTGGTGGGCAAAGCATGGCTTGGTGGGCATGGCTTGGTGGGCGTGGCAGGGGAAGGATACTGTAAAATCTCCATTACCACCCCACTCCAGGGGAAGGTTACTGCAAAATCTCCATTTCGTCCCGATCCGCTGGGATTTGGGAGGCAGAGAACAGATGGGGCTGGGACCAGTCAGAATTTTTACTACCGGTTCTCCGAACTACTCAAAATTTCCACTACCGGTTCTCCAGAACTGGTCAGAACCTGCTGAAACCCACCTCTGGTATAAATGTATAGTTAATATATTTACTTACATATTAAACATAGTTCTAATTTTTAAGCTGAAACTAAAGGTTGTTCCACCCCTCTTTGGAACTTCATATGTTTATATTAAATCTTTTTTAATAAATAAAGTTTTGTTTAGCTCACTGTAGAATTTTTGCAACAATGCATATAATAAAATAACTGTATTTCCTCCCACCCACCCACCCCCACACACTCTTAATTCCTATAATTCTTTTTTAGGTAGGCTGCCAAATTTTTCCCCAAGGTTATTTTGGACTAGTTGTTGTGCTTTTGATCTGGGGAGTAAGGAAAGTCAATTAAGGCATTTATCATGTCTCTACTGCTGTATGAATCAATGATCCATTTTAAATAGGTGAAACTGTAGTATTCGATGACAGTTTCTTTAAAGAGTTATGGAAATGTAAAGTGTAATCTATTATAACTATGGAGAAAAGATGCTCTCATTATTCTTTACAGAATATAAAATACATTACTATATTGGTTTAAATGTAGTATGCATGAACTACATAATTGATCCGCAATTGTAGATTATATTCAGTGAACCAAGTAGGCCTTATTTTATTTTTTTTTACCATCTGTCCACTTATTTTCTATGAAAGTAGAGCTCTATTTCCTTTGACATATTATTCCCAGAAAAATGAATGTAAATGTATACATCCAGTAGTCCAGTGGTGGGTTCTTCCCGGTTCGGCCCAGTTCTCCCGAGCCAGTAGCAGTGACAATATGACGTCACCGAACCGGTTCTGCCCCTCTGCCCTCCTACTCCCCACCCCCCGCATTATTCTTACCTTTTATTTGGTCCCACCCCCAATCTATTGCTGCCTCCTGAGTCCCAGCTGATGGCTAGAGAGGAAAAAACTGTTTAAACTCTTGCCGCGGGGCTTCAAAGGACCACCTTACAGCTGATCAGTGTTAAAAGAAAACAGATGAGTAAACTGGTGCCTGCAAAAATACATGAGTAGATCAGTGCCTGCAAAAATAAATGGGTAGACCAGTACCTGCAAAAATAAATGGGTAGACCAGTGTCTGTAAAAAATAAATGGGTAGATCGGTACAGCTCTGCAAGCGGTTAAAAGCCTGGTAGACCAGTACCTCTGCTAAATCCTAAATAATTGTCACATGACCATCAAGCCACACCCACAAAATAAGCCACACCCACAGAACCGGTAGTAAAAAAAATTAGAACCCACCCCTGCAGTAGTCTAATAAATTCAGCAAAGTTTACTTTCAATTTAAGTTAATGTGGATTCAAGCATAAGAATAATAATTGGAGGATTCTTGCAGTTGGAAAGGGATTTACTTCTTACAGATGATGATGATGGTTGATGATGATGGTTGATGATGATAGTTGTTGATGATGATGATGTAAAGTGGAATACTGGGGTAACAATATGGATACAATAGCTATGTGAAGCTAGTTTCTTTGGAAAGACTATTCTGCAATTGAGTTGGCACCTCCAAAAAGCTTGCTTAGCAGCTTTCATTTGGAAAAAAAATATCTAGAAAAAAGGCTTTGAAAATGATCTTATGGCCTGGTCAGTTATACAAAAAGAGATTATTATAAATACATTGGTTTAAACTAGATTTTTGAAAAATAATAAATTTCATTACAGCATGTAAAAATTGCTGGGACGATGTAAACTCATCTATCAATTTTGGTTAATGAAAATTGGTATTCTGTTTTGAACCAGCAAAAGTGTCAAAGTCATATTTTTTTTTTTTTTTTGCACAACAAAAAGACTAGAACTAAAACATACTCTCCTGGTTTCTAGCTTGATGAATTAATCACTTCACCAAACTGGCTCACTCATATATATTTTGAAATGTGTTTATTTAACTAAAATTAAAAATAAAACAAAACATTCTTTGATTTCCTATTTGATTTAAAAAGAATCAAGGTGACACTGCACCATGTGGGATTGGTTTCCTTGCAACTTTTGAAGGAATGAATAGGAAAAAAATGGTTTAGATCCCTGTATCAGTAGTACAATGTAATGGTAGTGTCTCTTGTTGATTAATACTTGGTTGTAAGGGCTGTAAGCAGAGGTGGATTTCAGCAGGTTCTGACCAGTTCTGGAGAAATGGTAGCGGGAATTTTGAGAAGTTCGGAGAACCGGTAGTAAAAAATTCTAACTGGCCCCACCCCCATCTATTCTCTGCCTTCCAAGTCTCAGCTGGGAATGGGGACGGAATGGAGATTTTACAGTATCCTTCCCCTGCCACGCCCACCAAGCCACGCCCACCAAGCCACTCCACACCCATCAAGCCACACCCACAGAAATTTTTTTGAAACCCACCATTGGCTGTAAGGGTTGTACGTTGTTAAAAAGAACACAGTATGGTACCATATTATGCTCTGGAGCTGCTGATGCTTGATTGAGGCAAGATGTCATATGCTCAGATCGGCACCGATATTTGTATATAGATTAAACTATAATATCATAATTGACATGAATTTTGGCAATAATCATCAGTGTATATTTGTTTATTGTTCAGTAAAGTTGGAAAGGCTATGTTAGAGGACAGAAATGTTTGCAATTTCATAAAGAGAGAGAGGATATTTCAATTTTTCTCATCTTAACCTTGAGTTCTGCTAAATTTATTTCTAACCGAAGTATGCAAAACAACTTTTCTGATTGAGTTTTGGATTATATATACTTCTAATTGTGATATTTGTGTCCTTGCTTCATTCAATCTTGGTTTTCAAGGTTTTTTTTTTCCTTTCTACCTGAAAGAAATGAGTCTATATTTTCAGTTTCATTACTTGCATCTAAATGTGTACATTCCTCAGAATAAAGCTGTAATCTTGTTTAATAAATTCAGTGGAAACAATAGATAAAAACCTCATTGTACTGAAATGAGAAAGTTATAAATTGTCTGAAATTAATGAAAATAAGATTGCTTTGGTTTGAACGTTTCCTCCACTGGGTATAACAATTACATGGGTAGGTTTCAAAACAGAAATTATCTTTCTAAAAGCACAATTTTTCTGCCGTAGATATCTGCCATAAATAAGTATTAATCCAATTCTTGCATGATTCCCAACTATTTTTTCCTTAGCTAAAACTCATTGGAAAGGTGATTCTTCATAATTCATGCTTCTCTTTCCTGTGAAACAGCCAATAACAGCCATTTCATAAGATGCTTAACATACAAATATTAATATTAATAACTTTTTAATCAGTTGGAAGTGCCTCATCTATTAATAGCACTTAGCAATTGCACTTAGATTTATATATCTCCCCATAGTGCTTTACCAAACTCTCTGGGCAGTTTACAGAGTCAGTATATTGCTCCCAATAATTTGGGTCCTGATTTTACTGACTTTGGAAGAATGGAAAGCTGAGTCAAGCTTGAGCCCATCAGGATTGAATTCCAGGCTGTGGGCAGAGACTGCCTGCAATACTGCATTCTAAGCACTGAACCATCAGAGCTGTAATCTAAGAGTAATTAACCATTAAATTACTTACATCATTAAATTGGACATCTTTTTCTCAGCCGTTTTAGCCTGGGATCCTCTGTTGCTCATATAAAGCAGGAGTCACCAACCTTTGAGACCTCAGGACCACTAAATTCATAATTTTAAATCCCGTGGACCACTAATATCATCTGCCTAACGACCGGCTGGGTGGGTGTGGCTAGGTGGTCACGTGACTGGATGGGTGTGGCCAACTTGATGTCACTCATGTCGAGGGGTACCTCGGTGGCCTCTACTCACCCCTCCCCACCCAGCCCCTCCTCACCTGCCTGCCAGGGCTCCTTAGTGCCCCAATAGGAAGCAGTTGTTGGAGATAAGCAGCCACCACGAGAAAGAGTTGGCAAAACAGCTCACTCAGTTCAAATTGGATCTGACCGAGAAGGAGGCTCAGCAGAAGCACCTCACTGAGGACTATGAGCATAGGCTTTCCAAGCAGAGGGAAGACCTGCGGGAGTGCAAGGCCAGGTACCAGTGCCTGGAGGCTCAGCGGGCTGAGATGGTCAGCCAGTTCCAGGCCATGATGCAGTCCCACTGGAGCAAGACCCTCCCACTCTTAGGCACCAGCAGCACTTCCCTCCAGCCTTCACCCAAAGCCCCACACCAGGAGGCTGAAGCAGACCCCAAGTTGGAATTTCTGCCCCCCTCCAACCAGCACAAAAAGACCCTGAAGGGGGAGACACTCTGCAGCAACACAAACGTTCATTGCATGTATCCGGCCCAGAGGCTGTAGTTTGAGGACCCCTGATTTAGAGCAATATAAAAAAATGCAAATAATTTTTCTGCAGACCACCAAAATTTTCTCACGGACTACCAGTGGTCCATGGACCACCAGTTGGTGACTGCTGATATAAAGGGTACCTGTACAAAATAGAGTTAGAGATAATATTACTTGAACACTAAGATGAGACAATGAAATGACGGGATGCAAATCAAAGACATGAGTGAAGAAGCCTGATGCAAATAATGATTGAGGACCAGCCAATTAATTGCTCAATACTACTAGCTGAACATTGGGATAATTTCCAACTGTTAACGATGTTCTATACTTGATACATAGAATGAGAACGCTGTCAAATATGTAACATTTTTTTTAAAAAAGCCAAACAACCTTCAGCAACTAATTCTTCTACCTTCCTATATATACTTTCCTATATATATTTTCTGAGGTTTTCGCGGGTGTTTGTGTGTAGGTCTTTGGTTATTCGGGTTTTCTCCCATGTAAAATTGGAAGTGTCTTGGCGACGTTTCGACGAAGTCTCATTCGTCATCTTCAGGCTGGTGTTTTCAGCTTTGTGCTTCCTATATACATTTAAAGAAGCAGTTATTAGTATATTCATATATTGAATATATTTCAAGTCTTCCAACAATAATAAAAGAATATAGGGTCCATGCTAGAAATGGCAGAATTCTAGAGGCCTTTGGAGCATTTAAATGTTTAAGAGATTAATGAAAGCAATCAGAAATATCCCACATTTTCCCCAACTTCCACTTTATAAAACAAACACAAAATGCATACCTCCCAACACACAATATTTTGCCAACTAAATTAGGCCATTTGCCTGATGAATTTCATAGAGAAACAGAATCCCACAGTGCTGTTTGCCATAAAGATACATTGATATTGGCCTCCCTCCTATAGGTTAGTAACAAAGGGATGCTGCAAAGATCATTAAGCAGTTCATCCAGACAGTGTTAGAATTAACACCTGTTAATAATAGATTAACCCTGAAGCGTTGTAATCTGCAGAGTTTATAGAAAAGAGTCGACACTTAAATCTTCTTCTTCATTCCATAATTACATGTCTACACCTGGTTCATTCATTTTTGGGATTGGACTGTCATGGCTTGGATTCCTCCAGTAGATAATCTGCTTCAGGAGATTTGGAGATGATAGTTTACCTTATCTGATTCAGACGGGAGTTTCAGAAGGTGTTGTTGAAGCTCATGTTGATCTTATTGGGCATTGGGGCATGGTACAATATCTGAAGTGCTTCAAGGAATGCATTCCTATTTAGATGACTGTGGAAGACAGAAATGCATAGGAATTGTAGAAACAATAATGGTTGCAAAGGTATTTTGATGTGCACATTTAATTTTAAAAAATTCACTGCTAGGGAAACAGAAAAGCAGCTGATTGATAACATAAATCTTAAAAGCAAAGATTTAGGGGTTACCAGATAAAAGGTCTTCAGCCATTCAGTTATCAAATGGATACTATAAGTCATTTCATCCTGGTACCAAATTACAGATATTTTCCTTGGATATTTATCATGCTATGTTACCCTCACTGGTAACTGTGGGAACTGGGGAAATTATTTTTTTAACTCAGTGAAGATCAATAAATTTAGGAAAGGAAATATATAAAGTACCTGAGTCACATTTGATCTACGCTACTTTAACTTCCCACATATAAAAGTATTTTTTTATATATATAATGAGTATTAGCAATGTCAAATCAGTACCATTAATCAACAGAATGACCAAATGTGATTATCGTTATATACGCGTATATCTAGAATTATACAATGGAACATCTGCCTGAGTGTCACCTTGCAACTTGGATTCACAGATGGTGTTCATCTGTATATGGAAACAAACAGAGTCCCTGCTAAGTAGGACAAAGCTAAAATGCTTGCTCTGTGATGGGTCTTGTGATATATTTGAAAAAATCTTTCAGGGAGTTGGTTTTACTTTGATTTTTTTTTCTTCAAAATAACAAGCATCCCTGATTACAGGCTGTGTTAACTTAGGACTGCTGAAGGGTCTGGAGAAGTATACTTCTGTGAACAGAAACTTGTCCTGATTCAACATGATCAGTCCTTGAAATCATCACATTCAGTGCTACAATTCTACTTTCTGAATGACTGAATTTGGTTACACCATTATGACAATAGAGCAGGACCGATTGCAGTTCCTGCTTCACTGTCATAATGGTGTAGCCAAATTCAGTCATTCAGAAACTAGAGTTGTAGAGTGCAGATGCTCACATTAGGCAAAATTAAGTTGTTATGTCTCAGTGAGTTTAATAATAAAATGCATAAATGTGCTTATTAATTTGTATGCTTTGCTTTATGGCTGTAAACAAACCAATAGGAAATTAAATACTCGGATTGCTTAGAATATTCTACATATGCTTCAGACTTTGCTTTTTGGCTCTTCTCCAGTTCAGAATAGGAGCATTTCAATTTGAAAGCCATGGGCAACACATTACTGGAATTACATTATTCACATTGATGAGGATGAATCAGATTTGACTTTGAAGCAGTGTTTGGGGGCTGAACAATTGAAATAAATGAAATGATTAATTTTCTAATTCAGAAATGACCTTTCCACCTTTTTGTAGTATCACCATTTGGATTTTAGATGACTTTTATTTACTTACTTTTATGTATATAATTTAGAAATTACTTGATTCCAAATCATACCTGGAAGTTTGTGCTTAAAAGTATAAGAAATGATATACAGAGAAATACAGATCATAAGCAGCCAGAGGATAAACCATATAAAACAAAGAAAACATCCTTATAGGGAGGGACTCAAGAACCATTCTATCCCAAGAACTGGGAGAAGAGACAGGATATACGACTCCCATTCTGAATTTACCACTTTATAAAAGGTCATCAGCAAGCATGATAATGGTATCTCTGAATTACCTGTGATAATCCATGATCTTCTGGAGCTGTTGCCCAGTGGTCTTTTCCTCAAATTTCTCTAAAAAGAGAAATTTGGAGACTGGATAATAATTGGGTCCAGGATCACTGGATCCAGTGATGGCTTCTTGAGAAGGAGTCTATCACCACCCTGTCTCTCAAAGGAGCTAACACAGGGGTGAAATGCTCTGAAATCTGCTACCAGTTCGCTTCGTTGTGCACCACATGCATTAAGAAGCCTTTTCTGAGTCTGCAAAGGTAAGTAGAACAGTGAGGGGAGAGAACAAAATCTAGTGATTTAGGGTAGGGAATCTAAAACTAGCAATTTAGATTTTAGGATTTCCTGCTTTCTAGCAAATATAAATTGTGCGGCACAGCTGATCATTGGAACTTTTTTTTTTTACTTTTTAAAGCATTTTTTTAACTACCAGTTCCGGTGAACCGGTAGTATTTTTTACTACCAGTTCGGGCTGCAGCATTTCACCCCTGAGATAACACCCCTGTATTAACCTAACTTCAGGTCACCTCACAGAAACTATAGTAACCCAAGAAGGATTTTGATCTAATAAACAATTGGCTGAACTTAGAATCTGTCCATTTCATCAGGATTCATATGTCCATTTCTAAGACATTATGCCCAGTCAGTACACTGCCATTGTCAATATGGAAATTTTATATATAACAAAGAAAATTGCATCATCATCATCATCATTCATAATCATAAAGGATTCATGTGTCCATTTCTCATATCTGCTTAACTGGGCAGTTCCAGTTGATATGCTTGGGGACTGCTCAAGAACAAGCACTACAAACTAATGCCATGAAAGCAAAGATATAAAAATCCACTGACAATCCAAACTGCTGACTTTGCAAAAGTCAAAACTGTTTCACATTTAATATGTGAATGCAGCAAAATCACACAAACTGATTAGAAAGCTAGACACGACCGAGTTGTTAAATTAATCTACTGGTCATTATGTAAAAAATACAACTTTCCTGTATCCAAAAAGTCATGGGAACATAAAGTAGAAAAAGTTATAGAAAATGAGAAAGTGAAGATCTTGTGGGACTTTCGAATACAGACCGATTGTCACTTGGAACACAACACGCCAGATATCACAGTTGTCGAAAACCGAAATGTATAATTTATTGACATCGCGGTACCAGGAGACGCCAGAGTCAAAGAAAAAGAACTAGAAAAAATCATGAAATATCGCAACCTGGCCATAGAAACTACACGGCTATGGATAAAACATGTCACAGTGATACTCATTGTCATCGGGGCACTTGGTACCATGTCCAAGAATTTCAAGAAATTGCAGCTTCCTGCAATAACACCAGCTGAACTGCAAAAAACTGCGCTACTCGGAACATCATATATTTTAAGAAGGTACTTGGTTGATATCTAGGACGCTGGCAGCAACCCGTATCAACCATTAGCACCCATTAATGGTATTTGTGACACATTTTTGAATGTCCAGTTGACTGAGTTTCATTTTTAAAATGAATAAAAGAGAATAATAATGTGTCCACTTCTCATATCTGCTTAACTGGGCAGTTCCAGTTGATATGCTTGGGAACTGAGTTTTACCAGGTTATCTGGAGTGATAAAAATCAGTTTTGAGCCTTTTTAGAATTGTTTTCTATTTTCACCCCATCTTTAAGATTTCAGTAAATTTATTTCATCCACTGTTTTCCAGTTGTTTTAGAATGGGGAATGTTTTAATTTAGCCACTACAGTAGCTGTTCTTCAAAATATTCCATAATTTAATCACCATGGGGGTTAGTTTTTCAGCAAAGGCCATCTGGACACTTAGAACAATGAATGAGCAAATATATATCCATAACAATATATTGAACAATGTTACATGATTTAACTTTAAATTGTTTAACATACAATATTTCAAGGGAATCTAATTTTTGGAACAGTGGAGAAAGTATTATATGAATTATTTTTGCATTATAATTTTTTTTTAAATTTGATTTATATGCCGCCCTTCTCTGGAGACTCAGGGCGGCTTACAATGCACTAAGCAATAGCCTTCATACTTTTGTATATTTATACAAAGTCAGCTTATTGCCCCCACAAACTGGGTCCTCAATTTACCTACCTTAGAAAGGATGGAAGGCTGAGTCAACCTTGAGCCTTGGTGAGATTCGAACCTGCAATAATTGCAGGCAGCTGATGTTAATAACACGGCTTTAGACCACTGTACTATCCAAGGCTCTTTGGGTCATTGATATTTTTTCATGAAAGTGTCTGCTGTTCTTTGCAAACAAATTATGGTAAATATCAGACTCACTTAGTTTATAATGTGAGTATACATTTTAAGTCAATGCTGGGATCTGCATTCAAGGGGGAAATCATTGAAAGCCCTGGAGGCATACACCTGTTGGCAGCTCTTTAATGCAGCTGCATCTTCTCCAGACTCATGGGTGATTTCTTTCTTTCTTTCTTTCTTTCTTTCTTTCTTTCTTTCTTTCTTT
>WNWU01000001.1:20394205-20406170 GCA_012654045.1 Ptyas mucosa | reverse complement strand
TTTCTTTCTTTCTTTCTTTCTTTCTTTCTTTCTTTCTTTCTTTCTTTCTTTCTTTCTTTCTTTCTTTCTTTCTTTCTGTTTCTTTCTTTCTTTCTTTCCTTCCTTCCTTCCTTACCTCCCTTCCCCACTCTCTCTTTCTCTTTCTTGTTATGTGTTCACTTAGCAACTATTTTACTTAACTACAACGTCACTGAAACAGATTGTGATTACCAAACAGACTGTACACTGATTCCAACTCCGGATCATCTTGTCTCCTTTAAATATGCACACTAGGCACTCCTAGAAAAAAAATGCACACTAGGCACTCCTAGAAATTCTCCTATATAGAATTTGAAGATAAAAAAAATTAAACATGTTTTTTTCTGGAAATTTCAGATCCATATTGAGATGAGTAATTGATTGATTACATGTCATCACGTTGGTGTTGAATCTGGTGACCACATAAATAGATCTTCTCCAGGATGAAAGATGAATTCTAAAAGAAAAAAAAAACTCAGGATTTTTTTTCCCAAAGGGAAAATAGATTGACAGTACAATGGAGTGGAGTATATTTTGAAAAATGCATGATGTGGCTGAAATGTTTCCTTCTTCTTTCTTTAAATTCTAAAGATTAATGTCTTTGCAAACCAGAGCTTTTTCCTCAGTACTTCTTGTAATTTCCATCTAAGTGGCATGATCAAATGAAAAAAAAAAGGCAGTGTATGCTATTGAAGATTGTTAAGAAAAGTCCCATAGTGTTTTATTCCATCATTGTATAGCTTTCAGGCTCATGCATAATATTAAAGATGAAAATCTTATCATCAGCAAGAAGCCCACACAAGTGTCATAAAATTCATCCTAGATTGTCCCTGAAGCAGGGTGTTAATGCTCTGTGTTACTTTTATCAATCTCTGACTCCATGCATTTGTGTGCTTGCGTGCATATAGAGGACAAAGGCTGTAACAATTTGGTAGTGAACCAGAAATAAGTATATGCTGCACTAGAAACATAATATTTTGATTTTTGAGTTTCCAAACTCCCAGAATTGCTTTTTGTGAGAGAGATAAATATGATTAATAAATAAAAAATAAAGATAACAAAAAAAATTTAAGTAAAAAAAAGAAAAGAAAAAAGAAAAATTAAAGAAATATATCTTTAAGAATCAGTTTTGCCTTCTCTAATTTTCTTAATTCAAAATTTTCTGCTCTGCAGTTAATGACTGTGTCAATGAATGGTTTTGAAAATTAAACATTTACAGTCTATGATGAAGGTGTCAACATAAGGTTCGCCTCTTTTTTTATCATGTAGAATGGTGAAAGTCAGATATAAAATGCTATTTTTATCCATTATTTCACTTGTTATTTGCTTTCACTTAAATGGCAGGGCAGGGGTAAGCCATTTTTATTAACTGCCACATTTTTTCAGGAGCAGAGGGGAGGGACGCAAGCAAACCTGAGAAGACACATCTTATTTTGCTGATTTCATGTTTGATCTCATTTCACCGGCTCTGTTCATTTTAGAGTGTTTATTTACAGGAATAGATTTATTTTATATAAACACTTCATTAGAAATGTTTATCCAAGGGGACACTACATTATCAAGCTATGAAATAGAAGCTGTCAAGATTTGAAAGATTCAAATGTACTTGTCAGGGAAAAAAAATCCTATGGCTCATTTCTGCTAATTAACAAAGCAGCAGAAATGAGTTTAATGTCAAATACATTTCCTGTTCTTCAAGAGAAATTTGATGTGAAAATGGATGATAGAAATACATATTCTATTTTGTAACATATGAACTGTTCATGAACTGGAGGAAGTGAAAGATACAGTGGAAAACCTAGAAAATGTTAATCACTCTATATTCAATCACTTTTTATAGCTGCTCATTCAGATGCCTATTCCATTGTATTAAATCTCATTCCAGTTGAGTTCCACTTCTGGTGATTTCATGGACACAATCATGTAGTTTTCTTGACTGCATGAGTACAGAAGTGTGCTTCTGTCTTATTTCAGGATTTTTTTTTTAAAAAAAATCCAACTTTCAGTCCAGATATTCTGTGGTGGTCTCCCATTCAAATATCCCAATTCTGCTTATTTTCTGAATTCATACAAGATCACTCAGGTGTTTTCAATGATCAGATTATTACAAGTACATGTGAAAGATACTTGCTGTTAGTCATGATTTTTCCCTTATTTTTAATTAATGACTAGAAATAGCATTGCAGCATAATATGTTCCATGAGAATAAAAAGATGGTTTCTAGCTGCAAGTGTGAGAAAGAGGAAACTTTTGACAAACTTCTATATCTTTCAAAAGACAAAATCTTGAAAGTGCAGGCAGGTACCAAGTTGAGGAGCATTTGACACATAACTACTGTTGTCATGAGGGCTATGCAGTGCTTCAGATATAATCTTTATGCACCCTCCCTATGCTTACCTATGACCATAATAAAGTTTTGATTTGAATTGATACTTCTGATTATAATTAATAATAAGCTGAGCTGTTTAATATCCTTATATAGTTCAGTTGTAAAACATTGATGGTAATCTCTGAACTCTCTATTCATTATGTATTAAAAATCTTTCTCATGCAAAGGTTACTTTATATTCATTTTTCCCAATTCGCATTGATGTTGATAATTCATATGACTTTCATTTATTATCTCCAACAAAATACGAACAATACATATACCATATCTACTTTTCATATGTTCTTAATTCTTGAGTCATGAGTTATCTTTGTGCTCTTGTGTGAATACATGTATCTAACAGGCGATCAAATACTTATATCACAGTTTTTATTCAGTGCTACTGTGATTAAAAAAGGGATGCTATGTAATGAGTGCAATTCTTCTTCTTGTGCCATATCTGTCATCAATTATTGGCGATCATGTTGTTGATCCTATGAATGCAATTACAGAAGTCATTTTAATGGTGCAGTGAAAATAAAAATAAGGATCTTAGAAACTTTGCTATACATTGTCTAGAAGTCAAAGGACAACATCAACAATAAAAAAAATCTGCAGCATTTAATTTCAACTTGTTTGCTTTAATGCTACATTTCTAAGGTTAGTTATCATGAACACATACACATCATAAGAAACAGAACAAACTTGAGGTAGCGACTTGTAATCTTAGGACAGAAGTGATAACCATTCAATCTCACTCTCAGAAGCCTGTTGGATACAGTATAATTTATGTTTCCAATCCTTTGGAGGCATGAAGTACATGAAAGTTTCATAGTAGTATTTTTAAAAAAGTTAAATACATAAAAATAACTCCTAGCAAAATAAAATCTAGGTCCTTTTCCCACTTTCATACGTGACATGTCACACTTCATTTAGTAGACACCAAGCTCTTTTCCTAAAAATCACAGTGATCCTTGCTCACGGCTTAGTTCACAGTGGAATCAGTATATCTAGAGAGTTGAAATATCAAAGACTTCCATACAAGTTCATAGAAATCTTTATGTACCCATTTTGTATAACCAGAATGGATATTCTTTTGGTGATACCAGAAGTAGTCATGGCATATGCATTATTCCATTGCTATTTCAAATAGTCTATCTGTCCAAAATGGGACAATATTTTGAACCATAGTATGTGAATGTGAATCTTTTTTAATGTTGATTAAACATGTTAGTGTATTGCATTTGGTTTTATACTGCAGGAATAAACAATACTTTAATGACTAGTGGCTATTGTTACCATTTTTAATGGTAAGATGGCCAATAAAATGAATGTGGCCACATCATATGTGAAAGCAAAAGTAGGTTTTTCTAGGGAATGGGGAAGGAGAAAAAGATGATTTATTCTTTAACATATAGGGGCATGCTATATTTTTCTCCTGTTCCCTACTTTAAAATACCAGGAGACTGTGCTATCAACTTTTGACAATTATTACTAGAAGCAGTATCAAGAAATGCAAAAAGGGGACTTGAGAGCAGCATGTATATATGTAAGCATCAGGAAATATGGAGAACTGTGACAAGGATATTACCAGCGCTATGTATTAATGAGACCTTACCACTGGTTCATGACTAGCCAATCTATTGTAACAAGCAATCAGTATTGTTCTGCTCTTTCATTTACAATTGATGCCAAACTTGGCTAAAAAGCTCCTCTATTTTCCTTTTGGTCAGGTTTCCAGATCTTCCCAATTGGAAAACACACCTGACTGAAGACATTACCCTTACTCGAGTTATTTCCAATGTGTGTCCCAATATCAGAAAGCATACCAAACTCCAAATTTTGGGCTTAGACAACTTAGAACTACACCGACTTCAGTCTGACCTAAGCATAGTACATAAAATTATCTGCCACAATGTCCTTCCTGTCAATGACTAGTTCAGCTTCAACCACAACAATACACGAGCACACAATAGATACAAACTCAAGGTAAACTGCTGCAAACTCAATTGCAGAAAATATGACTTCAGTAACAGAGTGGTCAATGCCTGGAATGCACTACCTGACTCTGTAGTTTCTTCTCCAAACCCCCAAAACTTTAGCCTTAAACTGTCTACTGTTGACCTCACCCCATTCCTAAGAGGTTTGTAAGGGGCGTGCATAAGTGCACCAGAGTGCCTACCATCCCTGTCCTAATATTCCTTTTTTACTTACTCTTTTCATGTATTCAAATTATGTTTATACTTTTACCTGTTATCTTATATATGCTTGACAAATAAATAAATAAAAAATAAATGTTGATTGTATCCGCAAAGGGGTCTCATTGATGTATTCATTCATAGATATTTAAGGCAGTATGAGATGTGTTACATTTGTTTTATTACACACGTCAATAATAGCTTAATCTATTTGTCTGTCTCTAAAATTCCATCTTCAATAAAATAAATATTTATAATAAAGCCGAGCCTTTCATTTACCACTTTTGCAAAGCAGAATCTCTGAACCTAAACTATTGCATAGAGGCAATTAGCAAATAGTCATATCTCATTTGGTCACTCTAGGAAATTTAGTAAAATTTGCATCTGTTGACTTATGTCTATCATAAAGTTGGATAGATGGAAAAATTGATACTTTTTTCCCCTCCACTCCTCTTCTTCCCTCTTGTCACAATCTTACAGTTCCGTTTCAAATGTTTCTTAAATTAGCCTGTAGAATTGAATTTGTAAGATTGTGCTATTTATTTTTGCTAAATTTGAACTTACAAAAACATAATAAAAAGCATGAAAGTTAGGAAAAGTACATAGTTGTGTGAGTTTACAACTATTATGTTGCATTTATATTTAAAGTAACTCCAGTTTATTACCAGCCACAATGCTGCATATTTCAGTCTTCAGTTCTGCATTGTAACAGTCATGTGTTTGTGGTGAACGTGAAAGTATTTGTATGCATATATGACATGAACTACAATCCTGCCTATACATCACTACCAGTTTGGGTTTAAATCTCTTCCCAAATAAGTGACATGCACACACATGGGTGTTCACAACACAAATAGAGGCCATGGTGGTTAGGATGCAATCTAACTGCCCACAGCTTGGAGTTTGATCCTGACCGACTTAAAGTTGTATAAGCTTTCCATCCTTCTGAGGTCGGTAAAATGAAGATTATTATAAAGACCCAGATTATTGGGGGCAATATGCTGACATTGTAAACCACACAGAGAGTACTGTAACCAGAGGTGGTATTCAGCAGGTTCAGGCCAGTTCTGGAGAACCGGTAAATACCACTCTGCCTGGCCCCACCCCCATCTATTCTCTGCCTCTCGAGTCCCAGCTGATCGGGAGGGAATGGAGATTTTACAGTATCCTTTCCCTGCCATGTCCACCAAGCCGCACCCACAGAACCGGTAGTAAAAAAATTTGAATCCCACCACTGGCTGTAACATAGTATGGGGTGATATATAAGTCTAAATGCTATTGCTATCGCTATTAAGAATGCAATAAATATTATTGCCATGTGTGGTGCCAATCCTCTGGTCCTCCCACACATTCAGAGAAGTAGGAAGTTGTCGGAATTGTCCAATTATGAATAAATTCCAAACCTTCTGGTATCTACAGTTGCTGCTACAGGGAGTAAGCCATTTAGACAAGGGAATGTCAAGGAAATTGTTAGGGATAGTTGTGCTGAAACTTCAGCATTTTCAGCCAAAGTAAATGGCAAAGGTTATGTAAGCACAGTGTTGGCACATCTAAGCAATTGGAGTCTTTGCTCTGATAAATGTTAGTTTCTGCACTCTATACAGATGCTAAACAGTGAGTTGCTGTCAGAAAAGAAAAAGATGGCAATTGTATGTAACCCAAGCTAGAAGGGAGAGTGAAGTTTCTGGTGATTTGTGGAACAATTCTAAAGAAGATAGAAAATGCTTGCACTGCTATTCATTTCCTATTTTCATCAGGTCAGCTACTCTTAAGCCTTCCTTGACACCTATGCCACCTCACATCTAGATGCTCTGCTTTATTTCCATCCTTGTTTTCTAGCAAGAAATAAGCAGTGGCAACATTTGTGTAAAGGTAATAGTTTTGACATTGTGCTATCTGAAAACTTGTTACCTTGCCACTATAACGTATTTTGTTTTAGGTTCCGCTTTAAAGAAAACAAAACTTTAAAGCAAGACTTGTGTCTGTTCCACTGAAGGTATGTAGCTCTATAATTGTTATTAAAAGAGCAGTACAGAAATAATGGCTTTTGTGACACTTATTTTCTTCCAAGTCTTGTCAAAAAATTAGAAGTGATGAATCTTAATTGATGACTTTTTAAAAAAAAAAATCACACTGTGTGTGAGAGTAAGTATATAAAACAGAGCAGTAAGAAAACTAATGTTTATAGAAAAATGGAACATTTTTTAATATATTGGAATGGCAGCATATATACGATATATAATGCTGTATCTTTTTTAAAACATTATTTTTAGATTGTATTTTAATAGTGCTCTCCCTTTCTTTCTTTCTTTCTTTCTTTCTTTCTTTCTTTCTTTCTTTCTTTCTTTCCTTCTTTCTATATTATGCACCATCTCGAGAGATCTTTTAGGCTGCAGTTCTATGATTTCTTTAGAAGTATGACTGGCATCTTTTTTGTCTTTTTCCCTTTTATTCGAAGAAAAGAAAAAAAAGATTGGAACAAAGTTTAATCTCAAGCAATGTCAGACTCAAAAACCAAGAAAGACACATTGTTATTCTTGCAAAGCAGATTTCTTTATTGTTCCTCACTCGTAGACAGAATCTTGCCAAACTAAATCAAACTACCATCTGTCAGTCCTGGAAGCCATCTTTTACTTTGGATCTTCAGGGCTGCCACATTTAGTGCTGTGGGAAACTGGGAGGGGGGATTGTATGGAGTTGGAGAGATATCTAGCCATAATAACATTCTTTTCTTTGAGAGTCAAGGACATTCTGCCCTGCAGGAGTGGTGTGACTGGGAGGTATCTCCAGTTGGGATGGTGCATCGATTGGACCATATGATGGACATGTGGGTGATGGGGCACCTTCTTTTGCACTTTCTTTTGGGTGGGGAAAACCTGGAAGCTTTCAGATTTGGGTTTTCCCAGATGTGCCAATATGACATCTCTAATAAAATGGAACTTTAAGGAACTTCTAGCCTCTGAGTCTTCTTTTGTTGGAGGTGTTACTTGGAACCCTGACACCATCTCTTTAAAGCATATACTGTGAACATTATTAGGCAGGAGCTGTCTTCATTCTCTTTCTCTCACACAATTATCTGAACTGAGTTGTTTCTTGTTCCTCTGGAATATACTCTCTCTCTCTTTCTCTCCTATTCAGACTATATTCCATTACAGGTGGCCTCTACCTACTCCCACTTCTCTATCTTACAGGGATGAAAATAAATGAGTAGTAGTAAATAAGTAAAATAAATGGGTCAGCATCTAGTTCAGAAGTTTCTCTTCAGACAGTACCACCCTGGTAACTTGGAATCAGATCATGACATTAATAAGGAAGCCTGTTTTTATCCTCTCAGTTTATTTATATAGTAGCAATGGGAATAAAAATATAATTTTCCTTTTGAGTTAGAACAAAAGTAATGTTTGTACCAATAAGGAGAATATTTGTAGCTCAGGGTTGAAATAAAGGGTCCTTGGTAGTCTCTGAGCTTAGTTGTTTTCTTGCAGATGTTTCATTACCCAGAGTAGATAATACTACATAGTTTTGATAATGAAATGTCTGCAAGAAAACAACCAAGTTCCTAGAGCATCAAAGATCTCTCAAAGTAATGTTGGTTCAAATAGCAATAAAAAAGCTGACAAGTCATTATCAATCACTTTGCTGTTTTCTTTGATATTTGACTCCCTATCCTGAGAAGATCAAAACATGAAAACCAGTTGTAAAAGAAAACCTGTCTGCAAATGGAAAAATCAAATAACTTTAAGGAGAAGAGGTCTCACCCTTGACTCTCTCCATTAAGCTCCTGTACTTAGAAATAATAATAAGCTCACTATTCTGTCAAATGAATTGTGCTAGGGCAGAGACTCTGTTGCAAACAAAAGAGAACAAAGATTAGTAGTACTGAAGGAGAATAATAGTTGTCTGGGTTTTAATCTGTGGAAGCAGTTTGTTTGCCAAAAAAGTACAATCTGCATCATTGTAATTGGATTTATTTTTCTCCAATGTTTGTTTCAGTCTTTACAATCATATTCATTATGTCAGTGTAGGCTGATAAAAAGTATTCCATGCCAGGCAAACCACCACTAAAGAGATGTACGGGAAATTCACCATACATTTTAGTTTGCAAGAGTATGTGTGTGTGAGAGAGGGAGGGTTTAGACAGAGAGGGAAAGGGAGAGGGAGACGGAGATGGAGAGGGAGAGGGAAAGGGGGAAAAGGGAGGAAGAGGGAAAGGGAAAGGGAGACGGAGACGGAGACGGAGACGGAGACGGAGAGGGAGACGGAGACGGAGAGGGAGAGGGAGAGGGAGAGGGAGAGAGAGAGAGAGCACCAATTGTAGTCTCACTCCTCACCCCATCCTGCAGATGTCCCTACAAAAATATCATAGTTGACCTCACTCATAACATCTCAAAGAGGCAGCAACAAATAATATCTAGTATCACCTAATATTTTCTGTTCAAAAATTCAAAGGAATATATATATATATATATATATATATATATATATATATATATATATATATATATCCAGAATATCTACGCATAAAAAGTGCATATGCTATCTTTATGATTAGCAGTGTTCTGTAGGTAGGTCTTAATTTAGCAACTACTCATTTAGCAACTGAAGTTATAATAGCACTTTAAAAAGTAACTTATGACTGATTTTTGTACTTACAATCGTTGCATCATCTCCATGGTTGCAGGATCAACATTTAGGTGCTTGGCAACTGACATAGTATTGATGTGATGTGATGTGATGTGATGTGATTACCTTCTACAATCTTCCCAGCTACTTTTGACAAGAAGAGTATATGTGGCAAACTGGATTTGTTTAATGCACATGTGATTCAGTTAAAAATTGCAGTGATTTGCTTAGCAGCCATGGGAAAAATGTACAGTAGAATTCATATTAAATGAATGTCTTACTTAATAATTACCTTGTTTAAAAATGGAAATTCTGGTCCCAATTGTGATTGTACGATAAGGACTAACTGTATATGTTAGTCACATTTTTTTAAAAAAAACATATCAGAATAGTTGCATTTGAAAGAATGTGTGTAAGAGAAAATTGCATTCAAAATGTCCTATGTTAAGGATAATTTTTTTTGTTGGCAACATGAACATGTATTTTCTAATTACATTTTCTAACAACAAAATGAGATACAACTTATGATGTGAAAACCTGTGATACTGACACAAGTATCACACAGACTAATCCCCACATTTCTATTTTGCAACATGAGTCAAATGTATAGAATTACAATTGTACGTCAGTTGATGGGTGTCTGTAAAAATTAAATAAGCCAAATATACCAATGGTTTAATCTATATCTTGTTGGTTCTTGAGTTTAATGGACCTTATTAAAACTCTTATAAAAGCCAGGCACCAACTGAGCATCTCTATGTTTTCATCTGTAGCTCTTAAGAGAAGGAAAGTGACAAAAGTAAACTGGAAGAGAAAATGTTGATAGAAAATATTTGACATAGAAGTTAAATAGCATAAAGCCATATGATAGGGATTCAAGCTGAAATCTTCAGACTTATCCTGGAAATAGCAATACAAATATGAATGAAACGTTTGTCAATAACCAATTCAGCCTTTCCTAATGGGATACTACAGTCAACCATTTAAATATTACCAAAAAGTCCAAGGAATTTTAAAAAGTCCATGTCCTTCTACTTTTCTTGCAGCAAAGTTTATCTCACAAATTATTGTAACTATTTCATTGGCACAACAGGCCTAAAGACCAAGACTTTGCAATGCTATTGATACAGTTCAGAAACTGATTGCAGTACTTGCCTTCAACTCATTAAAGCAACTATATCTGCTTCTGAGGCAATTGCACAAAAAGGGTGAGATTAATTTAATGAATCACAGCCAGGCGTTGCATTCTTGCCTCCAATTTTTTTGAATTAAAAGTAAAGTCTTTTACAACCCTATCAAAGATCAGATCAAATTAATTAGAATTATTATTTTTATTCATGAAAGTTTGGCTATTACTTGCCCACATATTCAGGATGTAGATACTGAATATTGCCCAGAGAAAATGAAGTGATGTGAGCAATTCATTCTCTTTAATATAATGTGCCCTTTCCTTTCTCCTCTAACTACTATTAAATATTGAGGGAGTTATTGAAATATTTTACTTCATCAACCAATTAAATGAATTTGATGTCATTGTTTCAAAACCTCTAAATGAGAACAAAGGAACCCCAAGTTAGCCAGAGAATAAAATGGCAGTCTTAAAAATGTTTATGTTTTGCCCCAGATTGAGACAACTTTTACCAGGGTTGGTCCTTGGGTTCAAAATACTCTGTCTTTCATGATTACAAAGTTTCAGTGAGTTGTAATGTAATTCTACTTCATTTTATGAGCAACAGAATATTCAAAAAATGGTGCAATGGTAATAATCTAATGTCTTTATGCAAATTCATTAGAGACATATAGAGGAGGATTGAAATCTTCCTTATGTGTGTTATCATAATTGCTGTTGTATAATCATTTTGTCGGTTGAACTTATCTCTACTTTTACCATTGGAGAAATTTCAAATAGACATCCTTAGGCTACCTGAAAAAAATAAAATAAAGCAAGCATAACTCTATTATTTTAGTGTGCACATTCATGGTCAAGCAGTTAGCAAAATATAATCACTATCACTATATTATGCTATCATGTAGCTTTATATTTTTAATATCCCATGTCATTCACATATATATTTCTCAATAAGGGAAGCAATCTGTATGCTCTAAGCAGGATTTATTTAAAATATTAACATTTCATTTACACTGGGATAACCTTGATGGGCAATTTCTATGATTCCAGAATATTAAATATCTTGCTGGAAGCCATTTAGTGCTTTTGTAGATGCAAATAAAGAAAAAAAGAGCAAAGCTTTGTTTTACTCCCTTAATGAGGTGTGGAGAGGCTGTGCTATTTTCCCCAGTTTGTTCTTTGTTTTTCACAATAAAAGGACGCAGTTTCTCACACATGAACCTTACTAAAAAGCTGGTGAAAATATATGTAATCAATTAACCCTTCTAATAATAAGGCTTTTGCGCTCTCTCTCTCTCTCTCTCTCTCGTGTGTGTGTGTGTGTGTGCATGCACGCGCATGCGTGTGGTCACTGTCTAGAGAAATCCTGGTGTTTTCTTGGCAAGATTTCAAAGTGATTTGCCATTGTCTGCTTCCTATGGTGGAAAGATTCTGAATGGCCCAAAATCACCCAGCTGGCTTCATGACTAAGGCAAGACTGGAATTCAGAGTCTCTCGCTTTAGCCTGGTTGTTTTAGCCATTGAACCACACTAGCTCTTTCTTTCTTTCTTTCTTTCTTTCTTTCTTTCTTTCTTTCTTTCTTTCCTTCCTTCCTTCCTTCCTTCCTTCCTTCCTTCCTTCCTTCCTTC
>WNWU01000001.1:20371796-20394195 GCA_012654045.1 Ptyas mucosa | reverse complement strand
ATATATATATATATATATATATATATATATATATATATATAGTAACTACTAGCCATTCTACAGCAGTAACCCAATTGTCAAAACCCAAAGTCAAAACCATTACTGACTGACTGCGTTCAGAGTACTTAGAGACAATCACAAATGTGTGGCTTTTATGTTTGAAATACTCACCTCATTCTTCTTATTCAGTTGGAATTATAAAAGGTAGCATTGCACTTTTATTTAGAATAATCTTGCTTTTTAAAACTGAGTCTCAAAGATACCATGAAAAATATAAAAATATTGAGTTAAAAACAAACAAAAATAGGAATTAAAATGTAGACATGGGAGATCACCAGTGGTGGATTGCTACGGGTTCTCCACGGTTCTTGTGAACCGGTAATTAAAATTTTGAATAGTTCGGAGAACCGGTAAATACTACCTCTGCCTCGCCTCGCCCCCAATCTATTTGCTGCCTCCTGAGTCCCAGCTGATCATCTAAAAGGAAAAAAATCAGGGCTCACTTGACAAAGAAGAGAAAAAAAATTTGAGAAGCTAAGAAGCCTCCCAACTGATTAGCTAGAACCGATCCGCTCCTTGTAAAGCACTCGGTGGTGGTAGATTAGCAATTGAGGCCAAGCTGCCTGAAAGCGGTTTCCGATGCTCTCAGTGGTGGCAGAGCAGCAAAAAACTGTTTAAACTCTTGCACAGCACTTCAAAGGGCCTCCCTACAACTGATCAGCTGTAAAAGGCAGTGTGGTAGTAGACCAGTGCGCTCCCAAAACAAATGGGTAGACCAATATGGCTCTGCAAGCAGTTAAAAGCCTGGTAGACCAGTACCTCTTCTAAATCCTAAATAATTGTTTGTCTCATGATCATCAAACCACGCCCACAAAATAAGCCATGCCCACAGAACCGGTAGTAAAAAATTTGTGTAGATAATATTTATAAGAAATGATAATATTCCCCAAAAGCTTGAACAATTCTTTAGCTCTAAGAACAAAGAGCACAATCCTTGATTATTCTAGGTTGGATTTATCTTTCAGAAAATTATACATCAAAGAAGCATAGAGTGGCTTTATGAATATGTTTATAAAGGCATTATAAACTGCCCACTCAATTAATGGTCAAAGAAATTGGGTAGATAATTTATCTGAATTGTTCCAGGAATCAGAGGAAATGTCCAACAGATTTTCTTCAGCAGGGTAACTCCTCTAATATTGTAGTTGAAATAAAGCACCACAGAAGCCATTATTGTCGAGCCCAGCCATATGACATGATGATTTCGTTTGGAATATAATGGAAAATTTGAGAGTCAGGAAGGCTGAAGATGACTGGAGAGATACTTGCACTATGAAAGAAATGCTATTCCCACACATTCAGAGGTAGTATTCAGAGTTCAGACCAGTTCGGGAAAACTGGTAACTCCGATGATCAGTTGGCCCCGCCCACCTGCCCCTGCTCTATCCTGTCCTTTATTTCCTGCTCTGTAGCTCATCTCAATCGCACGGCACAGCTGATTCCTCCCCCCCACTCGCTGTTCTATTTACTGTTGCTGACTTGGAAGGTAAGCAGCTGAGCTTCTAAATACTCCATTTTCAGCGCTGCACGCAAGCACCTTAGGTGCATGCATGCTCCCCAAACTGGTTGTTAAACCAGTAGCATCCCACCACTGCACACATTTCTCCTCCAACTCTCAAAAAATGCAAGAATACTACATTCTACCCAACACTGATTCATTTTTTTAATCCTGCCTTTGTCATTCTTATAAATAACTGAAGGCAGTGACTATACAAATACTCCTTCTTCCTTCTATTTTCCCTACAACAACCACCCTGTGAAGTGGGTTGCACTGAATACCTTCTTTGAATTGCTAGAGCACATTCCCTTTCACAAAAACAAAAACAAAAACAATAGGATAAAATCAGAATAATATCTCTGCTCAGAAGGAAAATGCATGGAAAATTTTCAGTGCCAGCCATAGGAAAGCCTACAGAGAGAGGCTCCTTTCTCAAAGTTTAGCACTTTGGCTAAAATACTTTTAGAATGCTTTTTAGACTGCTACAATCTGTCCTATATACATGAATAAATGCAATGGAATATAGCTCCAAGGATATATAGACTGAAGTGAGAAAACTAAAATTTTTAGTTTACAATTTACATCCTTTTGTGTTCTAAAATATAGTTGGAGAATGGAGTCCTTGATCCTTGGGGTTTACTTCCTGTTTAAATATAGTAGTTTTCCTTGCCAGTTTTGGTGGCTGTGACTTTTTCTTTGGTAGTTCGTTGAATAGGATATTGTTTTCTGTTTGTTTGACTACCTTCTTTGAATTGCTAAATTTGTTTCTCTCCTTAGTAGTTCCTTGTTTAAGGTGAACAATTGGTGAGTCTACATTTAGATTCAAATATTAGGATTATAGCCTGCTGTGTACTTACTTTTCTCTCCTCAAAATTCCCCTTTTCAACTTATTGCATTTAGAGGCAAGCAATGAGCCTTATTCATAAGGCATAATGGATTGCACTCATAACTATCCAAGGTACAATGACTAATGACACAGGTTTTATTAAATTTGCCTCAGTGCTATTAAAAAAGGATGTGCAGCAAGCATTCAGCTGGTGTCATCCTTATATCTGCATATATCTTTGGTTCAGATATTATATGCATCTTGGGGAATTAACTTCACCTACAGAAGATAAAAATGGCAGAACTAATGCAGAACTAATGCAGGACAACTTAAGTAGCAATTAACCCCAGGTGCTTGTTTATTAAGTTTTGTCCTTTTTCTGTTAAAGCATGGAACTTGCTTTAAAAGATGTTGTCTTAAAACTGTTTTGCACAAAGACATATTTGTTCTCACAACATAATTTATTTTCATTAAATAAGAAGCAGAATAATGCTTAAACTGATTTAATATCTTAACCGGATCCTCCCATCTTCATTCCTTCTAGTAGTATCTGCAGGATCCTGTCACTTTGTGATTGTGTGTGACATTGCAATGCAAATAGAAAAGAGATGGGTCTTGATGATGATATTGATAATGAGGAAGAGGAGGAGGATAATGCACTGCTGCTTTCATGTGTCTGATGTCTCCACTGATTCCCTAGCAGACACTACTGATCCCTTTTGTATTTGTGGTAATGAGAAAATGCAACAGAGTAAGCCTTGAAATAGGAGGAGAGGAAGAGGAAGAAACATGCCTACACTAGCCCTAAAGGTTTTCCTTCATTCTGCCATTGCAAAGGAGAAAGGATAAGAGATTGCTGAGGGCTATGAAAGAAAGCAGGTGACTTTTGAGGAGGAAATGGAGGGACACCCAGAAGAGGGAGAAAGTGGGATTGGTGAGAAAATATATGGAGACTAGAAACATCCATATGTGGTCTTGGGGAGCTGGTTCCAGCAGAAAAAGAGAGCTAAGGACCAAGTGGGAGGAATTGTGGTAAGGGGAAAGCTGTGTTCTCTGGCTAAGAGTCAAGGAAATCTTCACAGTAGAGAATTAAGACTGCTTTGTATGGAAATGCGACAGAGACTGGATGGACAGAGGCCTCTGGGAAGTTGAAAATTTATCTCTGGGATGAAGGTGATGAAGATCCTCAACTGTGATAAAAAATGTCTAAGGATTCACCCCCTAGAGCTTCAACCACTCAACCCCAAACCATTAAGGAATCAAGACAAACATGTGCCTTAAAAGTTTGATTTAAGGTTGCAAAATAAAAGAACATTATTTTCTTTTTGAAAATAAAACTTGCTCTTATATCTTACGTTTTGTTTTCATCTCTTCAAAAGAAGAAATCTGTTCCTTGGCCAGATAGCTCAAATATGCTAAAAAGTTGATCCTCTTCCTCCTCCTCCTCCTCCTCCTCCTCTTCCTTCTCTCCTCTCCCTTCCCTCCTCCTCTTCTTCTTCCGCCACTATGACCAGATTATGGACAATTTAGTTAGAGTCTGTGACAGCCCATCTCTCTCAAAAACTAATGTTAATGTGTGGTAATGAAAATACTACGGAAACACAAAGTGCACAGTGCACCCAGTCACTCAAGACGAGGGTTTTTCCATTTTTCCATCCCACCCTACAACCACCACCAGCTTCACTACAGAAGAATAAATAACACACTAATGCATTATTATACTGATAGTTTATTTTTTTAATCTACCCTCTAGCTAATAATTCTGAACATGGAATTTGCTTTTTTATGAAGTATTCGACATTTTCATTGAATTGTCCTCTGTGATTCTAATATCTCTTTTCTAGTTGATCATTGCCAGCTGAGATCTCATGAATTTACACTCATTATTGCATCATAAGAAATGTATATTTATGTATCCAGTTAATAACGTTTGGCCAGACCAGTTGGAACAGAATCTTACAGTCCAATGACATCTGGAAGCTCCATAGGAGCTTCAGCCATTATATCTAAATTATCTCTCTCAAAGGGAAGAAGAATTTTAGAAATTCCATTATCCTTTTCGATGTAATCTTGGACCATCCACCACCACCTCTACATCTTTAATTTTATATAATGTCTCTTTTATTAAACTCCATACACAGTATGGGACATTCACAAGCAAGACATCGTCAACACACCAGAGGACTTCTCCATTAAGTGTTTGAGGCATACCCAAAATCAGTTTCTACGATAAATGGGTCATTTCATACTTTCCAAGTCTTTTAAAATTATTTTATTACATTATAGAATGGAAATGGCCAAATGCAATGGAATTTATACAACAGGAACTGAAAGCTATTAACACTGTCATGATTACCTAAATCATGTAAAAACCTTTCAAAATAGAAAATGTATCTCAATGTTAAATATGATTTCAGAGATGCAAATGGACAGAGTTACTTAAATTGTGTGATTCATGCTGGATATAATATTGTAAAGTACATTTAATTATTTTATAATATAAAGGGGTTTATTGATACTTATTGTAATTTATTAATATTAAAAAGAAAAAGAAAAAGCAAACATGCTTGGAAAAAGTAGATGAGTATTTAACTTCCCCCTTTTATTCTACTCTGAAAGATTTGCACTGTTTTTAAACATTTAAGCCTTCTTAAAACCCTACTGTAAATGTTATGTAATACCATATTAAATATACGAGAATCATTCTTGTTTAAACTTCTGTTGTGGATTCAGTGTGTGTTATAGTTTTGCCTTTATAAGCTTTTTTCCCCCAGTCAGATATTTTCAGCTTTGTAACTTTCTTCCACTGTTGAGCAAAGTTTATGTCTGCAGCCATGACCATGTATTTCAATAAATTATGAGGTTGTTGTTAATGTATTCTGGAATTATACTGTACCTAGTTTCAAAAATTTCAAATTCGATTTCTAAAATTTCTAAAATTTTCTGAATGGTGCTATGCATGTTTGTTTTTTTATATGTCCACCATATGTAGTAAAACATTTCTTTTGTTTCATGACATTTCCAACATTTATTTGCATCTTGGAAATTATTGATAAAGTTGTATGCCAACTGTAAAACATTTTATATCCAGTTTTCCTTTAAGATGTTAGTAAGTTTTATAGATTTATTCCATAACTCTTCCCTTTGTTATATTGTGACTAGTATTTTGTATCCTTTTTCATGCAATTTTTTATTTGTTCTGCCTCCATATCATAAGTGTCTCTGCGTGTGTGTGTGTATGTTAATGTGTTTGTCTATACCAGTGATGGTTAACCTTTTTGCCATCGCGTGCCAGGAGAGGGGGGGAGGGTCACGCGCATGCGTGCCCACACCAATAATTCTATGCGCCCTGCCCTGCGTATGCACACACAACCCCCCCTCTCCCACCCTGGCATGGGATGGCCTGGTAGGCCCGTTTTTCTTTCTTACCTGGTTCAAGATCCTCTCTATTTATATGGGAAGGGTGAAAACAGCCTTTCCCACTCCCTCAGAGGCCTTCCAAAGGCCTGAAATGGCCCATTTCCCAACTCCCAGTGGGACAGGAAGTGACATTTTTTGCTGTCCCCAGCCTCTCTAGGAGTCTCTGGAGGCTGGGGACAGCAAAAACGTCTGGTTTAGCTCAGCAGACTAAAAGCATAGTGATTTAAACCAGCTGTCTGCAATTACTGTAAGTTTGAATCTCACCAGGCTCAAGGTTGACTCAGCCTTCCATCCTTTCTAAGGTAGGTTAAATGAGGACCCAGTTTGTGGGGGCAATAAGCTGACTTTGTATAAATATACAAAAGTATGAAGGCTATTGCTTAACGCATTGTAAGCTGCCCTGAGTCTCCGGAGAAGGGCGACATATAAATTTAAAAAAAACCAAACAAAACAGATGATGTGGTTCTGTATAAACGTTTACAATTCTGTCATTTTTCTAAGTGTCTTTCATTCTTGATCTCATTTTATGCTTTCAACAATTTGAAAACATTCTAGCTTTCACTGAGTAATTCTTGCTATGTCTATTAATGAAGTCTGGATGAATCATATCTGCATAAATAATTACATTTTTTCTTATTGTAATTATCTCCAACATGGAAAGTGTTTGAAAGAGAAGCTATTTCTATTTTTTAAGTTGCTGCTTCTGCTTCAACTTTATCAAACCTCAACAAATTTACTTATTAAGTTTGGTACATATACTTTCACTTGCTTTCGAAGTTGCAATGCACTATGAACAACTTTATTTATGAAAGAATATAGTAACTTATGACATGAACATTGAATTCAAAATCCTTAACAGAAAATGGTACCCATAAAAATTTTTAACCCGTTCATTCATTCAGGAAGTGAATGTGTGGTAGTTTGTGTGAAGCTTCAAAAGGACACTTAAATGTTTAAAGGGATGTTTGCTTTGACAAAGCTATAGAAGAAACATGGTCCTGAATGCTTCTCTGTCAAAGTGACATTTTAGATGCAAGCAAAGAAATATGTTATCTTCCTTGAAGCCCAAAAGGGTAAAAGAGGAAATAAAGAAGAAGAAAGAAACATGGCAGCTTCAGTTCAGTTTGCTTCAGAGTCCCTCCCAGTCTTCTTACAAAGGGCATGGACTATGGAGGGGTTTAGGACTTTTCGCCTCCTACCCTTGGCTGCACCTGCTTCTCTGCCAGGCTTCCGCCTTGGGGGATTCTCCTCTAGCTTTTCTCCTTGGCTGACACACCCTCGCCCATTCACCACAGCCAGTCAGCCATGGTCCCTCCATCCCACATGCTTTGGCACAGCCTATTCGATGCCACACTGTTAGTCCCAGGCTTTTCACATCCTGGAACAGTTAGCTGCCAGCCAATCAGCTAGTTGCCAATGCTGGCAGCCAGAAGATGGCTTCATCCAAAGGAGTTTTTGTTTTTGGTGGGTATCCTAGTCTTAGAAAGATAGAGGGAAGGAGGAAGGGAAGGGGGATAGAGAGAGAGAGAGACAGACAGAGATAGATAAAAGGGAGACAAGAAAGAAAAGAAAGAAAAGAAAGAAAGACAGACAGACAGACAGACAGAAAGAAAGAAAGAAAGAAAGAAAGAAAGAAAGAAAGAAAGAAAGAAGGAGGGTGGGAACCTTCTCTCTCTCTCTCTCTCTCTCTCTCTCTCTCTCTCTCTCTCTCTCTCTCTCTCTCTCTCTCTCTCTCCCTCCCTCCCTCCCTCCCTCCCTCCCTCCCTCCCTCCCTTCCCTTCCTCCTTCCCTCCCTCCTTTCCTCTCTTTCTAAGGCTAAGATACCCAACCAAAACAAAAACTCCTTTGGATGAAGACGGCTTTGGATGAAGATGGAGGGGCTGTGGCTGACTGGATGAATGGGTGGGGATGTGTCAGCCGAGGAGAAAAGCTAGAGGAGAATCCCCCGAGGCAGAAGCCTGGCAGAGAAGCAGGCACGGCCAAGGATAGGAGGTGAAAAATCCCATTCTGCTATGGAGAAAGCTGAAGCTTTCTGTAGGAAAAAAAAATACTGAGAGGAGTTGCACTGCTATGTCAAGGAGTATCTCAGGCTAAGCAGCTCCATCGTCAGCTATGGACAATTCCACATCTTATGTGTGAGATATTAGCCTGAAGGATCTTAGCCACACTCAATGGGTCTCCCAATCTGGTCTTCTCCAGTGAAGGTGGTAAGGAATTCATAAATCCATGCAAAAGGTGGGCAACTCAATGAGTTATGTATAAACTTAGGTATGTGAACAGTCTTCAAAACTGAGCAGCAGTGATAAAGGTGACAACATGTTAACATACATATCAGAGGCAGCTACTCAAAAGCCTGAAAGTCCACAGGAGGAAAAAAAATATATGTGTTGGAAATAGGCAGCCTGAAGCCTCTTTCATCCCCCTATGCTAAGGTGTTTTATTCTCACTGGAACCTGTTCCTCACACACTGGAATTAAGGAGAAACTTCCTAACAGTGAGAATCATTAACCAGTGGAACAACTTGCCTTCAGAAATTGTGGCTGCTTCATCACTGGAGGTTTTTAAGAAGAGACTGGACAGCTACTTCTCTGAAATGGTATATAAGGTCTTCTGCTTGACTAGAAGACTTCCAAGGTCCCTTCCAGCTCTATCCTGATTGATTGACCTATGCCACATCTCTTAACCTCCAACATACTCACTGAAGTGGTTTAAGGTAAATTGCTTTCGCTGTACATATCAGCACTGCTGTATCCTGCATAGCCTTATAGAAGCACTGCATAGCCTTGTAGAAAACTAAAGGACTTCTAGGTTAAGCAGTTTTGAAGAACTGCAAACATTCCTAGCTGGGAACATGGGGAAAAATGCATGAAGTCAAAGCACTTCAGACCACAACCTATAGTTCTGGTTTGAAGTGCTTTGAAGCGACCCAAATTGGCTTGTTGAGGCAAATCAGATGACTTCCTTGCTTCAGTGAGGTGAATCAAGTTCAAATACCTTCATTGAAGCAAATGGTCATTTTGAAAAGAACTGCTAAGATGGAGCATGCCCTTGATCCTGTATAGAAGAAAAAGATAATAAAACAATCACCTATCAATATCATTTAGCTGTGAGTTAAAGAAACTTCTTAACACTCAGTCCTATACATAAGCATCACATGATGGGCAATGTATTAACATTGTCAATGTTTTAATATGTCTTACCTAACTAAAACTTAATTAATAGACTTGATTGTTTGCAAAGAATTCAGTTAACTACAAATGGAAATGCTTTGAAGTACCTGACAGGATTTGAGAAAACACAGCTACTTCTTTCAACATGTTCTGAAAAGCCATTTTAAAAATTTTAAAAAAGCCTTTTGTAATAGCAAATTCAACCATTGTTCCCCAATAAAATAACAGTTAGATGTAATTATTTTGGTGGGAGAGAGAGTGTATTGTGGAAAAATAAACATGTAATCCCTATAGCATATCATATAGAGATTGTTTTTTTTCCTTTAGAGTTGAGCAGTGATCCTATAAATTAAGTTTTCAGCATATGATGAAGCAATTAATGTGAGATGCATGTTCTCTACTATTTTCAATGCAATGGGCATCACGAAAAATGTTTCCTAAACGGGAATAAGTTATCTAAATAGGTTTTTGTTTGTTTGTTTTTAATGTAACAATAACAAGAAGCTGTAAACTATTTCTCTCTTTAAAAAATGTGAATGCTCAAATTTCTTCACATGCTGAAAAGTCCTTATGAGCTGAATAAAAAGTATTCTGTATATTCTTTTCACTGGCACTTTTAATAGTGGCAATCACTGGATTCTTTTAAACTTTATTTTCTTTCCAGCGATAGCATTGTATATATGCTAAAAGGTTTTTATTATGATGCATATCTTCCTTTGAATATCTGGCCTTGGGCAATTCATTTTTTTTAAAGGGCTAGTATTTTATATTTATATTTAATTTAGCAGGAGTTTCTCTTGCATTGTAAGAGCTTCCTCCTGAATTAGATGAAGTAATTTGCTTCCATAAGCTTTGGGGATGTTTGGAAATAGCTACTTTTTCATTAGAGGTGCCTTAGAACAATTGTGTTCCATCTATCAAAGTGCAGCCTTGCAATAAGAACTGTCAGTCTAATGCACAAGCATCTTTCAGTAAACTTGACAGCCTTTTCATTAATCTTCCAACGGAACAAGAAAGAAAGAGATTGGGGTAGGCTCTTGTCACTTAATGTAAAGTCTCCTTCACTTAACTTTGATGAAAGGTGCCAGAGAGAGAGAAAGAGAGAGATAGAGAGGTGTTTTGCATTTGTGCATTCAGTCAAGGTGAACCATGAACTTCCCAACATCAACAATTTTCTGTTGTGATCATATGAACCTAGATAAACATCAGACACTATCAGTCAAGCAAGAAATTCAATTGTATCCTTAGAGAACACTGGATAGCAGTATTGCTTATAGACTTCCCAATATTAGAACCAGAAAGCTCATAGGCAAAAACTTAAGGAGACACATCTGAAAAGATGCTTTCATTCTGCATACTAGAAGATGTAAAGATGTAAAAAAATGTAAAGGTTCCCCTCACACATATGTTCTAGTCATTCCCGACTCTAGGGGATGGTGCTCATCTCTGTTTGAAAGCTGAAGAGCCAGCGCTGTCTGAAGACATTTCCGTGGTCATGTGGTCAGCATAACTAAATGCCAAAGGCACCCAGAACACTGTTACCTTCCCACCAAAGGTGGTCCCTATTTTTCTCCTTGCATTTTTTGCGTGCTTTCGAACTGCTAGGTTGGCAGAAGCTGGGACAAGTAACAGGGAGCTCACCCTGTTATGTGGCACTAGGGATTCGAACCGCTGAACTGCTGACCTTTCGATTGACAAGCTCAGCGTCTTAGTAACTGAGTCACCACATCCCCTTTAAAGACCTTTAATAACAAAGAAACCAGCTCCTACACACTCTAGGATTCAAGTTCTTTTTAAAGCAATTCCTTGAGTAAAAGCTATATTTCTTTCCTTTGCATTATAGGGGACTGAGCCATTTGTTTCTGATGTGAGAAGTGGCTGGCACCTCTAATGGACCAGTCCATTCCTATCTGCTATCTGCTTTAGACCTTGCAAGCTCTTTCCTTCATAGGGTTTTGAGTACATTCAAATAAGACTTTTACATTATTGGCAAGAAGACTTGTGGTTTTTTTTTCAGTTCCACTTGAGAGTTGTTTTCAACTACGTTAGTTTTGTATTTGATTTACAGATGAGTGGATTAATACATTTAATACTGGCACAATAGCAATTTCAGAACATGTCTACTTCATGAATCAGACACTCCAAAAAAAGACTTGACCTCTTTTTATTAAATGGCATTTAAATATGCATTTGTTTAAAGCACCATTCTTTAAAATAGAAAATAGATTTATCACAAGTTTAAAAGTTTGTTTCCCTTATAAAGAGACATTCTGGCATTCTGATGCCTGACCTATATATGGAAAAGATGAGAGAAAAACATTATGTTGCAGATGACCTTCTTGGCCTTTCAGGGCAATAAGCAGCCAAGCTCAAAAGATGAAAAGTTTGCACCGAGAGGATGATGAACCTGGAAATAAGGCTATTAGTAGCTGAAATGGGAAAATAATCAACATGATATTGCCCAATGTGATAATGAATGTATCAGTCTGCCAGAAGGTGAGAAGGTGAGGCTGTGGCTGCTTCAGCTGGAAAAGAGGAAAGAAAAGGTGGAAGACTCTAAGGAGGATATGGAATTGGATAATTGCACTAAAATTATGAGTTAATCTGTCCTACATTTCTTTTGAGAGGAAAAAAAAGATATTCTGTTGAATGTATTGGGTGTTTTGGAATACCTTTATAGCCATAGCACTCAGACATATATACTGTTCCATAGTGCTTTACAGCATTTCCAGAGCAGTTTAAAAGGGTCAGCATATTGTCTCCAACAATCGGGGTTTTCATTTTACCAACTCGGAAGGATAGACAATTGAGTCAACCTTGAGTTCCATCAGAATCAAATTCCAGGCTGTGGACAGAGTCAGTCTGCAATACAGCATTCTAACCATTGCACCACAAGGGCTTTATGTGTGGGTGTATTTATGTCTTGTGTGTATGTTTGTGTATTCGTGTGGGTCTGCTTTTGCTTTGTGTTAGACTTACTTTTGCTTCAAAGGAAACGTTTTAAAATGGGGAGGAATGCTAAGTACATTTTGAGTACAGATGCAAGACCACCTACTTTGGATCTGCATAACATTTTTGTAACTGCTAAACAGGAACATCATTTCTTTTATGCGTTTCACACAGAGCATTCATTAAATTATAGAAAGTAATATTAGAAGTGCTGTGAAAGACGATTAGATTTTCAGCTGAAACAACTACAACACCGAAAAACATTGGGAGGAAGAGCTGGGTATCAAAGAGAGGACATGCCAGAAACAATGTTACATCCTCACAATGTAAGCAGTAGAGCTTGCATCACCAAGTCACAATGCCACATTTATTATTGTGACAAAAGCATCATATCCTGCAGACGTCTCAAAACAACATTATTATTTTTCATATTAAGCACAACCATGGTAAAATATATAATGATTCTGACTCAATAAATTAACATTTTTAATATTTTCCCTTGGCTACACAACACTGAATTCAGTGCAACAGGGGAAGAAATTAATCATTTTCATATAATAGAGCTCTTCCTAAGATTATGCATGATCGAGCTGCCTATTTAGCCACATCATTATCTCTCTGAGAAATAATAGATGCCATTAAATCTGTGAAACAGAAAACAGTCCCAGTCCAGTAGGTTATCTTCGTGAGTCATATAAGAAATAAAATTGAGATTTGTGCCCCACTGATACTGAAGATTTATAGTGAAAACTTTTAAAATAAGTTTTCTAGCCTTCTTTAGAAAAAGTTACATGACTCTGATTCTGAAAGCTGGTAAACAGTGTGTTGCTTGAACAGGTGATCCATTTAGATCACTTATTGCTCTGACTTTGACACATAAACTATAATGACCCACCTTCCCCAATCTGATTTTATAAAAGGTAATCAATCAGCTGATAAGAATACTTTATAGAAAGGTATCTTGGCTATTCATTCAGAAAAGTTGAAATAAACTGTGATTGTCTCTCTGGGTGCAAAAAAGGCCTTTGATCTGATCCGATGGGAATGTCAAAGTTTTGCTGAAATAAGGATAGTCTCCCTTTTATCAATTGGATTAATGTACGGTATTCTGTATCCTTTGCTGCTTTTAAAAACATTTTGCATTGCATGCTGCCCACCCCATAACCCATGCAAAAGCTCCACCCATCGCCAATCACATGCTGCCCCTGCAGCACCATTGCTTCTGCCTGCCACCTGATTGGCTGGTGGCTATTTGTCCTGTGCAGCCAAAGGCCTGGATCAAATGGTGTCTGAGTGTATAGGTAGGGATGAAGGGTGAGGGGAGGAGATCCAGGGGCCCATTGGCCATGGCCAGGGGAGGGCCAGCAGGGGATGGAAGCTGGCTGTAAATCAGCTGAGGCGGGTGGCTGGGGGTGAAGGGTCACAGCCAAAGGTCAGTGCCTAAATGTCCCTTTCTAGATAAGATGCCATGGTAAACTTTCTACTAGATGATTACAATAACAATTTGTTAATGGGGTTTTGAAGCTTTAATCATGTCCTTTTTATTATTGTTGTTCTTCCTGTTAACTATTTTGTCATTAATATAGCATATAGATGACAGGTCAATAATTTGCAAATAGATTTACAACTTTAAAAAATTGGGAGGGATTTACAACTTTAATTTTTTGAAAATTTTTATTTATATTTATTTGCTGCCCTTCTCCAGAGACTCAGGGCGGCTTACAATGCGTTAAGCAATAGCCTTCATACTTTTGTATATTTTATACAAAGTCAGCTTATTACCCCCACAATCAGGTCCTCATTTTACCCACCTTAGGAAGGATGGAAGGCTGAATCGACCTTGAGCCTGGTGAGAATTGAACTCGCAGTAATTGCAGGCAGCTGGATGCTAAATGCTGCCTTAGTAGGAGGCATTAGCCTCCTATGCCACTCACGCTCCCCTTAAAAAATAAGGAATAGGAACTAATATTGTAGTAATGTACTAATCAGTATCCAGTTAGGGGGATAATATGTATTGGGCTTTTCCCCTTTTTAATTTCCCCTTTTTTAAAAAGTTTTGTGTTTTAACTTTTTTTTCAAATGAAATAAAAACAGAAGGAAAAAAAATTCCCAGATATTTGATTTAAAACTACTTGGTCTGTATGCTAGAATTAAATTTGGTTAGAGACCATCAGACACACAAAGTGGCACGGGATTATTGCCCTCTGTCAAAGTAAGGATCTGAATTCTTTCTAATATCCATAACACTTGAAAAAAAAATTCAGCCATTTCTTCCCATCAGGATTTAATGGACTCTGCTGTAGACCACATACATTATTTATATATCTCCTCTACCCTTTGAATGATCACTTCTATGCTTAAGTTTCCTTTTATCCTTGTCTCAAATTTCTGACTCCTTCCCTTCTCTGTCTGGAAAGGCTGGGACTCCCTCCTTTGATTCTGAGTAGTAGGAAGGGAGATCTTTCTCCTTAATTTACATTCCCCCCCCCCCCGCCTTTGGTTAGAGTTGGTAGAATTCCACTCTCCAGAACTCATTTTCTCTCTTTTGAGTGATTCAGTCTTTGTGCTTAGCCATATCTTCCTCTCCATTCCCCTGTCTTTTAAGTGCCTTCTTCTTTAGTGCCTGCATCACTGGCATCTGCTAATAATGTAAGAATAGTCACGAAGTCTGGGTTTGTGAGGAGGCAGCAAATGGAACTGGCGAAGAAGATATGGAGGTTTGCTATAAACCTGTACTGAATGTTTGCGGAACATTCAGATCCTCAGTAGCCCTCCCAATAAGTTAAACATTTATGCTTCTGCTGTATTGAGAGTAAAAATTTCAAATTATTTCCTTCTTGCTTCCAAGATGAGTAAAAATAGCAGGATCAAACTGTGTAAGAGGCAGTGCCTTAAAAGAGGTCTTAAACTAGGAAAGAAAATTGAAAAACTGGGTCTATTTTAGCGTGGTCAGAAGCTGCAATCAAAAGTCTAAAAGATTGATTTGTGCTCAACAATGAACTCAAAACATTTGACACCCAGCCTTTTTGTTGAATACCAGGCAGAGGGCAAGCAGAACTTCTTAACCAATAGTTAAAATAGGTTTCTGCAAAGATGTGCTGTGATACTTGAGCTCCTATCTGAAATCATATGACAGGGGCAACCCCGGTGCTAGAAAACTTGAATGAAAAGACAAGTTCACGGCTCTTCTCCTGACAATAAAGAGAAAGAAATCAAGTTGTCATGGCAAAACCTTGGCAGAATTTCTCAGATATACAACTTGGTAGAGTTTGGCTTGAACTTGACTAAAGGCTCCAACACTGCTCAACTAGATAAGTACACAAATTAGAATGAAAAGTGGATGACTGTCCTCTATCGGACTGATTGCATAGCTAAACCAGTTGCCTTTTGTTCCTGCTCCATTTCAATAGACTCTGTGTGCACTTCATGGACTTGAGTGGTTGTTGATTGTTTATACTAAAATTAAAGGGTATTGGTATGACTGCAGAATTAGCAGTACTGTTAACAAAAGAAGAATGTTACGTATATAACTTTTTATTATTTTTTATAAAAACAAACAAACATTTAGTACATCTGTTGCCCCCTCCCTTTGACATCTCGGTGTTATCTTCAGTCCTTCTTCTAAAAGAAGAACGTTACATATGCAGGTGGCTGTTGTCTCTGCTTTCCTTGAGAAGTTGTACATATAAGCATGGGATGTTGGGGGTACACAATACACAATCGATAGGATCCTTCAACTTATAAAATATGTAATAGATCTTATAAACTTATAAAACATATAATACATCTTGTTAATGTTTTTCTCTCTATTTTTTTTTCAACATTTTCTCTTCGAAGACAGTTGAAATATCTTTTTATTTTTCCCTTCCAAAGAAGAAATAAGCTTAGTGAAAATCTCATGGGTGTTCGTACTTAATCTAATTACAAGGTATATGAAATTGGGCCAGGAGTGATCCACGCTTCTATTATATAACCACTTTTCCAAGAGTCTGCATACTTCTGGTTTTCCATATGTAGCTTGAAGTTCAAGATAAGATATCATGAAAGGAACTCTTCTGTGAATTTTTTTTTCACACCAGAAATGGGAAGATAAAAACCTCTTTTACTTCAAAATAATGGATTAAACTCAAAGCACCAACATTTAAAAGAAATATTATAGTACTCTATTTTTTTTTAAAGGCAGGTTAAAAAAAACCTGTCCAGGAGGCAGGATGACATATTTGGATACTCAGTCTAATTTTTTTTTTCAGGATTGTGTAAATATTTTTTTTCATTCTAAAAACATTCTAAGCTGTGCAAATAATTTGTGTGTGTGTGTGTGTTTCTTCAAGTCAGTGCTAACTTCAAGAAACTGCCTGGACAAGTCCTTGCAGTTTTCTTGTCAAGATTTCAGAAGTGGTTTGCCACTGCCTCCTTCTTAGGACTCAGAGGGTGACTGGCCCCAAGTCATCCAGCTGCCTTTGTGCCTAAGGTAGGATTAGAAAATATGGACTCCTGGTTTCTAGCCTGGTGTGCCTTAACTACTATACCATAATGGTTCTTTCAAGTAGTTTGAGTAACCAAAATTGACCAAACAAGTAGGGTTAGAGATTTTAGTGACCAAAATTAGACCATACAAGGAAGGTTAGAGGTTTCATAGAACACAATCCCAATGCTTTCAAAGAAAGAGCCTATTTTATTTATAGTTGTAAATAGTTATTGGTGGAAATTTGACTTACTAGCTGAAAAGCTGATGGTTTGAGACCCAAGTGCCATGCAACGGGGTGAGTTCCTAGCCATTTAAAAGCATGTAAATGCAAGTAAATAAATAAGTACTACTTTGGTGGGAAGGTAACAGCACTCTGTGATGTCATGCTGGCCACATGACTGCAGAAAGGACAGTGCTACTTAATGGCCTTGAAATGGAGATGAGCACCACTCTCCATAGCCAGCAATGACTAGCGGAGTGAAATCTACAGGGACTCTTATACCTGTACCTTTTACTATTTACAAAGCAAAAGCATTCTCTGATGGTATTATGTCTTGAAGATTTGTAGAAGGATTAGTTTAAAGGTGTTGAAAGCATATTATTGACTTTATCTTTTTATAAGACTATTAATTCAACCTGAAATGTGTAATGGATAAACATGTTAAAGGGGCCTTTTCCTTGAATGAAAAACTTTGATTACTATCCATCTCTATTAAATATATGCTATTCAATATCTGATAATATATAAATGTGTTTGCTTTGGTAGCGTACAATTATTTTATTGATTTATTGTTCAGAAAATTAGTTGAAACACTGTATTGGTTTTCCGACTGATTTCATTAAAATGTTCCTCTTCAGTGATATTTGAAGCATCTTGGCAACCTCTTTCCCCCAAGATATTTCAGAGAAGAATAGCATTTATTTATTTTGTTAACCAATGACAAGGTTGAGTGATCTTTATAGCAAAAAATATTGAAATAGTTATATTCAGAAATGTAGAGATATTTGAGACATTTATTTTTGCTGATATTTAAATGACTGGAATATTAGTCCACAAAAACATTAGCATCCCTAAGATATAAACATAAACAATAACCTTTTTGAGTTGTCAGTCAAGCACCATTTGACAAATATAAACTCTGTACACTCATCCCAAGAGCCTTCGCCTATTAGCCTACTATAGCAACATGGCCAGCATGCCTGTTGTCTTTCCATGTTGGTTTCAACTCATTCTACTGCCTATGAGTGAATCACACTTAAGTCATCCTTTGCTGAACCAATATTAATATAGCATTGTTATTCTGGTACCATACATGGCCACCCATAAGTTGTATAAAATCTATCACACTTGAAGAGAAGTCAGAGGACTCCAGTTTCTTGAGGCAGGCAAAAGAAACAGGATAGCAATTAGCAGTGGGGATAGCAACTGGTATCATCTTGTACTGATTCAATGATAATGTCAAGGTAATGAATCCAACCAATCCAGCAACTCTGAGACTTTCAGCTTTCTCAAAAAACTGCTTTATTGAGTGCATCATTTTGGCACTTTTGAAATGTAAAACCAGCTCTGGCTATTTCCTGTGCTTTCAGTATAGTTAAAGAATAGATGGATACCTTCCTCTTTGTCACAGATCACATTATCCAATTAAAGGTGTTCTGGCGTCTCCTTAGTAACCTCTTCCAGCCTCTGGCTAGCACCTTTTGGGATGACCTTTGTTTCACTGAGATAGTAAGTTGTTGATGTCTGGTCTGACATTCCAGAGCTTCCTCCCTGCCCCACCTCCCCAAAGTGTGTCAAGCTGAGAAATGGAGAAATTGGCTCCATTTCAGGCCCAATCCATTTTGAAGTTGACAGATGGTTGGATAGCTCTTCAACTCAACAATAGGGAAAGGTCCTAAATCTGCTCTTGAAAGTTGCAAGTAGATCAAAAGAAGTGTAAAGGGTAAAATGAAACAACAACATGTAGTTGAATTTCATAAAACCCACTGTAAAAAAAACCCCATAAAATATACTGCTATCTAACAAACTTTTGATCAGCTACTATGAAACTTTTTCAATAAGTAGATGATTTGACTAGAACATTCCCTTCACTTTGAATTGGACTCATGATATCGTTTTAAGGAAAATGTAATATATAATGATGTTTGGAGTTGGGGAATTAAAGACAAAGAGACATCCTTAAATAATAATAATTTCTAAATTTGGACACACAGCGCTCAGTTTTGCAACCTGAATAATTAGCAAAACATGCTATAGATAATTGTTTCCACCTGTTTCCTTGGATTGGGACAATTTAAGATTGGGAATATAACTGCTTCATCTCTTTCATGAGGTCTTGTACTCAGATTTTAGTTTAGTGATATGATTTTAGATTATTATGGGGCTTCAAGGCTCAGGTTGGGTCAGGCACAAGAACCCATAGCTGTGAGCTGATGAAAGTTACTTCTTTATTGCTACATGCCTATTTATAAGAATCTAACCAGACTGAATGCATTCTCTTAGGAGAAGCCAGATAAGGGTTTTAGGGATTCTGGGAATGGTAAGATCTGCATTGCTTCCTACTGTGCAAGGACTCTAAGATACTCTCCCCCTCTCATCACACACACACACCACTCTATTTGTAAATTCTACCACAGGTTGTATCCTGCTATAAAGAAACAAATTAGAGTTAAAAACCACTCAATAAAAAGCCAGAAGAACTTTACCTCTTAAAATTCCTAAGGTTTTTCCCCCCCCAATCTAATTCAGAATATAGGAGATAAACAATATGAGCTTGAACTCCTAAAACAATATCGTAAATATGATTTAATAGGTACAAAGCAGTCAGGATGAGAAGACTTTCATGACTAAAACAACTGAAGATGTAACTTGTTCAGAAAAAAAATGGAAACTATAGAAAAGAAGGTGTTCCACTAAGTTAAAAATACGCAGCCTGCTCAAAAATGCAAGTAGGTGAACTTGGTGATGCTATAAAGAGCACAGGAATTAAAACAAGTACAGGAACAAATAAATGCTGCTGCTATTATTATTATTATTATTATTATTATTATTATTATTATTATTATTACCCACCTAAACCAAATGTTTATTAGATCTGCAGATTAGACATGCAGACATGTTACTTTAATTATTTATCGACATGATTTTTATGGCTGTCCATCTCACACTTAGCTGACCAGTTTATAAATATTGTATAAAACAAAAATAAAACGTAATGTAATTTTGGTAGATTAGAGGAATAGATTAATGGTTTATAAAATGGGGGATATTTAACTTGGTAGTACTAGTGAAAAACATCTCAGAACAGCTGGATACAGTTGCAAAATGAATATAATTTTACGCTAGATGAACAAACCTGTAATTCTGAATCAAAATAAGTTTCATTTTGTTTTGTATTGAGTCAGAACCCTTTTTGAGTATTGTTTAAAGTTCTATAGTGCATATTTTAGACCCATGATGGCGAACCTATGGCACGTATGCCACAGGTGGCACGTGGAGCCATCTCTGGTCAGCTCCACTGAGCATGTGCATGCGCCTCCTGCTGAACAGCTGATTTTCTGGTCTCTGCCGTGCATGTGGGAGATGCGCGCACGTGTGGGGTTGGGGGAGTCACACCTGCATGCGTGCAGGGTCACATACACATGCGTGAGGGTGGGAGCGGTGCCGCGCCCCCATGCAGCCCATTTCTGGTCCCAGAAGGCTTCAGGGAGGCCTACTAGGCTAAAAATGGGGCATGGGGGTGCAGTGCACTGCCCCATGGCCTATTTTTGGTCCCAGGAAGCTTCAGGGAGGCCTGATAGGTTCAAAATGGGTAGCGGGGGAGTCACATGTGCATGAATGGGGGCGGGGGAGCAGGGAGGTTGTGCTTGCATGCGCAGGGGGTGGGGTGCACAGGGCGCATTGCATCATGGGAGTGGGCACACACATGCACTTTCGGCACCCTAAGAAAAAAAGGTTAGCCATCACTGTTTTAGAAAGAACTCAGGCAAATGAGAACATGGTAATGAGAATATTCAAAAGACTAAAAATAAAGCCCTGTGAAGAATGATTTCAGAAAGTGGAAATGTTCCTCCTTGAGGCAAGAAGGTCAGGGAGATAGACAGTAGTATTTCTAAAATATTTGAACATACATCAGTCAAAAGAAAGTCAGGATCTGCTTTCTCCCGCTCCAAACTGTAGGACTGAAAAATAATGAATTTAAATTTCAGGAAGGAAGTTTCTGAACAAAAGTCAGACAGTGGAACAAATTACTCAGAGAGTGAACATTCTTTTTTCACAGGATGCATTCAAGAAAAAGGCTAAGCAGCTTTCAGTCAGGGCTGCTCTAATTTGCATAGAACACAGTGTCCTAAATGGCCTTTTTCAATAGTATGATTCTCTTAGTCTAGATTATTTGAAGTTTGTCTTTCTAGCATTTCAATTGATATGAGTTAGGTAATAAGGTAATAATAATACTTTATTTACGGTCACAGACCAAAATGCAAGCATAACTAAAAAAAAAACATAGGAAAAGCATCATCACGAACAGCCAGCCTCCAGAAGCCCCGGCCGAATTGATATGAGTTGCTTTCTAGCAACTCAATTGATAATTTTGGAAACCCAAATCATCTTTTAGGGATTAAGAATTGCAATAACTATAGTAATAATATGCAGCTGAGGCATCCTAGAAATGCTTTCTGCCTTTTTTCTACATGTTCTCATTCAATTCGAAGAAACAATAGTCTGACATTGCATTCAGAGGGAAAGTTGTATTGCTAAATGCTTCTGAGTAAAGTTGGTGTTCTTATTCATTATAAAGTAGGGGAAATGAGGGGGGATTTATTTCATTAAAGGATGGGTGGGTAAATATCCTGTTGTTGTTTTTCATTGTACAATCTTTCTTCTGGTACAATCTCCCTAGTTTCCTCAACTTTAATTAAATCCCAACAGAAGGCATTCTAGGAAAAATTCAGAAAGATTTCTCAAAGCAGGAATTGTGGGAAAGTAGCAGGCTGTTGAGACTTTAGAATAATAAAGATGTAATAGAAAACAATGTCACCAGCCAAATATTTTTCTCTTCTTCCTGCAAAGAAGAAAGCTTACTTTTAAAAAAAAAATAGATGTAATGTGCTTATTTCATTCCAGCAATAGTAAAAGAGCAGTTGTGAACATGGCCCTTGGTTATTTATTTATTTGTTTGTTTGTTTGTTTGTTTGGCCAGGCACTGCGAGGATCATCCTACATTAAATGATCATTTTGATTCCTGGAAATAACACATGTTGTTTTATAGAAGACACTGATATTCACCTAGATTGAGTAAAGTTTGAGAACAATTTTGAGCCCAAATTGCTCTGAAAACTCAGAGACATGTGAAAGCCTCATGGGAGAGAGGTGAATGAGAAAAACAAGTTTTCAAAATAAAAGATGTTTTCTTTAAAATGTTACATTAAGAGCTATCATATATATAATAAAAATTGGCATCAGGTTAAAAAGGATTGAAAGGAGATTATTGGCTAATGGACCAAGATTGTTTTTTTAAAAAAAGAATTAAACTTTTTTTAAAGCTAACTCTTGAATTAATTAGCAGTAATATGATGCTATAGAGCACTGCACATCAGAACAACTAGACACAAGAACAGTTTTTTCCTAAACGTTATCACTCTGCTAAACAAATAATTCCCTCAACACTGTCAAGCTATTTACTAAGTCTGCACTACTATTAATCTTCTCATCGTTCCCATCACCCATCTCCTTCCACTAATGACTGTATGACTGTAACTTTGTTGCTTGTATCCTTACAATTTATATTGACTGTTTCCTAATATGATTTGATTGCTTATTTGTACCCTATGACTATCATTAAGTGTTAAATCTTATGATTCTTGATAAACGTATCTTTTCTTTTATGTACACTGAAAGCATATGCACCAAGACAAATTCCTTGTGTGTCCAATCACACTTGGCCAATAAAAAATGCTGTGCTGTTCTGTTCTGTTCTGTTCTGTTCTGTTCTGTTCTGTTCTGTTCT
>WNWU01000001.1:20314583-20371786 GCA_012654045.1 Ptyas mucosa | reverse complement strand
CTGTTCTGTTCTGTTCTGTTCTGTTCTGTTCTGTTCTGTTCTGTTCTGTTCTGTTCTGTTCTGTTCTATTCTATTCTATTCTATTCAATACAATTTTTGCAGATTCTCAGTTGACATCTCAGGAAGATATATACAATGCATAGGTACTGTTGTAATAACAAGACTGACTGTGTCTCAGAGAGAAAGTCCATCCTTTTTTTGTATCAGGCAAGGTATTCTTAGCTGAAGTATGGTTTGGCTCAGTGGCACGTAGCAAAGAACATTTCCTAAGAGGTTCCCCTTCTGTAAAGATTTTGTCTTCCAAAAATTACAGCCAAACTCTGGGTCCTGAGGTGGTAAAGAAGAAACGCAATTATGTTCACCTGAACCTCTGATATAAGGAAAAACAGCAATTTCTATATTACACCTATATTGTGTTCTTACCCTGTTTCGAAAAGTCTTCCTGGCATAATTCAAAATGCTATTTTTGATTAATCAAGTAGAGGACTCTGAATTAAAGACTCTCCAGGCCCAAAGTATGGCAACCATAGTCTGAGGAGATTTTCCCAAGAAAAGCTACTTGTGGTACTTGCAATTTCAAGAGATAAATAGGTTTGAAGTAGAAAATTCTGTTTTTTAGCATGTCACCCTTATCCCATATCAGTCTCCCTTTAGAAACTAGGTTGCTCTCCTTAATTGTGACCTTCCAGAAGTCAGTGAAGAGTGGATTCATTTGGAAGGCTTTAGGGAATGATTGTGCACCATTTGGACCTGGATTTATCCATTATTATTATATATTTGTAATTGCCATTTTTGTAATTGCTTATGAGATTGTAGTCATTAGCCACTCAAACTCAATCTGGAGTCAGGCTGTGCCTAAATTGGTTAAATTACATTAAATTAAATTAGTTATATTGTACTTATTTCATTATAATATTGCTGGTATATTGTAATTTATTTTGTTATTATTGAGGTTAAGGAGTATTTTATTTATTTATTTATTTTATGTTGGATATTTTATGTTGCTCTATGTTGTTGTAAACTGCTAACAGATTTGATGGCATGCAAACTTAATAAATCAGCACAATCAGCTTCAACTTCATGCAAAATGCTATATAATTTATGTAGTGAAGTCAACTTCTAATGAAGTCAACAGTTAGAAGAGCAAAAATCTGATCTCACACACACTATTGGCATAAAATAATTTGCACTTTCAAATTTTGCTGTTTTCTTTTTGTTGCCTTGCAATCTCAATTCTGTCAATACTCTATCTTCCTAGACTCAATTAAACTACTCCCTATAATGTTTGCTTTCACTTTTGCTACATTTAAAAGCATTCTTTCAATCATGATAATGATAATTAAACAAGCTACATACCCAGCCTTGAGCAAATTATATTTGTACCTTACCTTTTCTACAATTATAGCATATACCTCTCCAAGTCTTATTATTTTTCATAATGTTCCCAGCATTTATGACACTAACATTTATAGCATTTACTTCAGTTCTACTCTTCAACATACTAGTATAATTCCTGTAAGAATTTCTAAAATGCTCTTTTCTGCATGGCCTCACTTCATTTTTTCCCTAAATATTTTCACTGCTTTTACTTGTTTTAGTCCTTTCATTCTGCTCAATACTGTTTATTTTTACCCCTTAATATATTTCCAAATAATGTTTTATTTGCATAAAATTTGCTTCTTTTCATCTTAATCACTCTTTTCCTTATTTGAATTCTCTCCCCTCTCCCTTATTTGAGCTGTCTGTCTGTCTTACCACAATAATTTTCATCACTTTACACCCCCCCTCCAGCAATTATTATTATTTCCCTAGCAAGAAGAAGGTTAAATATAAAACTTTTAAGTAGGAAAGCAGGTCAGCTATCTTACTGAATACACATTTCTTTAATTTATATACCACTTTTCTATCAGAAATGGTAATCAATGAGCTAGCAATAATGAATCAAATTAAAAGACATAATTAACATACAAATGAATTAAAATATAATTAATATTTTATTTAACATATATGAATACAAATAAACAAAGAGCACTCAACTGATTAAAATCCAGCTAATAAGCCAGTTGACACACTAACAGTCTGTTGGCTGAAGAGTGACAAAATTGGTACATAGTCTGATTTCCCATGGCAAGTGTGGCAAAGCTGGCAAATAAACATTTAGAACTTATTTGTGTTCCTACTTCCTACCCAGTATGGATGAAGAAGGGCATTCACAAAAATCTGTAAGGGTAAGAGGCCTGTTAAAAAAATTGTATTTTGTTTCCTTGAACATCCTCTTTGGTACATACCATGTGGTGTCCACCTTGAACAAGTGGAAAATATAAGGATCCACAAACATAAGTACACAAGTTTCTGTTGGTTTATCTACATTAGGGCTCATCAGATTTTGAGAGGTCAGGGATTGAAACTCAAATATCCAGGATGCAGTGGTACTAATTTTCAGGCTTTGGGCAGAGGGAGATTTTGTATTTAAAGAGGGAAGTGGGAGAAACTGCATGTGTTGCCTCCTATGCAATGTCTTATAAACTTACCACACTCTATAAGTTGTAATTTTTCTTTACAGAAAATAAGGTGCAGCCTCGTTCCCTAATCACCCAATTGTAGCTGTTCTGCCCATTAGCCATCTGTGCCATTTTTTATTTTTTATTTATTTATTGGTAATGTGAGCTCTACGTAATATTCCAAATGTAATTTTGCCATATGTAAGGACGTTATGATTTTGGAACTTTTGATGATTTCTCTTCCCTGGAATCCCTTGCATTGAATTTTCCTCTTTTAAAAAGAACAACTACAGCCCTACTCTGGTTTCACTTTTTTAAAAACCTCTCCAACATAATTCCAAAGTTCCTTTCCTACTCAAATCACTCTAAATTCTGATCCTATAATGCAGTGGTGAAATGCTCTGGGGTCTGTTACTGGTTTGCTTCGCTACCAGTATTCTGTGCGCACGCATGTGTGATGCGTGCCAAACACATGCTTTGCGCATGCATGCACAGTGTGTGGCAATCATGTGCTTTGCACACATGTGCACTCTAGGCGCTACCATACAGCACTGAAAAAGGAGGCTTAAGAAGATTTTTCTAAGGTAAGTAGAACAGTGAGGGGCGGAACAGCTGTGCCGCATGATTTAGATTCGCTAGAAAGCAGGATTTCCTGCTTTCTAGTGAATATAAATTACACAACACAGCTGATTGTTGGAAATACAAACCAGTATCATTTTTTTACTACCAGTTCACCTGAATCAGTAGCTTTTATTACTACCAGTTCACCCAAACTAGTCTGAACTGGTAGCATTTCACCCCTGTTATAATCTGCATTTGCCATTTGTTTGCTCCCCCCCCCCCCATCTAAGTAACATTACTTTATGTTTGCAAACATCTACCTAAAGTATTTGCCTTGAAAAAATTATCTTGAAATGTCTACGGAGACTCTCAGTCATCCAGGTTATGGTTTTCCCAAAGGTGCTTTTTCCAAAGGCAACTGGACTTTCTGAACCGAAGAAGCTTCTGGGATGAGAAGTGGAACATCTTCAAGGAAAGACAAAGAAACTCCAGTTGCCTTTAGAAAAAGCACCTTTGGGACTACCATGACCTGGATGACTGAGAACTGAAGATGCTTTTTGGAGGAGAAGTGAAATGTCTTCAAGGGAAAACAAAGTTCAGTTGCCTTTTGAAAAAGCATCTTTGAGTTCCCTCAAATTGCTTTGCAATTTTTTATTTAATTCCAATAAACCATTTATATTTTTCCATAAATTTGGCCAGTGTTCACCCCAAAAGCTAAATCAGATTCAGAAGAAATTCATAACTGAGATTGAATGGCTTAAAAAAAATTAAATAAACATACATTCATGCAAGCATATCCAGCCAGTCAGCAGATAATGATACCTAATTTTAGAAAATGTATTTTTGCTGCTTTTTCTGTTGTATCCAGGTGTGGCAGAAATACTATTCAAATACAAGGGAGAAAAATCCACCACTATCAGCAAATAAGCTACAAGAACTAGATCCTAGTGAGGATTAAGAAAGGCTATAAAAACATACCTATTATGTCCAATTATATCCAACCAAAAATTGAGGAGAGAAAGACTGGATCGTTTTTTCCCCCTTTCTCTACTTCCTCTTCTTCCTTTTTAGGCTTTCAGTGAAGAACATATGCTTCCAGTTATTTACCTAGCTTATAACAATGACATTAAATATAGGTCATTCCCACTCTAGTGATTTATACTAATTTGTAGTGTCATCCCACTGTTGCTGTGTTAATATACCAGTAATGAAGACAGACTTTATATAGCCACAATTGTAGTTGGTTGATGTTATGAATCCTATAAATCACTAGTGAGGAAATGGCTACAGCAAAGTTTTACTTTGTTATTTAGCAAGGTATCATATTTTATTCCTTCCAATATTACAGAATGCTGTAAAGAAATTATGTAAAGGGAGGCAAGAATGTCTGTGTCGGGTCTTCGAAGGGATAATGCTTGAAAACAGAACAGAACTGAATCAAACATTGTGTGGTGAGAAAAACAAAATCTGACAGAAGAAATACCGGGTTAAAAAATGAGCGAGGACTACAGAGGGGGAAAAAAGTAGAGAAAATGTCACTCATATGTTCCTATGGGACAGAAAGTTGGGGAGAGTCTTGGAATGTTAACTGTTCCATTCTTAAGCTACTTTCTCTTCTGGTTCTGTGGCTCAGACTGGAGGAAAAGTGTTTGAAAAGTCATGCTTCTCTGTGAAAAGGAAACTTTTCCCCATAATTTCATTCCCCCCCCCCCCGTTATTTTATTAGAATACATCTAATGGCTCAGTTCACTAACAACTGATTTTATCAAAACAGTCTAAAATTTTAATACATGGCAGAAATGTGCATTAATAATATTATTTTTAGTGGTTGACTAAATTAATGCAATATACCTTTTGAGTATTGCGCAGGCATTTATGACATAAATCAATGGTTCACAATGGAGCTAATTTAGGGAATTGGATAAATGATTTCTGTTAGCAGTACTCTTGGTAACAAGGAACCTAATATTAATTCATTATAACGCTTAAAGTCAGGCCATTTAAAATATATATGATTAAATGTGCTTAAAGCCCACTATGAATATATTTTAAGGATTGAATTATACATGAATAGGTGGTTTCTGCATAAGCACACTTGATGTGAACTTCTCCATTATTATTGTAGATGTCCTCTTGTGTGTGTTTGTTTGCATCTTATTCCTAGTAGATTCTTCAGAGATACTCTTACCATTACTCCCTAATTTCAATATCCCAGTACAAAGCCTGGTTCTACCCTGAAAATGAGACCTTTTAATTGGTGGTGCCAAGCATTAAGTTGAGGCCACGTGAATGTGAAACATGCTTTCTTACATAGTCATTCTACAAAATATACACCAGTTCATTAGAATAATGGACTTCTAAATTTCATTGAAACAGAAAATATGTTTTTGTTGTTACTATTTTGGTTTCAGGTGGGGGAATGAATAAGACAGTTTCCTAAATTTTGTCTTAAAATTTATTACTTACTTTTAATATACAAAGTGCTGAAACTTACAAAGTGCTGAAATGTTGACTCTCATTCCAGACCAGAGACAGCAATGGAAAGCAATCAATAATACCTTTCTCTGGGGTACAGCTGAAATCCCTTTATCCCAGCAGTGATGATGTATTAGCATTTAAGCCTCTTTAACGTTTAGCACTTTGAAGTCTTCAAGGCAAATTTACATAGCATTATAGTAATTTATATAACTCACATTGATAATAAACTTTTTAGCCTACTTGGATTCTTAGAAACATTCTGTATAAACTATGTTCTTATAGTATATATTTGAATGTATTGTCCCAAAGGTGCTTTTTCAAAAGGTAACTGGACTTTGTTTTTCTTTGAAGATGTTACACTTCTCATCCACAAAGGATGTTTCTTGGATGAGAAGCAAAATGTCTTCTAGGGGAAAAAAAGTCCAATTATCTTTTGAAAAAGCACTTTTGGGACAACCATGACCTGGATGAAAGAGAATCTCCAGACATTTGAATGTATTATTTGCCTCTTAGTCCATACCCTATAATGTCACACAACTAAACTACAATAGGATCACCTGATTTCTGGATTCCAAAACTGATGAGTTCTCTCTGAAAGAAGATAAAGACAAAACCTTAGCTTTATGCTCTTCCCATCAGGATTTCAACAGCCTTGGCAATACCATAAAGGTAATGCAATACCTCTTTGCCACCTTTATCAGTACTAGATGTATGGTACAGCGGTGAAATGTAAAATTTGTTACTACCGGTTCTGTGGGCATGGCTTGGTGGGGAGGGAGGGAGTAATGTGACTGGGTGGGCGTGGCCAACTTTTATTTTTAACTTTTAAAAGCATTTTTTCTACAACCTCTTTGGCCAAAGAGGTTGTAAAAAAATGCTTTTAAAAGACTCCAACGATCTCAGCTGAGTTGCCTGATCATCAGAGGCTTTTGTTTTCTTTTAAAAGCATTTTTTTTCCTGCTTTTAAAAGAAAAAAAAGCCTCTGACGATCAGGCAACTCAGCTGGGATCGTCAGAGCCTTTTAAAAGCATTTTAAAAAGATTCTTCAGCCGAAGGAAAAAATGCTTTTAAAAGTTTTTTTTAAAAAAGCCTCTGATGATCACGTGGCTCAGCTGGGCATGGGGGAGGGGGCAGGGATTTTTGCTACCGGTTGTTGAACCACCTGCCACCATCGCTACCGGATCAGGTGATCTGGTCCAAACCGGGAGCATTTCACCCCTGGTATGGTACCTTTATCAGTCCTACCTGATATGGACTGAATCAGATTTCAGTAGATCCTTCAGAGTACTAGAAAGAAATCATCACTAAGAATTCCAGTGTGTTGCTATGGGAGATTTATATCTGCGCAGCAGCTTTGTGGGTTCCTTGCTTAATTTTATAATGCAGCTTCTCAACACTGAGTAACAGTTTTTCTTTTTGTCCTGATTTACAACACCCTGTTCTTATTATTTAAATTATTTAGGAGCTTCTTTAGTCTTTAATAATCATAAATACTATAGATCCAAGGTCATAAATACTGCTAATTGATGCAGACTAACTGCATGATAAGGAACTGTTCTATTAACTATAAAAGAAAGAAAGAACAATATTGTAGAGTTTTGGGTTCTCTCTGAGCTTGGTTGTTTGCTTGCAGTCATTTCATTATCTAACTAGGTAAATATCCCCAGTGATGTTACAGTAAGGCTCAATGGTAATGTTAGCTAGTTGAGTAATTATATGTCTGCAAGCAACCAACCAACCTCAGAGAGCACCAAAAACTCCACAGTTCAACTCTGAGCCACATTTATTCTCTTCTGTTGGAAAGAACAATATTGTACCAACAGAAGAAGAATATACATAGCTCAGGGTTGAAATGTGAAATCCCTGGAGTCCTATTGTATATAAACAGAAAGCAAACCCCACATTCACTAGCACTGATGAAGTTTCCTAGTTGGGTAATGAAATATCCGCAAGCAAACAACAGGGCTCAGAGAGCACCAAGAGCTCCACAGAATAATATTGCTTAGGAAAGAGTAATTAAAGACTAAAACTTATAATCGCTTGATAATATTAAAAGATTGCCTTCTCTTCCAGTGATTTACCAGCAATAAACCATGGATTTAGAGTGTCCCTGACACTCTAAAGTAATTATTTCTAGTTCTTCTGTATTAGAAGTCATTAGGTGATAAAGTATATAACCAAATGAGTCTTAATTGTCTCAACCAGGTATTTAAAGATGTGCATGTTTTAATGCTAAGATAATGCTTGCACTAAACAAATGTATATAGATGAGATTGAAAAGACCAATTTTTCTTTTTCCGTTAAGTTCAAACAACCTTTTTTTTTTTTCTGGGTTTCCATTCTATTTTTAGTATGCAAGAAATAAATATATTCAACACTGGATTCAAATGCTAATACCTGAGAGAGAGCAATGAGAGAACACAGAGAAAGAGGATTTTATAATGGTAATGAGGCTGCAACTATCCCAACCCTTAACTATCATGTTGAATGTCACTTAAATTCACAATGGAATGGCTGTGGAGGACTGAAATGCAAATGCTAGCATTTACTTCTTTTCCCTAAGTTTGGATATAGCTTTACCTCAGCCTATTGAGCTTTTTCCGGGAGGCTGAGAATGTATAATCTCAGTTGTTGCCACTGACCAGCTGTAGTGATGAAGAAGAGCTGTGTTAGTCAGACCTACTGCCAAGGAGAAAAACCACCTGGGATGGATGATGGAAAAGAAAAAGGAAAAGAGGCAGCATAAAGAAAGGAGCTCCTAAATTTAGAATAGGATGGGCCGATATCAGTGATGGCTAACCATTTCCGGACTGAGCACCCAAAGTGCACGTGCGACCGAACCCCCCCGCAATGCAATGCATGCACAGCCCTGTACATACACCAGGGGTGGGTTCTACTTACCTTTATTACTGGTTCGCAACGGGGCCACATGTGCGTGCTTGCTTCGCTCTTATGCGCGCTCTTCTGCGCATGCGCAGAAACATTCTGATGACGTCGGGGTCGGTGGGTGAAGCCTCCCCCTGGTTTTACTACCAGTTCTATAGAACCAGTGTGAACCAGGGGCAACCCACCACTGACATGCACCCCACGCTCCATGCATCCGTGTGCACCTCCACGCACATGCAGTGCCCCTGCACATGCATGGCAGAGACCCAAAGACCAGCTGGCTGGTGGGAGGTACAAACGTATGCACAGTGGAACTGAACTGGGGTGACGGCTCACGTGCCATCAGAGAGGGCACTCCATGCCACCTCTGACATGCGTACCATAGGTTCGCCATCAAGGACCTATATACTCCATGAAATCCCCAATGACTTCCCTTATCACTATGGGCAAGAGAAAAAAAGGGAAAAGGCTCATTGGCCATCATTTGAACACAATAAGAAAAGGTTAGGAAGACCAACGTCTTAAGCAATAAATAAATAACTATAAGTGTCCTTTCCAACAATTAAATGAACCCTTTTACATCTTGCTTCCAATTGTCAATCATAGTGTACTTTGATGCATTCTTGCTATACCTACACACATATGCACCTACCCACCCTCCCATTATATAAATAGCTTGGGTTTTGTTTTTTTGAATACAGTAAATCCCTGACTATCACTATATAGAACAAATCGATCCCACACAGACATATGCCTTCCTTATCTCCGTCACCTTCCCATTTTTGTCAAAACCTATTTTGCTTCCTTGTATAATCTTGTATTATGCCTCATGCATGTCAAATGATAAAGAACAGTCAAATATCACTAGAATAATGTGGTCGTCATTATTTGCTGTCTCATCATTTGTGGTTTTGTGTCTTTGCAACTCAGGAACCACAACTTGAAAAACATAAATGTTTTTGCACATCTGCAGTTTTGGCTTTGTTTAACTTTTACGCCTGCACAGAATAGCAGATTACTTTTGACATATGTGTAAAGTACATTTATTAACACAGCGCAGCAAGTCGTGGTGATACAGTGGTTAGAATGCAGTATTGCAGGCTGACTCTGCCTACTGTCAGGAGTTGATCCTGACATGGTTCAAGGTTGACTCAGCTTTCCAGCCTTCCGAGGTTAGTAAAATGAGGGTCCAGATTGTTGGGGGCAATGAGCTCACATTGTAAACTGCCCAGAGAGTGCTTTAAAGTACTATGAAGCAGCATATAAGTTTAAGTGCTATTGCTTATCAACATGACTTTGTTGCAGAACTACCCTTGCTTTCTAGAGCAAGTACTTTGGCTAATGATGGAAGGTGTCTTCCTGCTCATATCATCTGGTTCCTGTTGTTCCACATGGCTCTTTCACAATCTCAGAGAAGGATCTCTCAGTTGCACTGCTGGACATTATGGCTGCCTGAAGGTTGGTCATGGCTTCAGTCTCAGGTCACTCTTACTCATTTGAAGCTAGCACTAGCATCCAGTTGCACAAGTAAAATTACCACAAGTGTTCCTTGGGCAACACTAACATCCAAGGTTTCTCAGTTTCATCATGGAATGCTAACACTGCCTGAGGGCCTCTCAGAGCAATCTCTTGCTCATATCACTGGATACTAGCATTAGTAGCAGATTGCTTCTGGCTCCTTCTGATCACCATAAGCCATTTCATTCAAAATTAAGTCTCCATCTTTGCATTCCTGTGTGAATTCATCAATTCTACTCCACCAGAACAGATTAGATCTATTACATTTCCCCCATTTCTCTTAGTCTCACACCAAACATATCTATTCCGTTTCTTGATTCATACACTGTGCCATTTTTTTTAAAAAAAATCTTAATTTACTGTTATAGGCTGCTTCAATAGCAGATGAATCTTAAGTGGCATTCACTCCAGTAAATGAACAGAAATATATTAAAGCAATAAACACCATGGTCAAAAACAAGTAATACCAATAATGTTCCATTAATCTCACAAAGGAATAACACTTTCTGTACAATCATCTGCTTAAGGTGGAAATCAACCATTTTCTCAGTCCCCAAAGGCTTTCTGAAATAGTCAGGTATGTGTCTTTTGATTGGAATTTTAATAAGGTTGATCCAACTGAGTCCACTTGCATATCAGATCTCAAACTCCCATATTTTATGATCATCATCAGATAATCTCATAGGTATTATCTTCCGTCCCTGTCCCATTCCTCAAAACATGGTTTTGGTCAATTAAGACTTTCACATAATTCTCTTCAGTAATATATAAAATGGGTATATTGATTTTAGCCTTTGTCATTGGAATTGCATATGCTGAATTCCCTTTTAATGATAAGGAACATATTGGTCAATTTGGGGACATTTAGCTAATATATCACACATGAAATTCAATTTTACTGATTGTGCTTACATGATTCTATATAAGGTAAAATCTCTACATAAGAGGTTATTTTGAAAATCATTTTACTGCTGTCCTCTCAAACATTGTAATATAAAATCTACACACTACCCAGCTAACTGTAAAGTTAAATTTTACATATTCATAGGGAGGTGTATTGAACACATATTGATATCTAAAGGGATTTGAGAGGACAATTATAATAAATGTGATATAAATGTATGCAATTGGCTTATATTAGATCTGTTCCTTTCTCCAATCTGCTATTCACTCCTCTATTTCACACACATTTGGTTTTCCCCTTCCTTCAGCTTTTCAACCAGCATAGTGAAATCTTAAAGCTAGAACCTTATATATTTGCTGCATCTACTATTTCAGATACTGTAGTTCCTTTCTCTGGAATTTGATTTCAGAACAATGAGTCACATTTAAAAAAAAAATGTAGAAAATGTTGTGCTAATAAACATTGGCATTCAGTTTGACCTTGTTCCAGAAAGAAAACTATAGTTCTTAAATTCACCCAATGATTCATGTCTGCATCACTGGAAACATGAGGAATAATGCTATTAAAAGCACAAATGAAGACAATGTTTGAGTGTCTTGTCATTTCAGGTACAAAGAAAACAAAGTAGAATTGTTCTGAATTTTGACCAGTTTGGTTTCAAACTGGTATAAAGTGGTATAAACGAATATAAAGTAGCATTTGGTAAATTATCCTTCCATGATACAAAGGTCTTTTCAATATCATAAGCATCTGTGCTAGTTTGTGTTGGGACTCTAAACAATATTTTAATTTGCAAGCCCTCGTTTCATTTTCTATCAATTTCACTATTTGTTTTGAAGATGCAGCTTCAGAAAAGTTGACTTTTTGCATATTTTATTCCATTAACTACTAAAATAAAGGAAAAATGTCTTGCTTTGTTCCCTACTTTTTCCAATTCAAAGACTGATATTAGGGTTTCTGTACTAGAGCATTTTCTACATATGAGTAGAATGCTTTCCTATTCTTTTCCCCATGTCATGAGGGTAGAAAGCTCATATACAGTGTTATCTTCCTTCTTTAATAAACTTTATTTATCCTCCTTTTTCGCTTATGGGTAGGACTTTACATTTCTGTCCAGGAATATATGCACCATTTTGAATTTCAATTATTTCAAATTCAAAATATCTCACCTGGGGTCCAAATCGTCCCATTTTGAGTGCTAAACAGCTATTCTGAGCGTGAAACAAGATGGTCTGAGAAATAATGGGTAATACTCCAAGCCAAAGACAAGAGATTCTCTAACTCAAATTGAGCTCTTTCATAGCATTCCTGAGATTAGAGTATTTCAAATTTGAAGTGGTTTAATTAGAAATTCCTTATATATTCTACATCTGGCCACTGTTGGCTACTTTGGTTTACTCATACACCTGTGCTTTGCTAGAATTAACTGCAAGATATATGAGCTAGATATATGAATTAACTGCAAGATTCCAATTTGGGTTATCTTAATATTTTAGTTTCAATCTTCATTTCTCTAATCTAAACAATCAGCAGTTCACATGCATTCTTTTCTATTCATTTGATGATATGAATCATGAAACTTATGTCAGAATAAATACCTTCCTCTTTTATGTACCACAAATAGTTTGACTATCTTTTCATTTCCTAAGAATCTTCTAGGCTTGTTCAATATTAATTTTAATCCTTGCTTCTTAGTGGCCATTTCACCATAATGTTTTCCAAAGTCCATAATTAGGGAACATATTCGGTACTGAGTGAATCCTCAGAATCCACAAGAGTCTGATCTTTGAAAGTATTTCCAAGGATTGCTGCTTAGCAACTACCCATTGTACACCTCTGAAACCCTGAGAATCAGTGGTGGGATTCAAATTTTTGTACCACTGGTTCTGTGGGCGTGGTTTGGTGGGCGTGGCATGGCATGGCATGGCATGGCATAGCTTGGTGGGTATGGCTTGGTGGGCGTAGCAGGGGAAGGGTACTGTAAAATCTCCATTCTCACCCCACTCCAGGGGAAGATTCCTGCAAAATCCCCATTTCCTCCTGATCAGCTAGGACTCAGGAGGCAGAGAATAGAAGGGGGCTGGGCCAGTCAGAGGTGGTATTTACCGGTTCTCCGAACTACTCAAAATTTCTGCTACTGGTTCTCCAGAACTGGTCAGAACCTGCTGAATACCACCTCTGCTGAGAATATTTCACAAAATTGCCATTAACTATCTCCGTAAATCAGGCTGTGTATGATTAGAGATGAGAAAGGAGTTTCAAAACAACAGTGGGGTTTTGCTCATGCGGCCTCATGATCAAAGCCCCACTCCTTCCAAGTGTGTCCACAATTTTGAAGGGTCTTTTTTTGTACCACTACTACTTCTTGCAAATGGCCCTGTATCTAAGAGTGAGTAATTTGAAGCTCTCAGATTAATTTCAACAGTTCTTGACTTGATTTCAAAACTTGTTTTGCAAATGTTCCTTGCAAAATGTTAGTAAAGAAATCTCTGTCTAGTGAAGAAATCTCTACCTTTTTCCTAATCTGTTGTTTGGAAGACAAAAAGGATAATACTGGCCTTTGTGTCTGGCCTTCTCCTGCTGTAGCCCACCTATCATTTATTACGACACATTGTATCTGTAGGCATGCACTGCTTAATACAAATAGGACTTTTCTACTTCTAGTGCAATTGAACATGGCATACTAAGATCAATAATGTGGACAAGTAATTCATGAAAGCTGATCTGATGTCCCTGAAGAACCCCTGATAAGCTTTCACACAATCCCAAATTCCATGGACAGTATGAGGAAAAAGACGCATCATAGGAGCAGGAAACTATTGAAATCAGTTGAATAAAAAAACCACTAAAATGACTAATAGATGGCAGCAAAGGTTTTTTACAGTAGTCCTGTATGGGTACTTATACCAAGGAACATGTAAGAAGTGCAAAAAGAAAAGTTCAGAAAGATCTTGTTGTGTTTACTGAAACTCAGACAATCATTTATAGGCATTTTTTACGGGTCACATACTAGGAAAATGGCATGGAGTCTCACAGTATCAAGGATTTTAATGGTTTATTACTGATGCTCTCTGAGGCATAAACAAGAACTAGCATTGTGAGGGAATAGCCAGCTGTGAAGTTTTGCTGTAGAAAAAAAAATCATATCCTTTTCTGGTGGCTGTTTAATGTTTATTAATGGATACCATTAAAAAAAAAACTGGTAGTTTGCTTGTTACTTTTATGCTAGTTGAAGGATTCAATATTATTTTAGCTACATTTATCTGGGGATATAAATGAAATGAAATGAAATGAAATAAGGTTTGTGAACAGCTACAAAGGACCTTTTGCATCAACAAAACTCTGGAAGAATCATTCCAAAGCAAATGTTTGAATAAGAGTAGGAACACTTAAGTTGAGTCAGAGGTCTCTGAAAATCTTTGTAGAAATTTGAAATGAATCATAGATCTGGTTTTTCTGCTACTGTTAAGCTTGCTAAAGACAATACACAGTATTATAATGCTACCTCCATATACTGAGAGTGCACAAGGAAGATTTTGAATGATGTGATGGTCTTTATTATTGATAAGTATCTGGTCAATTTTATCATTTTATGAAATGCTTTGCCTCCAGAGGTTTGGAATGGGGGTGGGGGTGGGGGCAATACTAGCGCTAAGACTGCTTTGAACTTCATCCACTCTCTCGGCCCTCAATTTCCTTAATTTAGCCTATATTAAGCCTTAAGCTTTATTAGCTCTTGTGCTAATGGAATGTTATACTTGATGCAGCATGTCTAGTGTGCATATGTGTATGTGTGAATGTGTGAGAAAACAGGCAGGATAGCCTTTTTTGCTATCTTGACCATTTTGATACATATACCATAGACACTGCTGTTTCCATATTGATCTACTAATACAATTAATAATGTGGTTTAACTTAGTCTCAGCACTCTGAATGTAGCCCAGATAAGCTCTTGGGTCAAACTCTACTTCTCTATTCTTCATAACTGGGGCAGACTTAAGTCTTTTAACCATGAGTGGATGAGTGCTATGCTAACAGTCACAAGCACTGGTTTAAATGCTTATAGTAAAAATAGGGGAAGGAAAGGCTACAAATGCCAATTCTTCTCTGGTAGCCTCTTTATCTACAATATGATGTAGTATCTTCCTCTGTAAAACTGATTCTGCTTCTTGGGTTAATTAACAAACACAGAATATTACTGTCTGTCCAAAACCTGACACAACTAAATCCTGTAAGTGATAAGGAAATCTCTCTACAGGAGAGGCCAAGCTTACCAATCAGCTATGGCAGGTTTCTTGGCATCTATGGGACCCCGATGAACAGAGACAGCAAAGCTATAATGCCCCCTAAGGGCAAATCAACAGTTGTTCTTCCAATTCCTTGTTTCAGAAGAAGTCAAGCTTTACCAATGCAATTTGTTAAGGTTGACACCCTGCTAAAACAGTGATAAGGACTCCTGCTCATAAGAGACCAAACTTCCCAACCAGTTATATCAATCCTGCTTGACATGGCAGAAAGGGCAATGATCAGAAATAGCAAACTACACCACCCTACAAGAACATGTCAATTTTATTTTTCATTATTTCCCAAATCCCAGAAAGGCAAACAGAAAAAGAACATTTTTACTATCTCTTTACAGAATGACTATACTAAAAAATTATTGAACAAAACCCTTTGAAAATATTCAGTGGAAACTTGGCATCAACCTTGACAATGAACTCCTCTTAAAGTTTATTCTCCCTGCTATTTTCATCCTATTCTGCAAAAAAATGAAACAGCTGCATATGGATAAATCTTTTTCAACTCAAATCTTGTGGTGATTCAGATCAGATCAATTGACTCTTGATTTTCAAATCATAAATTCAAACTGACTCATGCCTCTTTGAAACTCAAATTGGAATTGAACCACAATTGATTTATACTGCCCCAATATATATATATATATATATATATATATATATATATATATATATATATATATATATATATACAGCTTCCACTTGAATTACCAAGTCTTTGGTTACCAGATCAGAACTCTGAGGTCATTCATATTCTAACAATAATTCTTTAAATAGTAAACTTAGTAAAGAATCAGAATGAACTCTGAGCATTTCTATGGTGCAGGAAAGGCTGACTTCTGAGTGAAAGTCTAGAGCTGGAGAATGACAGATGATAGGACACAATACATAAGATCTGATTTAATTACCTGGTTCAATGCATTCAGCATTGTCTGAGGTCCAAGAAATCTGATGTTACTTCCAAAATTTTGCTCCACCCCTCCTTCCAGCACAAGGGTATTTCCAGGAATATACATGGCCACAGATGACCATTATGTTACTTGTACAAACTCCTTTTCACAGATGAATGTTATGTTACTTATTAACATAGTTGTTTTCATTGCCAAAGAAATGCATTTAGCAGTAAATATTATTTTATTCCTATTGCTATCCCACAGGTGCTTTTTCAAGAGGCAAAGAATTTAAATTCTTCCATTCTCCACCATCCAATCAGAGCTGAAGACGCTTCTTGGATGAGAAGTGAAATGTTTTCAAAGAAAAGCAAGAAAGTCCAGTTGCCTCTTGAAAAAGCATCTTTGGGACAACCATGACCTGGATGACTGAGAATCTCCATAGACATTTCTGCGGTTACTATAGTGCTTTATACAAGTTTAAAATATTAAGTTGCACATACAGAGAAAATCTCTTATATGTGTTGCTGAACTTCTTGTCTGTTTTATTATAATATATGTATAACAAATTAGCAGTTGTAAAACCATAGAATAATGCAAGAACAGTGATTGAAAGATAGTTTTCTTATAGTTCACAAATGAAGTAAACTTTGTGTCCATTTAATAGCAAAAAATACATTCACAGCTAGTAATGTGATAAGATTGACATTCACTAGTCACATCATTACTTAAGTTTATTAATTCATGAATAAGCAACTTTAGATTGGAGGTGATAAGTTCTTTTTTTTTTCTTGTCACTAGTTCAGAATTTATTGTCTGCTTCAGCTCTGATGACAGAAGGACTAATTTATTGCCTTTCCAGATTGCAAGTTTTCTTCTACTCTCTGGTTACTTCATATTTTACCACTGGTGCTTTGGAATCCACAAAAAGAGTGCCTTGTTTGACATTTCTTTCTTTCTTATAATTGCAGTAATATCATTCAATTACATTCAGAGGAAATAGCTTTCAATTCTTTAGCACAAAGGATATTTTAATAATTCATTCCCCTTTTGTGCTGGCTTTTCCCCTCAAACTATTAAATCATCATCATCATCATCATCATCATCATCATCATCATCATCATCCATCATCATCCCTATTTTTCTCTTCTGGATATTGACTCCAAACTCAGAACTAAATTGTGTTAATTTTCCTGGTTTTGAATGTATCTTTGCTATTGATTTCTTTTGTAGAAAAAAAAGGATAGGCTCGGGAAATGTGTATATAAAACAGCAAGAAAATAGTAATATTGAACGGCAAAGAGTACATAAGACAGCTGAGCTGAATACTTTTCCCAATATTTATTTTTCTTCATTTCTTTCTTTTCAATATTAAAGTCACCCCAAAAGGTAACATTTGTCGAATTTAAAATAGTGCTCACAGATACTGGTTAGAATAAGCAGATTTTTGATGAAAATGGTATATTACAAAAGCCTAACAGATAATAAGGCTGCTGTCCAATTACATGAGAATTTGGCTGTTGATGATTAGATCATGGGCTAAAAACAAAAATAACAAATAATCCTTTTTTTGGTCAGTAAAGAACTGAGTGCTGCAGTAATCAAACCAAGGTGTAATTCCAGTTATATTTGTGCTGCTTCAGTTATTTTGAGACAATCTCACTGCTGTTTTTTAATGTGTTAGACAGGGCTACGAAGAGCTGGAAAGACAACTTAAAGAAGTCTTTAAGGAAAGAAGCAACATACTTCGCCAGCTGTCGAAGACATCCAAAGAGCTTGAGGGAATTAAAGTAAACCTTCAGGTCAGAATTTATGCCTTTCCTCCTCCTCTACCATAGCTGTAAAATGCATTTGATATTAGCTCTGTGATATTATTTATTTGGCTCACATGAGGGTAAAATGTGGACATGGGATGTGGACAAACATACAATTGCTTTTCCTGACTTTCCTCTTCACTGTGGGGTTCTTCTGAAGTGTCGGTAGAAATGCCTGTATGATCTGTAATTCTATCTTCTTGGATGGACTTATGAAACCTTTTCTGATCATATTCAAGCAAGCAGGACTTACTAACCCCCCTTCAGATCCTTCTCCACAAGAGACAGAGGAGAAAAGAGTTTTGAATGGGAGCTTGTCTATTCATTCACATCAGATCCCCTTTTTAATCCTTCTGTAGAATTATGCAATCTTTTAAAGTGAGTATTAATATAATAATAGTAGAAGGCTTTAGAAGGTAAAGGGACTTTGAACCTTCCGTTGTCTTTTCTAATTATCGTGCCTTTCTGAACACCAGCAGCATTTTTTTAAAAAAACTCCTAAACGTGGTATGCTCAATTCCCAGTCCTTCTTACCAATTAAACTTCTAGCTGAGAATTGATCACTTGGAGAAGACTTATGTGGTCCTTCCTCCATTTGTGGCTCAGTGATGAATGAAAGTCAAAGAAGTGGAGAAGACAGGAAGCCAAAGATAATATTTTTTACTTTTAATATTTTATTTTTCATTCTTAATAGCTTGCTCTGTGAAAAAAGAAAGGCATATGAGTTGAAGAACCAAGGTCTTATTTTCTGTCTTAAATCCAACTGGTAGTGTGGATAGAAAGTACAACATAATATTAGTCTGAGGGGGGGGAAAGTGTATCATAATATTAGGCTGGGAAACCTAAACCCATGATTAGCTCTACCCAAGCATGATGATAACAACTAAACTTCTGCCTAATTTATTTATTCAATTTCTGGAGCTACCCATCTCAGTTAATTACTCTGGGTAGTTTACAATTATATTGTGTATACCAGGGGTAGGTTCTACTTATCTTTACTACCAGTTCATATCGTGCCTGCACGCTCTTCTGCGCATGCGCAGATCACTTCTGATGATGTCCGGGTCAGTGGGTGGAGCCTCCTGCCAGTTTTACTACCGGTTCTATAGAACCGGTCTGAACCGGGGGCAACCCACCACTGGTGTATACTGATATTTGGATGAATTTCATGTTCTGGTTCATGTTAAATCAACTTCTGCCTTATGAACCACCCAATTTGTTGAGGGTGCTGTTAAATCTTGGCAATAGAAGAACAAAGTTATATCATCCTTACTGTCTTTTCTGTCATAAATTTACTGTACTTTTCACATACAGCCTTTAATACAAAAAGTCACAATGAATAATTTTAGAGGTGAAAATTTTAAGAGAGCTCCTTGATAACACCTGGATTCTTTCTTTTGTTGTCAGTCTTTGAAAAATGATGAGGCATCAGCGAAAAGCGATGTACAGAAACTCTTGGAATTAGGCCAAAAACAAAGGTATGATTCAGCATTTATTTGCCCTAACTATTATATTTTCTCATATAAACAGGAAACAATTCTTGAATTCTTACCTTGTTAAACCAGTCAGCAAACCAAGACATTCACATAAGAAATGGATCATAAAAATCAACAATCTGAAACACTAGCTTCATGTTTTGAAGTTAAAAGGGGGGAAAACCTCTTGCAAGTAGTAAAGTTAACAAGAAAGAGCAAGATCAGAATCTTTGTTGAACCAATTTTCTGCATGGGAAGTTACTTCTATGATATACTCTATTTCATTTGGGGAAAAAAAAATATTTTCATTTTGCATGCAAAGTTCTACCACAAAAAGACACTTCAACTCTGAATTTGTTAAAGCTAATCAGAAACTTTATTCGAGTGCATATCTCCGGGTTTATTTTATGGCAATTTCCCAGTGATTGAAAATTTTACACTGTCTGGCAAATAAAATCTACAGTGGTTCTTCTCAAACTTTTAAAGCTGATAGATGCCGAAGATCAGAATGAACCAATGTGCAGGAAATCAAGAGCAAAGGTCCATATTTGATAATAAGACATAGGATTTAGAGGAGCCCAGTAAGGAGCCTGTTTCTTTTATTAAGAAATCCAAATGAATATATCCCAACTATACGTTTATAATTTCTAAATATCTTTCAATTCAAGAATATCCATAGACCATGCTTACCTACTCAAGTGTAAGTAGTGGGGTTTTTTTTAACTTCTAATGGTGAGAGTCATATGTGGACATTGACTCAAAGCAATTAATACAGAAAAGAGTTAGTAAGACCAGGCTCATTACACTTCACACCTTCTATTGTTACTCGCATTTTTAGAATCACTGGACAACAAAGATTTTGCTCCCTGAATACTTTGGGGTATGTCTTATAGATTTTTGGCTAATCCATTTTTATATGGCAAAATACACCTTTCAGTACCTGCTGGCTATTCTGCATACATGAACGAAACCCACAGAATAATGAAACTGTTGTTGAAGCACATCCAGTAGACCAAGTACAAGTAGAATATCTGTGAAGATCTAAAAGTAATGGCTCTGCTGCTTGGAATGCAACTTGAATATACCAGGTACTCCTGTTACATATGTGGATAGGACAGCAGTGCTAGAAAGTCACATTACATTATAAAGAAATGGCTACTCTGAAAGAGTTTGGTTCCAAGACAGAAAAACAGGCATCTGAACCACTTGTTGACCCGAAGGAGACAGTTTTGTCTCTACTTCACATAAAAGTCAGACTAATGAAAATGTGAAAGTGATGAAAAAGAAGGTGAAGGTTTTTGTTATTTGAGATACGTGTTTCTAAGAATAAATGATGCCAAGATTAAGGAAGACATTTTTATTTGTCCACGGATCAAATACATTATCAATGACAAGTGATTCAATGATCTGTTAGTGAGGTCAAAGAAAATAATCTGGAAAGCATTCAAGGATGTCATTGAGAATTTTCTTGGGAACTATAGAGCACCAAACTATATTCAGCTGGTTGACAAACTTCTTACACCATCCATAGAATACCATGAAATGGTATGCAGAAATGCATTCAGAAATGCAACAATGTCTGTATTTTTGAAGATTTCTTTTCTACATTCACATGTGGACTTTTCCCTCAAAATTATAAATTCAATCAGTGATGAATATGGTAAAGGTTTCATAGGATATTGCCCCAATAGAAAAATAGTATAGGGGCAACTGGAATCCATCAGTGCTGACTGACTACTGTTAGACATGACATTGAAACACTGAATACACATGAAAATCAGCAGCAAAACACTTTTAGTCCTGTTGAATTAATGCTCTGTGTTGAAAACATTATGCAATAGAATGCATTATTCTCATTAAAATTTAATTTTGTATTTCTCAAGATTCCAACTGTACATCATAGATATTCCAAAATTATATTTATGTTACGTTTGAAGGGGTCTATCATAATCACCAAAAGTTTTTTAGGAAGCAAAACTTTTTTGGGGAAGTTGCAGTACAACCTTCTCCAGCCCAGATATCTGGACTTCAACAGTGCAATTTGCTGGCTAAAAGCTAGTTACATTCACTACCATTGCAATATTGTAGTATTCAGAAACTAATTTGGGTCACTACCTGGATATATTTATAGCCCCAAAGCGTGCAAGAAAAATACAATTTAGGAGTAGGACTATGTTTAGGCTTATAACAAAAATATTGAAACAGCAAAGGAGAAAAGGGACAAAAGCTTTTACCCTTATATGAGAAATAAATTTATCTGTTTTATATTCTCCTTGAAGAATTGTAAACAATATTTATTACATTATATTGCAGCATCTAATGAAACTGTATCTGAAGGCAATTTGTAGTGCAGTATAGACTTCCACCTTTATGGAATTTCTCTGTTAAGTAGTGGATCTTGTTCTCCCACTCTTTTACAAGATCATCTGGATTTGCACAGCATCTAATTTAAACCATTTCATATTTAACTAGATAAGGGGAAAATGGTAAACATTATAAATTCCAAAATCTGCTTTCAAAGCTTTGGAGATGTAACATTCTTTAGAAACAGATCCTGTTTGCTATTTTGAAACTTGCAAAAGTGTCATTTCAGAGTTGTCAGGACACATTTGAGTGAGAAATGAAATATGGGACCCCAGTTGATTCCCAGAGACCATTACATGTGACCTTCTACAATTTCATATTAAAATAAGAGCACATCAGGTTTTAGTCACTGTTGAGGCATCAAACATATCAAAACAAAAAGAAATCTCCAGAAGAAGGAGGTGAGTTTTATGAACCCATATCTGAGGCAAGTCAAAAGAAATGCTATACACACACACACACACACACACACACACACTTTCCAAATAGTGTCAAGATTGATAAGGGAAGATTTTCAATCCATTTAAAATTTATGAAATTTATTGTCTGACTTCCAACAAAGTACTATAATTTGAGTCTCTCTTCTAAAGTGTTGGCTATTCCTCCCAGTTTATCTTCTGATTCTCCAAACAAATGCAATGACAATCATATACCAAATAATACCAATATAAGCACTTCCCTAAATAATTCCTGGATTTTGCTTGAAAAAAACACACACCGATCTATAGATTAACACAGTTGGAAGGGATCTTGTAGATCATCTAGTCCTTGTAGGTCATCTAGTGCTTGAAAGGACACACATTTTAAAATGTGGCTAGCAATTCAAAACAGTAAGGCACAAAATTGCCCTGTAATCTATGCAAAGAATGATCCACGTGCATTTCCAGGTCCTTTTTGATAGTTAAACAACCTAACAATAAATCCATCAGCATAAAGGAACCTATCAGATAGAGATCTGAGCCCTAATGTATTATCTTGTCTACCCTGCAATATATTTTCTGAAACAACTAAAAAAGCTTCCCCACTTTATTTACTGAAAAAAAACTAGCTCTCTGAAATTATTTAATTGAACCTAATTGGCCGTGTACATGATAGCTTTTATATTTAATATATAGCTCTTCCATTCACAATATACTGTTCCAGTAGTGGGTTCCACTTACCTTTGCTACCGGTTCAGAATCAGGAGCTGATGTGAACTCGCTTCACTTGCCCGCTGCGCTTCTGCACATGCGCAGAGCATCAGTGATGATGTCTGGGTGGGTGGGCGCAGCCTCCCGCCACCGCCACTCTCGGTTCACTTGAACCGGGGCGAACCAGTAGAACCCACTGGTGGGTTTCAAAAAAATTTACTACCGGTTCTGTGGGTGTGGCTTGCTGGGTGTGGCATGGCTTGGTGGGTGTGGCTTGGTAGGCATGGGATGGAAAGGATACTGTAAAATCTCCATTCCCACACTACTCCAGGGAAGGATACTGTAAAATCTCCATTCCCTCCCCAATCCAGGGGAAAGTTACTGCAAAATCCCCATTTCCTCCCGATCAGCTGGGTTTTGGGAGGCAGAGAATAGATGGGTGTGGGGCCAGTCAGAATTTTTACTACTGTTTTTCCGAACTACTCAAAGTTTCTGCTACCCGTTCTCCAGAACTGGTCAGAACCTGCTGAAACTCACTTTCAACTTGCAAACTTCACACCCACCTCTGGTAGAAACCCACCACTGTTCTCTTCTTATCAGAATTGTGATTCCATAGCACCATTTCTGTATTAAAATATTAAGACATGGTGGAAATTAAGATTCTACAGCAGCAGTCCCTAACCTTTCTGGCTCCATGGACTGGCAGCGATGGTGGAGATAGGAGAGAAGGGATGGATTTGCATGTGTGGTCTCTGGGCAAAAAGAGCTTTGTGTGCTCATCTGCTGCTTGCATGGCACAATTCCCAATAGGCCGCAGACTGCAACCTGGGGGGTTGAGGACCCCTTTCTACAAGTAGCCTTATTCAATGACCATTTGATGTTTCAGTGATGCCCAATAAAGATTTTCAACTAGTCCTTGTAGTTGCAGCTGTTGCAGTATAGTTACAGAGGCATGTTCACAATTCATCACTTGGCAACTGGCTCACAATTAAAACAGTCACAACAGCCCATGGTCACATGATTAGAGTTTGTGACCTGATCTGCCAGCTCCTGATGAGCAAAATAATGGGGAAGCCAGCAGGAGGTTGCAAATGGTGGTCACATGACTGTGAGATTCTGCAATCTTGCAGGATTTACTTGACAATCCCAACCGGAACTGCTGCAATTGCTGCCGTAAGTCAGTGAGGTCACATGACTTCTCACTTTATGACTGTATTGCTTAAGGAGAGACTTGCTGGTCCCAATTATTGTAATTAATGAGGGACTACCTTTACCTAATCTCTGATTCTTGATTATTTTGCATCTGGGTTCCAATGCCATCCATTGGCTGATGTAAACCCGATGAATACCATTGCCCAAGAAAATACTGCAGATGTATGCAAGCTAAGGATCATCAGTCAGTGGAAGATTTTCACATCTGCGTGTTCTTGTTTAACCTATTTTCATCACTGATTTCACTGCCTCCAAGAGTTTCTAAGAAATAGGCTTTTGTTTTTCCACTTTATGCTTTTTTTTCCAAGCATAGATCAGGCTGAGTTTATTTTATTTCTTTAGAAAATTTATTTGCTGCCCATCTCATATCCAATGACTCTAAAACAAAAAAGACTAAAATCAACAGTAATGCACACAGTGGATAAAATCATCGACAATTACAAACCATTAAAATCAGGAAAAGGTGGGAGTTAGAGACATAGCAGGTGGGGAGATGGGATTAGATTTTAATTAATCAACCACCACCTCCAGTATGAAGCTCCCTCATTGGGTCTTCAAGCCCTCTGGCATAGCCAGGTCTTAAGGCACTCTCAAAACATCAAGAGGGTGGGAACCAATCTCACTTCAGAGAGTAAGATGTTCCAGAGGACAGAAGCCATGTCAGAGAAGGCTCCTTGGAACCTGCCAGCTGAAATTCCTTGGCTGATGGGATCCTCAGCATGCCCCCTCTGCCAGCATGGGTAGTGTGGGCCAGTCCCATTAGGGTGAGATGATACCTTAAGAAGCATGGACCATGCCCTGCAGGGTTTGCAGGAGCATTTGCTGAAGCCATCCAGACTGGAAGATCCAAGTACATTTATGCCAACACTAGATGAAAGGGCTCTCTGCCTTCTTTGCTAACTTAAATCCCTCAGGAAAAGATTGAGAAAAGGCTCCAAAACAAACTGAAATGGATCATCATGGTTACGTATCAGAAGTGAGAGGATCTCATTCACTTTGTGAAGAAGCTTTGAGAGGCTGCTATGCTTAAAGCATCATCCAACTGAAACTTAGCACAGTTCTCCTAGAGCCGTGATGGCGAATCTATGGCACGAGTGCCACATGTGGCACATGGAGCCATATCTGTGGGCACACAAGTGTTGCTCTAGCTCAGGTCCAGCATGCATGGGCACGGCAGCCAGCTGATTTTCAGGCCTTCTGGGCCCACCTGAAGTTGGGAAACGGGTTGTTTTCGGCCTCCTGAGGGCCTCCGGGAGGTGGGGGAGGCTGTTTTCGCCCTCCCCAGGTTCCAAGAAAACCTCTGGAGCCTGGGGAGGGTGAAAAACAGGCCTTCTGGGCCCACCAGTAACTTTTTTTCCATTGCATGCCAAAAACGGGGAGAGCATAGGTAGGGGGTTGCACGCACATGCACGGGGGTTGGGTGGGGCACGGGGGGCATTGAATTATGGGTGTGGGCATGCTCCCCTCGCTTTTGGCACGCAATGGCAAAAAGGTTAGCCATCACTGTCCTAGAGACTAGCTTTTTAGTGACACTTCTTAGAGAAAATACCCAGTTCTTAGGGGTATTATTGAGCCAATTCTGTTTGTTTTGAGAAACTTCTACAAAACTTCAACCTTTGTTATCGGCAACCCATTTTCCTTCTGTCAACCCAATAATAGACCTGACTGTCAGCCCAGGTTCTAGCTCTTTTCTTCCTGTTTCCACAAAGGCAAAGCCTTCCCTGCACAGGAATTCACTATTTTTTTTCTTTGACATCCAACTTAGCATCCAGTTTTCTTTTTTCATTGCCTTCTAAGCTCCAGCTCTCTATTTATTATTGTAGGGATAGCTAGTGAAGAAGATTTAGGAGGGGAATATGTATGCATGATTATATATGGGTCTGTGAGTAGGAATAGGTTTCTGTTCATTTGCATAAAATGTTGGATTTGGAGCAGGGTGAATGAAAAATGAAGAACTCTCTTGGCTATGAGTATATTAAGTAAATTTGGATAGGACATTCTTTACCAGCTTTCATCCACCTCGCCTAAGATTGTTGACATAAAATGAAAGGGATTCCCCCATGCTATATATGGCACCTTGCATTACCAAGAAAACTAGAATACAAATATAAATACCCTTGTACATTCTTTTAGGAAGTCCAAATATGATAACACTATTACATCTTACAGTACATTAGAATCCTTTTGGTGCAGATATTTCAGTAGGAAATAAACATTCACTAAATGAATGCTGTGTAAGCTATTGGAAACATAAGGTAAAGGTTCCCTTCACACATATGTGCTAGTTGTTTCCGACTCTATGGGGCAGTGCTCATCACTGTTTCAAAGCTGAAGAGCCAGCGCTGTCCGAAGACATCTCTGTGGTCATATGGCCGGCATGACTAAGTGCCAAAGGTGCACGGAATGCTGTTACTTTCTCACCAAAGGTGGTCCCTATTTTTCTACTTGCATTTTTTACGTGCTTTTGAACTGCTAGGTTGGCAGAATCTGGGACAAGGAACGGGAGCTCACCCCGCTATGTGGCACTAGGGATTCGAACCGCTGAACTGCCGACCTTTTGATTGACAAGCTCAGCGTCTTAGCCACTGCATTTAATAGGAACAGAAGCTTGGTTATGTATTATAGCAATAGCACTTAGACTTATAAACCACTTCATAGAGCTTTACATCCCTCTCTAAGCAGTTTACAGAGTCAGTATATTGCTCCCAACAATCTGGGTCCTCATTTTACCCACCTCAGAGAGATGGAAAGCTAAGTCAACCTTGAGCCTGGTGAGATTCGAACTGCCAAATTGCAGACAGCTGTCAGTCAGCAGAAGTAGCTTTATAGTGGATGTGTCTTTGGAAACAAGTATAACCAATCTGATCTCTGCAATAGAAACTCAATCGGCATATGATTTGACTCATAGAAAAACCACATCATTTCCTGACACTAATGAAGCTTAAGATCTGCCTTTGTTTCTCTAAGAATTCAAGATTGTATGATTATATCTTTTTCTAGTGATTGTTTCTGAACATAATTTTGTAACCAGGGGACTTACTTGGGAAACAAGAATACTAATAATTACACTTAACATTTAACAAGCATTTTTGCTCATTTGTTTTAAAATAAAATCAGAATGGTTTCCACTTACAATAATCTCATACTGATTCAACATACCATTGTTTAGAGTTTTTTTGCTTATAGCAATTGGACTATTTTTGACCAGCCAGAATTATTCAAGTGGCAATATCTTGCACAGCAGGCTACAGAGTAGCTACAAAGACAGGCAATTTCCTATTTCTAAATTTTGCTTTAGGAATTTTACTGGTGTGCACTGGTTGTTTTATTTAGCTTTATTAGTAAGCTACTTCAGGAAAACAGAAACACTAGTGGTTTGGTGTAATTAAAAGTGCCTTGTCATGAAATAAGAGAAAACAAAGGCATTATTTCTTAATGGACACTAGAGACGAAGTTTGTGTTTTGTTCCTTCAATAAACTAGGGAAGAAATGAAATCGCTCCAGGAGACCTTTCAAAAACAGCTTAATGAGGCAACTGAGAAGGCAGAAAAGCAGCAGGCCACAGTAAGTGACTTTCCTCTATTATTTTCATCAGTGTTTCCATGTCCCGTTCTTTTCAAATTCTTCAGGCACACCTTTACAAATAGGTATGGACAAGCCTAACAATTTAGGTTTCTTCTATTTTCAACTTCTTTCCATTCAATTCAAAAATGGGTGTGATACTTGGTAAAACTTGGTAATAGTTTTCTTTTTTTAAAAAAAAAAAAGGAACACACCAAAATTCTCACTGAACAAAGTTGCTGATTTATACTAATTGTAGAAAGTGTGTGTGTGTTTAGATGTATGAATATACATACATCTAAATAGACACATATACATAAATTGGGGAATATCATTTGAGTAAATACAGTATTGGATACATTTATGAAGCATATCTTATATGCTTCATAATGGAACAAACCAATCCTTTGGTAATTCCAAATGAGAACTCATTTGAGAATCTCCTATGTATTTATTTATGTGTTCATTATATATTTAGATCACCCAACTTCCATCAATGGGAGATGCCCTAAAATAAGTAGCATATATCACTATGTCAAAAATATCCTAAGGCATGCTTTGTGTGCTTTGCTACATGTTTATATGTTTGGGCATGTTTAAGAAGCTTTGTTCTCAAACTTGTCATTGGTATATCAGAATGGTATTATTATGCTTGTAAAAGCAAGATTGTTTGGTCTTACACAATTAACAATAACACAATCTGTTTCCATATTCATTAGGCAAGCTGACACAGCACATTTTGAGCATACAGGAAACACATTTAGGAAGCACATAATTGAAGACTATGTTTTTTAGAGGGAGAACTCTACATTAAAACCCCATAATCAATTCAGAAAAAGAAGGAAAAAACTCCCCATAAATTATGCAATCAGGATTCTTTATCTGCATTTCATGGGTTCAGGATGACCCACATGGTGGCAGAAGGATCATATAATTGACTCACAGATTAAATTAGAAGCATTCATTTTAGCTATCCTACTTGATGAAAGATCATGGGGCTAGTAAACTCTGTTTGGAATGGAGATCTTTATACAATGCAGCCTTTGCCGCAGATCTAATTGTAAATAGGTTGTAACTTATAGTATGCAGGGTGAGTATACACATTACTTCTCACAGTCTATCTATCTATCTATCTATCTATCTATCTATCTATCTATCTATCTATCATCTATCATCTATCATCTATCATCTATCATCTATCATCTATCATCTATCATCTATCATCTATCCATCCACTCATCCATTCATCATTCATCCATCTGAATACAGCACATTGCACAAACAGCGTTATAATCAGGGGTGAAATCCAAAATTTTCTCCTACCGGTTCTGTGGGGGTGCTTGGTAGGCATGGCAGGGGAAGGATATTGCAAAATCCCCATTCCCTCCCCACTCCTGGAGGAAAAATATTGCAAAATCTCCATTCCCATCCCACTCTGGGACCAGCCAGAGGTGGTATTTGCCAGTTCTCTGAACTACTCAAAATTTCCGCTACTGGTTCTCCAGAACCTGTTAGAACCTGCTGGATTTCACCCCTGATTACAATAATATGCTGTACCAATTTATCTAAAAAATAAGATCCATTGGTCTCAGTGGGCTATTTCTGAGTAGAGAGCTATGCAGTTCCATTGAATGAAAATTACAAATGTGGTTTGGATCAGTGCAAGTGTCATTATTTAAAACTACAATTAGGAGAAGGAGGAAAAACTAAAAAACAAAAGCCTCTCTCCCATGGCATTTAAGACTAATATCTTGAGGGTGTTATCTGTAAAAATATCAGCACACACAGTGCAAGGGTTGTCAGCTCCCTCCTTATGTGGGCAATAAGTTTGATATAAACACCCCAAGCTTACTGCTGCAGCAATTCTGATGACTGAAACGAATTCAACTACCAAAGGTATTATAAGAAATAGCCCTAAGATGTTTTAGAGCAACCACAATAAAAACGATGATAATGTGTGGAGGAGGAGGAGGGAACATAATTTGCCATTCCTTCTTCTCCCAGTGTTTTGCAGCAAATGTAAAAGGCTATGGCACTAATTATATTTTGCTATTTCATGTTCGTCTTAAAACAGAACGAACTAATTTCTAGTCCCAATTTCACTTATATGCCAACTTTCAAACATGCAAAGATGAAAAAGTATACATTAAGAACCAAATTCACATGAAATATGAGGTCATGTTTTATTTCCTGCAATTTTGTTAAACTCTTTGGAAGCTGGATGCATCCATATATAATTTCAATCCAGAGAAGGACTTCCAAATGAGTGTTTTCAACTGTTTTGCCAATTATCCTAAGGAATATATTTGCAGATTCAATAAAAAATAACTGTATTTTTCAGACACTTTAAGCTTATGGTATATCCAATGGGGGGAAAATGAATGGAAAAGATATTATGCCATGTAGTCTTAGAAAAACAGGTATCTTTTTTCAAATGTTGTAGGTAAGTGTTATGCCAACACATATCTATGTACTCTGAATCTTCTGGGGCAGGGGTGTCAAACTCCTGTCATCACAGCGGTGTCATGTGATGTATCGGGACTTTTCCCCCTTCGCTAAACCGGGCGTGGACATGGCCAATATGTGATGCATCCGGCTCACGGGCTAGGTTTTTGGTAGTCCTGTTCTGGAGCATAGTAATCAGAAGCACTGTTTAGACGGTGCCTTCTTGTCTATGTGCCAGTGAATATACTGAATGCTACTAAAAAGCAATCATTAATGATTGTGTTCCTTTTTTTAAAAAAATGATGATGGTCCTCAAATCCTTGTTCATGAAACATTTCTTCAGGCACATGAAGACTTTTTTACAAATGAGTAAATAGAATTTCATATGTTCTACATCTGATCTTTATTGTTATATTACTACCTCAGAGGGCATTTAGAAACATAGTGGTAAATTACATGGTGAAAAGACTTAGTAGAATGACATAGCTATACAGTCTCTATTGACTGCTCCATTGTGAAATTGCTACACTTCTAGATTAAATCTCTCTGAAGAAATAAATCCGCAATCCTCTATAGACACTCAATTCAGAGATAATGGTCACTGAAGTGAGATATTCAGGATTGTAATATCAATCTAGCATGCATTTTTAAAAGAAGTTGCTGTAAAGAATTCCCAAGGCCTCTACAAGTGTTACATCAGATTTTATTTATACATTTCCTAAATTCATACAAATATTTGCTGAGAAAGCAATGTAAATCCAGTTTATTCATATGTTTATTCAATCATAGTGAAGATAGAAGTAGGGATGAATGCATCTTTTACTTTTTGTTTCTTGCTTTTAAATTCAGCCCATTCAATTTTTGCATTGGTTTACAATTTTTCAAAGACAAGAAAAATTGAGATGTTTTTCATACATTTTTTCCACAAAGGGGCATATACGTGCAATTTGACAGATGCAATTTTTTTGTGATTGAAGGCAAAGATACATGTCACAGGATAATGTTGCAGGATCCAGTCTGAGTAAGTCACTGGGACCAGAGGTTTATTCTTCCAAGCTTTCAGACTCGTGCTGGAACCCATCCTCAGGAAACTTCTCTCTTTCCAAAATGTTGTGCCATTTATCTTTTTTTTTTTGTCTTTAGTTTAGCATTTAATACAATAATTCCCCAGCACTTAGTAGAGAAACCAGGCCTTTTAGGCTTCAATACTCCTTTGTGTAACTGGATTCTTGATTTTCCCACTGATAGGGCCCAGTATGTGCACCTTGGGACTAATATTTCTAACACCATGTTCTTGAGCTCCTCAGGGCTGTGTCCCAATTCTGCTATTGTTCACTCTGCTGAATCATGACTGTTGTGCAAGGTTTGCTACCAACCATATTGTGAAGTATGCAGATGATGCAACAGTGGCGAGCCTTCTTCAGGATGATAATGAGAGTGATTACTGGGAGGAAGTAGAGAGTTTGATGCCCTGGTATAATAAAAACAGCCTGATTTTAAATGTAGGAAAAACAACAGATATCATTGTCAATTTCAGAAAAGGCAGGTACAGCCATACATCTCTGTGTATTAATGGTTCAATTGTGGAAGTGGTAAGTAGTATCAAGTTTCTGGATGTGCAGCTGATGCACAAGTCAGCTTGGTCACTCAACAGAGAGACACAGTCGTGCCTGCATTTTCTGTGTCGTTATGAGAAGAGCAGATTTTCGTTCCCCTGTCCTTACACTTTTATAGATGGATGATTGAAAGCATCCTGTCATATTGTATTACTGTGTGGTTTGGAAGTATTACTGTTTTGAACAGAAAAACTGTGCAGAGAGTAGTGAGGATGGCAGATTATTGGAAGTTGACTTCCTTCAATCCAGGACATAGCATACAAGTGATGCTTGACCAGGGTCCGCAGTATTGTCTGGGATGCTACACATTCTCTCCATGACTGGTTTTCTTTGTTACCTTCTGGGAGGAGACACTGTGGTATCCAAAGCAGAACAAGATTCTGCAATAGCTGTCAGGCCTGGAAGTCATTTTTTTCATTGGATCTTCAGGCCTGCCACATTTACTACTGTGGGAAACTGGGAGGGGGGATTGTATGGAGACAGGATGATATATAGTCATAATAACATTCCTTTCTCAGAAAGTCAAGAACATCTCACCCTGCACCTGGACAGCTGGAACTGGGAGGCATCTCCAGTTGGAATGGTGCTTTGATTGGACCATGTGATGGACATGTGGGTGTTGGGCACAGACTTGAACTTTCCTTTGGGTGGGGAAAACCTGGGAGGTTTCAAATTCAGGTTTCCCCAGATGTGCCAATATGAAATCTCTAATAAAATGGAACTTTGAGGAAACTGAAGCGTCGGAGTTTTCTTTTATTGGGGGTATTACTTGGAACCCTGACAATAGCTTTGTACCATATAGTGTGTGTGTGTGTTATATGTATGTGATATATGTATATGTACATGTACATGTATATGTATATGTATGTACATATATGTGAGGTATGTATATATTCTTTTCAGAGCAGGCATCAGAATTTCATTTTTTAAATATGTGCCAGTCTGTCCACAGAAAAAAAAGTGACAATAATGGTTATCTTATCTTATTTTGGAGAGAAAGAAGTTCCCTGAGGATAGACTCCAGTATGATTCTGAAAGCTTGGGGACTTTTTTTTTCTTTCCCCAATTGAATGAGCTTTTTCTAATTTATCACTGATATTCCCACATTCCACAGAAGAGATAGATGTAAACTGGATAGATTTCCATTACAATATGAACCAAGCTATTTTTCTCTCCATCTGTAGGTAGATTAGCCTTTTTCAAAAGTGATACCTTATTCAATGAAAGGGAGCTTAAGTTCAAATAAGTATGGAGAGAATTGTTGAGTGATGTGCTATTAGGTGCTATGTTTCTACTTCTACCCTAAAGCCTTTCTGTGATGAATTTCTTCAAGAATTCAAACCACTGGAGAAGATGCACAATGTTAGATGGGCAGGGCAATATACTTGAAAGCTGATCATTACCTCTGAATTTATTGTGTGGTCAATGTAGAAATCTAATTTTAAGTACAATTCCAAGTAGTAGAATAGTTGGTTCCAGAGACTGCAGGCAATGTGGAATATTGGATTTCAAATGGAAAATGTTCTGATATAATTTCATCAGTGCAACTCAAGAGTTCTTAAAGGTTTTTTCCCCCTTTTTTTAACTTAGTGTATCAGGTATGGTTCTATTGAATTATATATCTTGGTTGATGCATAAGTAGTCTAAAGGCAACAAACTAAAACTGAATGATTTAAAATGTAATATTGCAATAATTATTATATAATTGTTCCATTCTTCATATCTGTGTTAAATAGATTCAACACTGTCTGAATGCTAGGCATAATCAAAGGTAGAAAGAATATTATATGAAATGTTCAAGGTCTAAACACTGCTATGATGAATTTCAGGTGGCACCATTAAGTGTTTCCTTACTAGAGAATTGATGTAGTTGTGGATTAAATAAAAAAAAATAGTAGCAGCTTAATATGCCTTTTTCCATGCATTTTTAAAAAAGAAAGTTACCAATTTAAAACATAAGGTAGAAAAGGATGCAATTGTCCTGACAAATATTGATAATTTACAGTAATTTAACAACTGGTCTCGCCTTAGGGGAAAAAAATTACAAAAATCTTCCAGATTCATTCCACACGATTGCATGTGTGGATACAATAACCATAATGCTGAAGAATTATATGTTGCCTACATTCTAAAGTTGATGGTTGGAGAAGACCACTGTGCTGTATCTGCAGAGTTAGCACTACCAAAACCTGGATATATTCAGACTGGAGCTTCAGTTACTGTCAAAAACTGTTACTGGTGGTGTTTCTGTAGCTGATAGCCAACAAAGTAGAACAAAGGCAGGACAACTTCAAATCTACTGGAGCTGAAGCTCCTCCAGTCCTCAGGATTAGTCTTCAGGCTAATCCTATCATATTGTCTAATATTATCCTATTTTTATTGCAAAGAATGGCAGAGAATGCTATGGAATACATGGATGAAAAATTGTTCTCTGCCCCCTTATTCAGGGAAAGGTTGGAATGCAAGACATTATTTATATTATTATTATTATTATTATTATTATTATTATTAGTAGTAGTAGTAGTAGTAGTAGTAGTAATAGTAGTAGTAGTAGTATTGTTATATTTCTATGGTACCCATCTCACTAATACAGTGACTCTAGATAGCATACTAATCATCTCTATCCCATCAGCCACATCCCAATGGCCTATTGGGATCCCAAACCAAGTGGCAGAATTAAAATTTTAGGCTCTTCCAGAAGGCCAGGAGTGTGGAAGTGGATCTTACCTCGATGGGAGAATATTCCAAAGGATAGGGCCACAACAGCAAAGGTTCTTCTGGATTCCACCAACTGAATTTTTTTTGTTGATAGGAACCAAAGTAGACATTTTCCATTGTAGGGAGTGAGAAGGGTTAGTCCCATCAGGATAAAATGGTTCCTCAGATACCCTGTACCCATGCCATAAAGGACTTTAAAGGTAATGACCAACACCTTGAATTGAACCTGGAAGCAAATTAGTAGCCAGTGCAGTTTATGTAACAACAGTGTCACATATGCCACCCAAAGGGGCCACCAGAGCATTCCACTGCATTCTGTACCAGTTGTAGCTTCCAAATATTCTTCAAGGGTATCTCCATATAGAGCACATTGCAGTGATCCAATTGGGAGATGACCAGGGCAAGAGTGACTGTGAACAGGGCTTCATGATCCAGGAAAGGGTGCAACTGGCACAAAACACAAAGTTGCACAAAAGTTCTCCTAGAGAAGATTGACACCTGCTTTTCGAGCAAGAGTTGCAACTCTAGAAGGATCCCCAGATTGCCCACCAAGATTCCATGCAGGCCTCTGTTTCATATCTAGAGTAAATTTTTCAATGAATTCAGGATTTGTTTGTTGCTGTTGAAGAATCCAATCATTTATACTGCAATACTGAAGAATATAAATGCTGAACTAGGTCTTAATTTTCTAAAACAAAGAGGAAAAAGGCTTGGTAGCTAGGCACATTTCTAAATCAAGTCTATTATACATCCTTTATCCACAATCTGGAGTCTTCTTTATATTTATAGCCTGCTTTCTCCACAATATTAGAAATGGTTTCATTTCTTTACTGCACTTAGCTGGCTGTAATCCATGCATTTTGTACTGAATTGAAGCTCAGTGATGATAATTCCCTGTTGGGCGATGAATAGTTTGGGCCATCTAATATGAATTTCAAATTGGAGATGCTTTTGTGCTGATTGTATGTACCTACTTCCAATTTTGGCACATTTGCATTTGGTAAATAGGAATAGCAAATCAGAGTAATAGTAGTGATGGGCATATAAATACCAGAGCCAAGGCATTATCATTTTCAAAAATATGGTTGTAATCGACAACCACAAATGTACTTGCAGTATGAATCACGTTGCACATTCCATGTCAGTAACTAACACAAGGAAGAAAAAAAATGCACCTGTCACATAGAATTCTGCCCACCATATTTCATTTCCTGTTCCCTGTTCCAAGATAAATACTTGGTGAGAGGAAACAATTTCCAGGACAGGTTAAGGAGTTTGGGGTTCTACCACCAGCAGCAAAAAAGAACCAGCTAGTAAAGGTCATCAGGAAGGCCAAGAGGAGTTTTACCAGGAAGGTTGATAAACTAAATATTGTTTCAGCTACCAGTTACTTAAAAGAAAAGGCTTTTAAAGCTGGCATTTAAGAGTGCATGTTGATCTGCCAACCAGCAGAGATTGTGTTAGTGTGTGTTCCCATCCATGACTGTCTTATTTACATGTAGATTCATATTTTTCTGTTTCTCAGGGAGGCACCTGTCTATCATTAAATGTGTCCCTTTCTATGTTTAGGGCAAAGTGGCGGGGTGGAGTCAGAAAGGAAGATTTCTACCACTAATGCTTCTTCTAGAGCCGTGATGGCGAACCTATGGCACGGGTGCCACAGGTGGCACAGGGAGCCATATCTGTGGGCACGCGAGTGTTGCCCTACCTCAGTCCAGCACGCATGTGCGTGCTGGCCAGCTGATTTTTGGGCCTTCCTGGCCCACCGGAAGTCGGGAAACAGGTTGTTTCTGGGCTTCTGGAGGGCCTCCGAGGGAGTGGGGAAGGCTGTTTTCGCCCTCCCCAGGCTCCTAGAAAGCCTCTGGACCCTGGGGAGGGCAAAAAAATGGGCCTACCATGCCCACCATGCCATCACGTGCCAAAAGCAGGGTGTGTGTGTGGGGGGGTCACACTCTCATGCGTGGGGGGATGGGGCACATTGAATTATGGGTGTGGGCACATGAGCGCACAATCCCCCCCATTACCCCCACTTTTGGCACATGACGGCAAAAAGGTTAGCCATCACTGTTCTAGAGGGACATAGGAACCCCAAGTTCATCTCAACTTTTCCAGAAGTAGTTTGCTGCTGATAGCCCTCAGCAATCTAGAATTCTCAATTGGGAATTCTAGATTTTCATTTGAAGAGGACCCTTGCAAAGACAGACAGTTTTGCTCTCCTATGGTTGTTAGCTTTCCAGCCTGTGCTCAATCCATATTGTGGATTGGTGCTTTGAGCTGTTGTTTGTAATTACTCCCTGGGGAACCCTTCCTTCCCATCCTGTGAAGTAAATCTCACCTTCACTAGCACTGATGATGTTACCTAGTTGGGTAATGAGATGCCTGCAAGCAAGCAACCACCGAAGCACAGAGAGCACCAAGGACTCTACAGCTCAACCCGAGCTACCAATATTTTTCTTCTATTTAATCCATATTCCATGAATTTTCACTGAATTGTTTGTTCTCATTTTTTTCTCCCCTAAAATATGGCAGAATTTCTGCCTTGGCAAAAGCTGAGCAGAAATTCTTGGATGCACAACATGGCACAGTTAGATAAGCACTTCAATTGCATACTAGGTTGAAGCTGTAAAAACAGGGCAGATTTTCCTCTGAGGGAGGGCTCATCTTCTAACAAGGTTGCTCATTGTGAGTATGAGCTGCTGACCACTTCTCAATGTAGGAATGCACTATGTCATTCTCTATTCATCCACAGTCTACATGAAGGCAATTTCTACCCACCTTTTTCCAACAACAACAACAAAGTGTTTTCCGATTCAAATGGTCTGCCTGATTTCCTGCTGCTCTTCATTTCATTGTAGGCAAACAACTCGAATTCATTATTTGTGTACTGCGGCAGGAAAGTCCTTTCTGGTCATTGCATCTGCCCTCCACAACCATTTTTTAACAAATAATTCAGTGGTGGGTTGCTCCTGGTTCTGTCTGGTTCTTGCGAACCGGTAGTAAAAGTGGTGGGAGGCTCCGCCCACCCACCCACCCAGACATCATAATGGATGATCTGCACATGCACAGAAGCATGTGCTCCCATTGTAAACTGGTAGTAAAGGTAAGTAGAACCCACCTCTGCAATAACTGCATTGATAGAATACTGGAATAGTGAAGACACATACCTGTCTATATTGTTTTGTTTTTAACCAGGTGAAATTTAATGTAGCCTAAGTGACAGGGAAAATAATAAAACTAGAGGATTTTTTTTGTTTTTTTTAAACTGATCTAGGAATGGTAAAGAAGAAAGGAAATACATCAGGCAGGAGCTATAGTAGCAAATCAGACTATCATCACGGCCAAAGCAGAGAAGGATAAAATGTAGAAAGGATTTTTAAGCAGGCTTTACTTCCAGTTGGTTTATGCACAGGAGTTCATCAATTTAAGGGTGCAGTATGGAAAAGCTCAGAGTGAAGATTCAATTTCTATCTTATATCCCTAAGTCGTTCAAATCCATTGGCCTTTTCTTCTAGTTACATTGCACTGAGCTATTGAATTGGTTGCCGGATTATTTTTAAAACTGACACTGCAGCTTGGGAACTACCAGTTCTAAACTTGATTTAGTAACTTCCCTGAAGTTCCTTATGTGTAGGCGGTGCCATATTATATTAGCAACTACATTCATAGCCTGAACATAGAAAGAGAAGCAATTATGTAAACCTTTTGATAACTTTTTTTTAAAGTATAGATTCCACTACTGTTGTTGGCAATGAACATGCATTGTGATTAGGTGCTTCATAATAATTGTGTATACCACATATTGTACTGGCTGGTTATGTGAGTTAATTTGTTATAGAGGTAGGGCACCAGAGAAGAAATTGGGAGACTGTGAATTCCAGTCTGGCTTTAGGCATGAAGCCAGTTGGTAATCTTGGGCCAGTCATTCTCTGTCAGCCCTAGGAAAGAGGCAAGGGCAAACCATTTCCAAAATCTTTGCCAAGAAGACTACAGGGACTAATCCATGTAGACACATGCAGTCAAAGACTGAGGCACCAAAAAAATCCCTGATGTATGTATGTATGTATATATGCATGCGGGTGGGTGGATGGATGGATGGATGGATGGATGGATGGATGGATGGATGGTTTTTACATAAGCTGTTTGAACTGACACTAGGTCAAAGCAGCATACAATTTCCAACTTCTTATGCTCAGAGTGAAACATAACAATTGAGAACAGAACATAAAGGTTGCTGTTGTTTGCATATACCAGCACAGCTGGTGTGCTTTTGGAGAAATTAACTGAGAGGATGTGCTTAATTCTCTTTCAGAACTTAATGTAGCATGCACAGTTTAATTGTTTTCATACATATCAAGACTACCATTATCTCTTTTTTCAACCTGCTAGTAATTGTTTGGTTTTATAGACCAGTGATGGTATATTTATTAAATCTGAAACATATGAGGGAAAATGGTTAAATTAGGATGATTATAGAAAATCTGGAGAGGGTTTGTGACTCCTGTATTAGATATAAATAATAATCAGTGGCTATTGGTTTACATATGCTTCGGGTTTGTTAAAAGATTTGAGCTTTGTATATGGTTACTTCACCCAGTTAATATTTGATCATTAATAGATCTACAAGAACAATATTTTCCGAATATTTTGGAAAAGGTGTTTTGATACAACTATAGGGCCTCTTTAATTTTTATTTTATTTTAAAACTGAGGGGGAAAGTCATAGCTGATTTAAAGAAGCCCTTCTTCCATGTGTTTTCAACCATACCTTCTAAATTCTTTTTCAAGGGTACCCAACTTTGTTAGTTTCTACATTCTCTGTGTCGGAGGTTTTTCAGATATTTCAGTCTCTCTTTACCTAACATTTAATTCTCTCTATCCTGCCTGAAGTAAATTGAAATGCAAACCAATCACTTATTTTTCTTTTTTATCATTTCTCTGTTTTTCCTCCTATTCTTGGAACGAATAACTTCATGAGTGGCCTAAAATAGTCTAAAATCCAGAACATTATTACATAATAAAGGTGGAAAAGAAAGAAAGAAAGAAAGAAAGAAAGAAAGAAAGAAAGAAAGAAAGAAAGAAAGAAAGAAAGAAAGAAAGAAAACCGCTGTGATGCAGTGGTTAGAGTACAGTACTGCAGGCTACTTCTGCTGAATGCTGGCTGCCTGCCATTTGGCATATTGAATCTCACCAGGCTCAAGGTTGACTCATCCTTCCATCCTTCCGAGGTGGGTAAAATGAGGACCCAGATTGTTGGGGGCAGTATGCTGACTCTGTAAACCGCTTAGAGAGGGCTGTAAAGCACTGTGAAGCGGTATATAAGTCTAAGTGTCATTGCTAAGAAAGAAAGAGTTAGATAGGATATATTATAGTTCATTATAATCACAATATTGAAAGCAAGCAGGGTTCCCAAACTTCTCAAAGAGGAGAAGAGAGGGAAAGAAAAGGAAGGAAAATACATAAAATATTAAAACAAACAAACAAACAAGCAGTACATAACAAGTCATCAGCTAAAAATAAGAGCCTTGCCAATAAACTATGCCAACAAGATTGCCAGTAGTTCTTTGATATGTATAAAACCTTGCTTTTTAAACACATATTTTTCAACATTGTTTCTGCACAACATTTGTAAAGGCTCTTTGCTGAATGATTTGTGGGCTAGTAGGCTTTATCATTTTTATCTCTGCTATTGCTGCTTTGAAAGAGAGGAAGGAGATATTTCAAGAAATTACTACTGTATAACCTTTGAGGTATTCAGCCAAAACTTGGCAGCACAGTTAATATCCTCTAAAAGATCTCTCAGTCCTGTTATTTTCAGTCTCATTTCATCCCATTTGGCCACAAAATGAAGCAGCTGCAGGCAAACTTAACTTATGGTTTCATTTTTCAAAGAAAATTTCAAATCAGTTTGGTTCAAATCCTGTTGCCTTGAAAACTCAAATTTCAATAAAAGTTTCCTGAGTTTGAATCTTAAATTGAGATTTCAACTAATTTGTAGTGCTACAGCATCTACGCTGACTTTAGAATATTGATTGGTTTTAATCCTTACATATTTGCTTATTTTTTTAAAAAATTGCAGGTACCATTGAAAAATGCAAGTTCAGCATTCTGAGATTTCTCTCCTTTCAGCATAACTTGCTAAGATTAGCCCATTTAAACTAAACACGGTTTATCTGGGATAATCTCATGATTTAAGGTGCTAAGGTAGCATTATAAGGAGAATGGGGAGCAAAAGAGAGCAGTATAACTGTAATAAGACTATTACTGTGAAAAAGATTTTTTTTTACAGTTGCTTTAAATCAGAATGCAGTCAAGAGATGATTTTATTGAAGAATTACTCCAAAGGTCTGTTGCCAATTCTCTGCTCACACTCAGCATTATTCAGCTGAGTATCTCTTGTGTTGCCTTCCACAGATAAAGGATAGTTGTCTAGTGAAGATCTTCTTCTGTATGTGATTAAGGATTTTGGGAGTTGTCCATAGCAAATGGTTATATTCTGCAGTTGGAGATTACTTTGACAGGGAATAGAAATTTTTTTGTCTCTCTCCACTGACAATGTAAATAATTTATAATCAATCCATATAATGCTAGAAGATAAATCAGATGTTTCAAGAATAAGAGACTCATGTTAAGTTCATATCTCTAAGATGGTCATGCATTAAAGCTTATCTTGCACACCTTGGTTCTCATATTTATAGCATTTATAATGTAACCCCTGTTTCAAGATGCATGTATTTTAGAATCTCAAGACATGGCTGTTGTTTTACATGTCTTGCGTGTTATTTTGCATTTCTCATGATAAGAAGTTTTGCCCTTCTAAAAAGAAGCTTTCTCTTAAAATGTCTCTTTCTTCTTTTAGGAAACCACTGCAAACTTTGGAATGTAGATCTAGAAAATAGGTTCACTTTGGGGTTTTTTTTCTCTCCTTCCCCACTCCATATACTAGCCTTGTTAGAAACTACATGCAGGATGGCTTCGATAACACAAAACAATGCAAAAATATACCATGTTTTCCCCAAAATCATGAATACCATGTATTCAATGCTTAACGCATTGTAAGCCGCCATGAGTCTCCATGAGAAGGGTGGCATATAAATATTTTTTTAAAAAAAATAAGACCCTGTCTTATATTTTTTTGAATCCTGAAATAAGTGCTTGGCCTTATTGCCATGCACTCAAAAGCCCAGTTGAGTTTATTATCAGGGGATGTCTTATTTTGGGGAAAACAGGGTACCTATCTACTAATTTATTATAATAATTCAGAATTCTGAAAAAGCTTAAAAGGAAAGCTTTTCCTATAATTAAGAAACCTGATAATGCAAGATCTGGGTAAGCAATCTTGGTTATTGGTTCTCTCACAGCTTCTCTCCTGCCAAAGCACTGAAAGTGTGAAAGCAGAAAACTTGTGTCATTGGAATCCCATCAGTAGATGGGTGAGGTTAAGATAAGCTTTCACATATTTAAGATCACTCATTTTTAATAAATGAATAAAACAACTGGAAGCTGCAATATAACAGCTTTGAATAAAATATTTCCTCTCATGGTACACGTCCTTGCAGAACCCTCCATGCTGAGCTTGTCGATCGAAAAGTTGGCAGTTCAGCAATTTGAACCCATTTAGCAGTTTGAAAACATGTAAAAAATGCAAGTAGAAAAACAGGGACCAACTTTAATGCGAAGGTAACAGCGTTCTGGGTGCCTTTGGCATTTAGACATGCCAGCCACATGACCATGGAGACGTCTTTGGACAGTGCTGGCTCTTTGGCTTTGAAACAGAGATGAGCACCACCCCCTTGAGTCGGGAATAACTAGCACATATGTGCTAGGGGAACCTTTACCTTTATACACTTCTAAATATACTAATATAGGGAAACTCTAGCTGCTGGAAAATAAAAATAGGTTCACTGATCTGGGCTGCAAAAATCTGGACATTTACTAGAAAGTAAGCAGAGAGTTTGTCTGCTGTTATCTCTTTGTAGCCTGGATCTGAAGACCTATTGAAGCTTTGATCTTTCTACTATGCTTTATCAGGATTGCTTTGAAGAATTAATAACCCACCTATAAAGTAAGTGAGCCATCATAAATAATTCTGAGGGCTGCATTAAAACATTGTCCATGCTTCTTTTAAGAAAAAAGGAGGAAGAAAAAAGTGAGGGGAAAAAGAATGATAAAGGTAGCAGGAGAGAAAATTAGCAGAAGAAATCCAATAAAGCCTGCTTAAGAGCTTTTGAAGTCATTTGTGAAAAATGTGTGAAATTAATTTACTTTAGCCTAACTTCATCAAGCTGTTCAGAATTATTGGAAGTCTGCTGAGAACATGGAGAGATTTTTTTTATTATTATAAACTTAAGCAGTCTATAAACAGGAATGTTATTCCTGGAATTAAGCAGGTTGGCAGTCCAATAATATATTTCTAGCAAGATAAATGTGTGTGAAAAAAAATCTATTCAGTTATAAACTGCTGCTATAGATCCTGTGCAAACAATTCAAAGGTATTTTTAGAGGCTGAATCTTTTCATTTTCACAGCCATTCAGGAAAAATTACTTGGTCTGTTGTGTGGATGTTTGGGTGGTTTAGGGGTGGGAAATTGTGGTGTGTGGGAGTGTATTTGGGGATTGTTATGTGTGTTGGACCTGGTCTTTGGGTGTTAAGTGAATTTCGTTGAATGGGTATACTGTGTATACAGGTACAATGACAATAAAGTTGTTGTTGTTGTTGTTGTTAATTTCTGGAACCACACACAAAAATCACAATTCCTAGAAAACCTTTCATTATGAATAATTAATTAGACATACAACTTGTAAAGTCTTTGAGAAGGCAAACTTCTATATTTTACCTATTTTATGTATTCTACCTTTTTAATTTAATTAATTAATTAATTAAATTTATATTTATATATATAATTTATTTATATTTATTTATTTATTTTATAATTTATCTATACATTAATACAGGATTAATAAAAGTATTATTTGGAAGACTATTTTATAATAAGCTAACAATTATAACCTATAACAGCTTTGCATGTAGGAATGGGGGCTGGTTCAATATTTGACTTCTTTTTTCCACTTTTTTGTGGAGACAGGAGGAAAACAGTCCTATTTTAATTTGAACAGAGGGAATGGTGAAATAGTCTGTTGAGATGTTTAACAAAGTCTTCTTCCACAGTGTGCCCACAATACTCTGCTACTCTGGGTGAATAGGTCTGGAGTAAAGAGAATACTCAGAATTAAGAAGAGGCAAAAGGCACCTATACCAGGAGTAGATGGGTCTTTCTATCAATGAATCGGTGATTCTGAAAATCCAAAAAGGCTTTGCAGAAATAGTTAAATGTTGGATTTACAATAGATCGAGATGAATAAAGGACTGGAGCTGTCCTTGGTACAAATGAGCAATGAAAGAAACCTAGCTGACAGTTGAAGTAATGTAGCCATACAGTAGATAGACACTATTTTATTGCCTTATTAGCCTACCTAGAGTAAGATTTACAATAAATTCTTCAAATTTACATTTCCAGATTAATTTTCTGAAGACCGAAATGGAGAGAAAAAGCAAAATGATCAGAGATCTCCAAAATGAGGTGAGATTAGTATCATTTCCCCTCCCCACCCCCCGAAAATGTGTTGAATAATTGCTACACTTTTGTTAGGAAACAAATACATGGTATTCATGAATTGTTTTTATAGGAAAAAGAAAAGACGTTATTAGATGCCTAGAGTATTCCCAATAATACATTTCCTGTTGTTTTATTATATATTTAAAATGACATATTGCAACAGAAAGAACTAGTTTTGAATATTTAAACATTCAACCCTTATAAAATTGTAATTAATACCATAAATTGTCCTGAATATTTAAACATAAAGTAACTCTGTTTACTAATTTGTGGGTACATATAGAGTACGTGGATACTTGATTTACTACACAATAATCTTGGCAAAGACACTATTGGGAGTTTCTGATTCTTTCTCATAATTTTGTTATGTGTTATGTATTTGTATAACTAGTTCTGCTGGCTGAATATGAACAGGCTACATAGAGTAGATCATGATTATAGGCCAGACCACAAATAATGACAAATGACTTCCATGTTATTACTAAAACAGTGAAATGGATATTCTCATGATTCAAATTTGACTTGAAAGGCACTTTACCTTTTAATGTGAAATTTTTTGAGTTATTTCTCATTATTTGCAGATTCCATATTTGCCAGTTGGAGTGCTCACTAAAATTTATTTATAACTGCAAAATCAACGCTAGCATCATTTTTGTGGTCATTTATGGACATGGAGATCAGTGAAAAAATTGTCAGCCAATGCACTCATTCCCGCTGACCAACTATTCAATAATTCAGTATTTGAGTTACTGATGATATAATCTCAGTTTTTAATTTTGGTTGGTAGAAATTTTTAATTCCTCTTAATGAAGGATATTTAATTATTTCCCTTGAAAAGTCTTCATGTTCAGGTCTGCTTTGCAACATTCAATGAAGTGAAAAAACTGACTTTGTTGCACTTTCTTTATTGATTTGGAAAATACAAATTATTAAAATACAAAGCAAATGTATTCACCCCCATTTCAAGATTTTGGAATTGTTCTTTGCTATATTATGGGATGCCAGCTGCATTGGGAAAGTAAATTTTCCTATGCAGCTGGCATCCCATAATATAGCAAAGGAGTTTTAATACAGGCGTGGAAAATATTCTGCATAGACACTATGGAACAGCTAGTTTTCAATGTCCCACTTCTGAACCAAAGAACGTGTGCATTCTCAGACTTTGTCTGAAATGTGTGTTCCCAGCAGAAGTGTTTTGTGTGAAGAGAATCAGCATAAAGGTAAGAACATTAGTGATGACACTAAGAAGGAGGAAAAAAAGGAGGGCAATGGGAAAAACAAGATGAATGATTGGTAATCTGGTTGGGTGGGCTATGTTTGAAGTCAATGACATCAGTTATGGAGAAAAGAAGGTGCTAAGAAGATCAAGAAATAGGTGAGGAAATTGCTAACTGTACTACACTTGAAGCCAAGGGCACAGATAACTAAGGGAAGAATATTGCGGGAAAGAGAAGCTGGAGAAATTAAACATGCTGTGCTTGAAGCTAAACATCTTGGAAGTGAAACAGGGAAAGAAAGAAGAAATATTGACAGTAGGCTGATACATCAAAACCATGCAGAGAAATACAAAGGAGATGAATGAGGTTCATTTGTTTGGGCCTGCTTGGCCATAACACCCTCTGGATTTTGTTTTGGCCAAAACCTGAAACAACCACACTATTTGGAGATATGGTCCTGCTGATTTGCAGCCCAATCGAAACGATTTGGCAGAACAATTGAAATAAAAGATTTTTCTTTTGGGTTCCAAGTAAAACACATTTTCCATTTCATGCAATGGTTCATCAAAAGTTATGGCTGGCACCATATAATCCTCCAGATACTAAAATGTTTTGGAAACCGAAAAAGGCTTCAAAATTAATGATGATGAATAAGTATAATAAAGTATTAATACTTTATTAATAGAAGTCAGAATGATAAATATAATTTTTTGTTTGTTTGTTTAAAACCTTCTTAGGTTTTAGCAAAGGAACCTCAAGAAAAGTTACCGTGACAGAAAAAAAGAAAAATCCATTGATTTCCTCTGCATCAAGAAAGGGAACAAGGGGATTAACTTGCAAAAAACCCCACCCCTTGTTGTTGCTATATTGCATTTAATTTTCACCTAAATATGTGACTAAGAAATAAACTCATTTGAGATTTTCTTAAAATGTCTCAAATTGTTTAGCACATTTTGGGAGTATAATGCCTCCAGCTGTTCGAAATATTTGATTCAAGGTAACATAGAGGGCTCTGATTTTTTCTGCCACTTTATATTATAAAGTAACTTGGATGAAACATTTGTCACCCACCAGCTCCTCTAAGACAATTTCATTTTCCAAATGCTCTCTCACCAACCTCTTTGGGAAGAGAATTGTATTAAAATGTCACTTAGGGAGTTTACAAAATCTATGTTCTTTTCCCACATAAAATGCTTTAAAAGATGCTTAAAAAGAAGAAAATATGAAATGGAAGCTGAAGGCTGCTTTGGGACTGCCTGAAAGGCTTCAGTTAAATGCTTAGCAGTGTCTAATGAATTTGATGAATATTGTTCTTTAAATGAAATTAGTTAAGCTTTCACTAAGCAAAATTGCAATATATGCAATATATGGGTTTCTCCCATTGTAAATATATGTTTCTTAGATGCATTGTTTGATTATGCTTTTTCTATAAAGTTTATTTTTTTCACTTCCAAAACCCCAAAGGAGACATTAAGAAGTTCTACATATGATAGATCATAGAATGTATGTATGTATGTGTGTGTGTAATAAGAGATGAAATAAGCACATGGGACAGCTACTATTTCTGTCTCTAAAGGTTTTAATGATTCAAATTTTTAAATTACAAAAGCAGATACACTTTAACTAGGATTGATCAATTCAGGAGTGAATGAATTGAGATACAAATAAACATTTGTCTATGCATTCAGCAACTTTCTTCCTATAGGAGAATATTTATAGCTCAGGGTTGAAAAGAGGGGTCCTTAGTGCTCTCTAAGCTTCCTTGTTTTCTTGCAGATGTTTCATTAGGGTAATGAAATGTCTGCAAGAAAACAAGCAAGCACAGAGAGCACTAAGTACCCCTCAATTTCTTCCTCTTATCACACACATAGAGGAGTACACTGTAATGTAGACTCTCATTCAATGCAGATTCTTATTCCATCATCTAGGAGAAATGACATCTAGCATTTTATCAAACAGTGAAAACAAACTAAGGAAATTAAATGACCGAATAATCATATCTGTTGTGACAAATTAAAGTGATTAGAATTAACAACATTTGACATTTAGTTCACAATACTTTGATTAGAGGATAATAAGATGCAAACATCTGACCTCTGGCAATAGAGCTGGACAGCCAGAGCGGCTATCTAATCAAACCATTCCATTGCAATCTCTATTCTTCTTTGTTTTTTCCCCATATACCCAATAGGCATGGGTTTTGTAACAGGGACAAAAAAATCAACTACTTTATTTTATTTTACTTTATTTATTTTATTTTACTTTATTTATTTTATTTTTAAGAAAGTATTGTCAGTCAACAATAAAAAAAGTTGTCTGATAAACAACCAATTATAAGTGCCACAATTTGATGTTTTAGCGGGGAATAAACTGATGGATAAGTAGCTTACCCATACTTAGTGTCAGATTTATCTTAGCATCTCATGGGAATATACACTATGATAGCAACGTGTAGCCACATGAATAGATTAGACATAATCCATAACTTAGCCAAAAGAGATTAAAAGAACATATTTGTACAAAAATATACTGCAAGCATTTAACGTTAACAATGAGAAAGCTAAAAAGTCCTTCAGTGTTAAATTGCTATCCCTTTTCATTGCTAGGTAACACTCTGTCTTGCTCTGGAGAATCCACTGTGATTATTCCTTTTGTGTTTGTATGTATCTGCTGAATGTAGACTACAAATAATTTGCTGGATATCCTCCAACACTTCACACTGAAGTTTTAATATCTCAACCACCAAATAAATATGTGAAAAGATTGGCCCCATGGTGGCAGCTGTTATCCTGGCAATGAAAATGGAAAGTAGATTAGATAGTCCAGTTAAGGATTCATGGCAAAGAGATTTTTCTGTTTAACAGAAAATATGTGCAGGAAAAACAGATGAAATATCTCATTGGTCTAATCTCTTTTAAGCTATCTAAGTTTTCTTTTTTTTTTCCCTTTGATAATCTTGCTAGGAGAAAGGACGGGTTTGTTTGTGACTTCTTAGATTTTTTTTAAAAAGTTGAAGCTATGCATTCAAGAAAGGGGTAGAATCCCAACATGAAAGATTAGCCATTTCAAAATGTCATGTGCCTGGACATTTCAATATGCTATGGGCATGTCAAGTAGTCATTGTTTAATAATCAGCAGAATCAAAGAGTGATCCCAGAAGCCCACAGTGAAATAATAAAAACACCTTGCTCCAAAATCAAAACACTGAGCTAAAAGTCTTTGTAAAATAGGAAGGTCATTGTAATTTAGTAAAACACTACAGACTGCAGAACAAGCATCCCTAGAAAAAACTGGGTCAGCTTTAAATTGCTGAGAATGACTAAATCAACTGAGCAAAATAAAATACATAATTGACTGGTGCAATTTTGGAATGGGTGAGCTGTGTTTTGTAGCAATTAAGCTGTTAGGAGTGGAACTATCTCAGCTCAATCTATCCTTTTGTTTCAGCAAAACTAATAATTAGAAAAATGGAAGGGCTGCTATCTATATTGCACTGAGCTGTCGGAAGAATGGTAGGACATAAATCTAAATCTAAATCTATATATCTATATATATATCTATCATGCCATTGAAGATTTTCTAACCTAATATATATCTCAGCACTATTTTCTCTTAATGTCCAAAAATTCATCCATAACTATTTGCTCAGAGCAATCTTGCCTCAATATAGCAACTAAATCTGAATTTTCTGTTTCCTATATTCATCCAGAATTGAAGTTCTTTCTACCCCCTGAAATTTCTTGGAATAAATGATTTTTCCGAAATATATTGTAAAGATGAAAATTGTCGTTCTGATAGCAGAGGCACAGGTCTCAATTTTGCACTAGGGATTAATGCATTCCCTCAGGATGAAAAGGCAGAAGAGTACAAACAAATGCAAAAGATGATAGCCCTGAAAAAAAATATTAGCCCAGAAAAATGTCTCCCTCAGTAACAAATGTCAGGAAAAAGAAAGGAGACGGGGGGGAAAAACGGCATTCTGCTCATTTGCAGAGTTTTCCATCTCGTTACCTCAGTGTCACAGATGAGTGAATGAATGGCTATTTCCAAACCTGCAATAATAGATCAGGAGGTAGAAATAGACCATTTATTTTTCACTGAATTTCTTAGACTTTTGACAGCCCAAAGTGGCAACATTTAATATTTCCTTTAGTGACGTCCTTGTCCCTGTGATGCTAAGTAATTCTGAAACCTGTCTGACTGTCCTGTTGCGGTTGTCGCATTCTGCCAATTTTCAGGGGGCAGCACTCAGAAGGTTTCTGAGGCTAAACATGTAAGTGTGAAGGGGAGCTATAAATCTACACATTCCTTTCCCGGTAAATTAATTTGCTCTTTCACTAGAACACACTGTCTGACCCAGTACTGATCACTGTCAGATCAATGGTGATCATACTTTGGTCCATGTAAAAATGTTGGGCGAGATTCCAAATTGGCAAGGGCTGCTGCTTGTTTTCTGTTGTTCCTTCAAGTATACTTGGAATATAACAGTGGTTTATTGCCTTTACTACACAGGACAGGCATAATGGAACCGGAGAGTAGAATGACCAAAGGGAATGAATGAACAGCAAATGTATTTTTAGCAAAGATAGGCTAAAAAGGTAGCATTGGATTCCCATAATTTATTAACCCATGTCATGAAACTTGGCTAATGATCATGACTGGATTTAATGATCCAGTCTAAGGGCTACAATTTTTTTGTCCAGAAGAAAATATAATCCTTGTATTTTAAGGTTTAAAGAAACAGGATTTATGTCAGTATACCCAATATGCAGGGATGTGGTGGCTCAGTGGCTAAGACTTTGAGCTTGTTGATCAAAAGATCAGCAGTTCAGCAGTTCAAATACCCAAAAGCCTTTGGCATTTAATCATGCCAGCCACATGACCATGGAGACGTCTTCGGACAGTGCTGGCTCTTTGACTTTGAAACAGAGATGAGTACTGCCCCCTAGAGTTGGGAACGACTAGCACATATGTGCGAGAGAACCTTTACCTTTACCTTTTACCCAATATGCAAAAACATATACTGAATACTACTACTATTGTTTATTCATACTGAGTAATATTGAAGTAGGGTAGTATGATATAAATAGGGGTAGGATAGAATAGGATAGAAGGGGGGTAGTAGATTCCTTCACTCTAAGCTTTTCCCCACTCTCCCTTTTAATGAACGGATCAAAATATAACAGTGAAATATTTATTTACATGGGTACACACCATATACTTTGTTGGGAGTGGGGAGATAGAATAATAATGGTTCTTGAAAGAAATGCATAACTCTCAGAAGATTGATTGAAGCTAAGAAGACAAGGTAGATTACTAGTATACCAAAAATTCATATTTTCTAAATCTGAGGTGGAGAAAATTTTTGAAGTTTGTAAAACTACTTATAGAGTCAGAAAACAAAAACTAGATATTTCATTTGAGGTCTTCTTTCTCCTTCCCTCCCACACCAATTTTGAATTTTTATTGGCTCACCACTAAGACCATTATTTTGCAAACTGAAAAAATGAAGAAATGAAATATGCACACTAGGCTCTTGATATTTCCACTAGGTAGAATCTTTGGTGAATGTGCCTTCATTTATTTTATACACCTTTGGAATAGCCAAAATTGGTATGTATAACCTTGTGCATAGAGTGTGTAAAAAAAACCACCCAACACCTTATTTTTTGAGGTACCTGATGAAGTGAACAAGTGAGGAGAGAAGATATGGGTGTAGTGAATTACTCTGTATTTAATTAGAAAGAGGAAAGAGAAGGGTCTCCTTTTCAATGAGATTCTTGAAAACCTTTCAACAGACAGCCATTTTAAAGTGCAGATATTTTAAGGAAATTGTAAAAGTGCTTCAAAGGAAGATTATATAATATGAACCACTGCTCGAGGACTCATTTGAAATGTTTTAGAGAATTTCATATGTCAGACAGACAGCACAGTGAGAGAACTGATAAAATGGGTAAAACCTGATTTTTTTTCCTCAAAAAAAAAAAAATAGTCACATAGGTCAAGCAGAGCAGAGTGAAATGTGTTACTGATAAAGAATATATGAAAAAGGCCACTATTTCTAGATTAACCCAAGCAATGAGTTATACTTTTGCCCAAAAAGTGATCTGAAACAAAATGACTGTTTTAATCTGTGACCAAGTATGTAAATCCCAAACTTTTCATCTCTAAGATGTTCAACTCACACAGTCTTCCAAATTCATGTTTACAGGAACTCTGTATAAGAGATTACAGAATAGGTCATAGCTATTATTTGGGACTGATTTGAAAATATGAAGTGTGTTCTAGTGATTGGAGAAGCATAGTGACATTCTGCGAGCTTTAATTACCTCACCACAGGTGACATGAGTATCTTAAAATAGTTTTACAAAAGTAAATTAGCTTATTCCACCTAAAATGACCTATTATTAGTAAACCACCCTAGCAATTGAATTGTCACAAAATCACAGGATGTCTGGAAGTATAAAATCATAGAATGCAATAACGTTTGGAGATTGGCCAATGTTCTGCTCAGTATATGAAAGCTACAGCTAGAATTGTTTTAACAGATAAAACAAGGGAGAAGAAGACAGCTTACTATTCCTATAATTCCCCATTATATATAAGACCTTTAACTGCAGTCAGCAAAGAAATAATATTTTGCTCTCCTTTCCTCATCTCCTATGATTTGTGAAGAGTGCTATTACATTCCTCCAGTCTTTTCTGTCGGTCTTGCTAACTGTCTGGTTTGGCTCTACAACCCAACAAGATAGACACAGACTTCAGAGGATAATTAGAACTGCAGAAAAAACAATTGCTACCAACCTGCCTTCCATTGAGGACCGGTATACTGCACCAGTCAAAAAGAGTGCTGTGAAAATATTTACAGACCCCTTGCATCCTGGACATAAACTGTTTCAACTCCTACCCTCAAAACAGTGCTATAGAGCACTGCACATCAGAACAACTAGACACAAGAACAGTTTTTTCCCAAATGCCTTCCCTCTGCTAAACAAATAATTCCCTCAACACTGTCAAACTATTTACTAAGTCTGCACTACTATTAATCTTCTCATTGTTCCCACCAACCATATCGTTCCACTTATGACTGTATGACTGTAATTTTGTTGCTTGTATCCTTACGATTTATATTGATATTGTTTCCTGATTGCTTATTTGTTCCCTATGACTATCATTAAGTGTTGTACCTTATGATTCTTGACAAATGTATCTTTTCTTTTTATGTACACTGAGAGCATATGCACCAAGACAAATTCCTTGTGTGTCCAATCACACTTGACCAATAAAAAAAAATTCTATTCTATTTTTAAGACATACTACCCAGCATTTGATTGCTGAGGTAAAATGACCACAGCACAGAATGTTTCCATATTTATACATGTTGAAGTCTCCTCCTCAAACATTAAGATTTACAGGTTGGAAAAATTGTGGACAAGGCCATAATCAAGGCCTTAGAGACACTCTAATCCCAAGTGGTCCAAACAGCAACACTTAACAGGCTGAGCCGAGTACAAGTAACAGTTCTCAAAGCATTGGCACATCCCTGTCTTGCACTGAGACATGCTCGGTGTTTCCAGCCCTGAGTAGGACTTTATTATTTCTGTCTGTCTGAATTCTATAGCTCATCTCATTCCTTGGAACTGTCAAGGACACCACCAAACCTGAATTCAGCCAGGTGTTTTGTTTTTGGTTTTTTTTAAAAAAAAAAGCTTTGGGAAGATTCAGTTTCATTTTATTTATTTATTTATTTATTTGTTGTTGTAGAAAATATCAATAGATGTAGCTGTTGTGAGAGATTATAAAAATTTATTTTGGCAGAGAAGCCAACAATATATTTTATTAGGTTCTGTAGCAAAGTGACTATTACTTAAAGAATCTGAGAACTGGAGAAGGCAAGGAAACACGCTAAGGAGTTAAATTCACATACTAATTTCAAAGAATGAGCCAGTTTTCAATCTAAAGATGTTGAACTGAACATTATGCTTAGGGAATCATAAGGCTTATTCTAGCTAAAGTCAGTTAAAGCAATAGTCTTTACTTTGTGGAATCTAATAGCTAAAACTCTTTGCTGTTTAAAAGGCATATTTAAAAGTAGAAAAGAAAATTCTAGGGAGATTCAGTTTTTATACCACAGTATTCTGAGGCAGAAAGTATAAACAAAGCCATTTCATTTGGAAGTTACAATGTTCTTGAAAGTGGTTTTCAATAACATCCATGCTAATTTGAATACCAGTAAATCTTAATGTGATCAGCATTTAAATTTTATGAATACAGTATACATGCATAATAGTGGAACATCACAGTTGTATTATTATATCAAAGGGGGGAAAAAGTTCTGTTTTAGCATTTTTTTTCACCTATCCCATAAATGTTAGTTTTCTTGCTTCTAGTTGTGTAACATTTGCCTGCCCTCATTTATTATTCTATAGAATACAGGAAATGGTGTTCTTTGTTTTACCTCACTAAAACAGTCATGATAAAATAGGGAATGGTGGTATAGGATTATGGATTTAATGATCAACTAGGGCTATGCCCAGGACAGAGATTTAGGACCTGCAATGAAGACACAGTCTTGTAGGGAAGATGACTGAAATAATTCATGTAGTAAAAACAAAAGCCAAAAACCAGGATCCCAGGGCTGATGCTGCTTACTATACTATTCTACTATTGATGTTTCTCTGCTGATAATAATAGGGACTAATTTAGTATGTATGTCTCCCTCTCTGTGTGTCTATATAGTAGGAAAAAATAATGATGCTATCTCCAAGTAAGAACTATAGCTATCCAATGGGTCACCAGTAAAACCATAAAGTTACAAATTATACTACATAAGTCTCTGAAGGAGAAGAGCAGGCAGAGTTGGGGTGGTGGTGGTAGAGTTAAACACATCCTCAGTTTAGAGTTCTTGTATTGCCAAAAGAGATCCAAGTCCCATCTTCCCGTTGAATAACATTGACCCTTACCTAGCACCAATTTAGTGCTGACTGTTAGTTGACTAGACTCTTGTGTAAAGATTTGAATAAATCTTCTATGCCACAACTTTATGCATGATCCTGATCCTTTCAACTTGACAATATCTAAAGAAAGAAAGAGCATCACTCTGCTCTTTGAAGTCTGCTAGTCTGCTCTTTGAAGATACTTAAAATGAGATGTTGTGGTCCTGAGCAAGTCATTTGTACTTTTTTGTTGGTTCTACTTTCCTTGTGTTATAAATGTTTTTTCTTTTTAGCATATTTGAATATTCTATGTCCCAGTATATTTGTAACTATAGGCTTGATTGATAGATTCATGGATACTTGACTTAGGGCATACCCGCACTGCCAAATTGCCCCATTATGTTCATGGCACAAAATCAATTTAATTTTGATCTTGCACCATAGACTTAAATGCCTTGATTTTCTTTTACTGTTCTATCTCTGTGCTCACATCAATATTCTTCTAAATCACAGGGTACTATTAGATAATTTGGCTTTTTGAATGTAGTTTTGTTTAAATTCACAAATGTACATAATTCTTTGAATCAAAACACAGAACAATATTAGAACTATTCTCTTAATTGGCTCTGTTTGGCTCTGACACTGATAGGCAGTTAACCTGAATCAAGGAATGTAGGCTGATGTTTGAAATTATTATTCATGATGAATTTTTGCAGGAGAATTCCAGCTATCTTTTTGAATTTATGTCAATGCTACAAAACTAAATTACGAGAACGAATGGACCTGAAGACAGAAATGAATATATAATCATCTATTTAAAAAACAAAACAAAAACTTCATGCCATTGCTGAGATCTAGCCTTCTAGGCTTTTACTCTCATAATTATCAACATCCATGGGTCTCATTTTATCTTAATTCACTTTACCATTTTCCCTTTAACATTTAATCCTACAAGATACGGTTGTAGAATATAGAATGAACATACACATACACCTCAGTGGTGAAATTCAGTCAGATCTATCTGGATCGCATGATCTGGTAGTGCCGGCAGTGGGAGGCTCCACCCACCCACCTGGATGTCATCATGTCCCTTTTTTGACCCTCTATGCATGGATAGAAGGCTCTGCACATGAGTGGAGGAGGCCTACATGCTCACATTTGCGAACCGGTAGGGAAGGTAAGTGAATTTCACCCCTGATACACATACATATGCATATACATATACATATACATACACACACACACACACACACACACACCCCTAGTTTCCCTGAAAGGTCCCTTCCAACTCTGTTATTCTGTTAAAAAATATTATTATGGCCTTAAAATAGGCATATTACAGTTATAATGCTAAGCAAAACCCCCAAACTAGCAATAGCAATAGCACTTAGACTTATATACCGCTTCATAGTGCTTTTACAGCCCTCTCTAAGCGGTTTATAGAATCAGCATATTGCCTCCAACAATCTGGGTCCTCATTTTACCCACCTGGGAAGAATGGAAGGCTGAGTCAACCTTGAGCCAGTGAGATTTGAACTGCTGAACTGCAGCTAGCACTCAGCTGAAGTAGCCTGCAGTACTGCACTCTAACCACTGTGCCACGTCGGCTCCATCTAGAATCCAGCATAATTCATGAAAGTCCACCTTTGCAACTTTCATGGTAGGTCCTTTGCCTCTAAAAGATAACAAAGATTTGCTGTGTAGTCTGTCCTGTCTTTTCTTCGTATCTTACAGTACAGCTAGTAATTTCTGACTGAATTAATAGAACTGGTTATAAAAATGGTTAGGCTCTTGGCTTTGCAAACGAAAGGGGATTTTTTTCCAATGTCAGGTCAGTTCCAAATAAAATCTTATTGAGGGACAAAAAGGATATTTGAGTTATTTCCCTGTTGACAATTCTGCTAAGCTATATCCAGTAGCCTTCAATGGTTTTGACCTCCACCTTAAAAGAGTAATACTGAACTGTAATACAGCAGTTTATGATTCAGTCTCCAACTTGCCATTTGTGGTAATGAGAGTCAGAGGTATAGGATATTTGGAGTAACTAGAGTTCTGCTGCCATAAATTGGACTTCATTGTCAGTTACAATGTCACAGAAAATTCTGCTGTGCAGTAAAGTTATCATGGGAACTTATGTTACGAAAGGGAAATATTTCAATAAATTCTAAATTGTCTACAATAATCAAATAATATTGACTTCAACCCCTGAGTCACACAGAACAGCTGCAACACTTTCCCAAGAGTGTTCAGATAAAGATGTAGAAAGTAAACAATCCTCCTAGTCTACTGCTAGGTTTCTTTTGAAGTATTTATGTATATGGATTTATTATTTATGCAAATTCTAATATTAGAGCTTAATGGAACCTACTTATTTGGCTTATATTATTTCATTAATCAAGTGGACAGATAGCAAAAATGGCTGTTTACTATTCTTATACATCAATTGACAACATGAGCAAGTGTCCATAATGAAAAGTTTCCATGGTACACATTGTTTTTCTTACACAAAAGCAAGATTCCACATTAGCCATATGATATCGATTTTCCTTCAATGACTATTCCTAAAATATCCTTTTTTGGACTTACCATTTCTCTTCTAATGTACTATGTAGCCTAAAAACCATAAGAATTTAAACAATTTATCATTGTTTTTATATTTATCTACTGTTTAGTTCTCAAGAAGAGCCAACTCATCTTCTAGAACCATATCTATTTTCAGCTATTTATTTCTATTCCCAGATATTGCTTTTCTTGGTACATACAGTTTCTCTATTTTTTGAAATATCTTCATTCTTCTGTTAACTTTTCTTATAATTTTAGTTCAAGGTCATTTCTGTATTATCTGCCTTTGTTCATATTGATATTCTGTAACTTATTTTAGTTGGAAACATAATTCCAGTGTTTCAATATCCTGCAAAAAAGAAGTTTGATGTTCACTTTCTCTCTCTCTTCTATCTATATCTATCTATCTATCTATCTATCGATCGATCGATCGATCGGTCTATCTATCATCTATCATCTATCATCTATCATCTATCATCTATCATCTATCATCTATCATCTATC
>WNWU01000001.1:20292468-20310476 GCA_012654045.1 Ptyas mucosa | reverse complement strand
TTATTTATTTATTTATTTATTTATTTATTTATTTATTTATTTATTTATTTATTTATTGGTTCGATTTATAGGATGCAGAACTAGATACTGCAATCAGGTCTATCACAACTTGATGCCACTAGATTGATACTACCAGCAGGGGGCAGCCTTTCACCAATGCTGAGTCCTTGCTGCCAACTCACAAGAAGGCTGCCCTCTGCTGGCTGCATCGAGCTAGTGGTGTCAAGTCCTCCCATTCTGATCATGATCAAGGTGGAATCTGATCAATGCAGAGGGCAATGGAATTAGTTCTTCATGTGTTTTAAAAACTATACACCTGTAGATGCAGGCTAAAATACTCCTTTTTTAGGAAGCGTGCTGTATTGGTGTTTACTTTTAGCTTGCACTCAACTGCAGTTTGTGACTATGACAAAGGATGGAATAGCACGTAAAAAAAAATGATACAATAAAGCTATGCTTCAAAACTGCAGTTTCCTTCCTGAGAATAGAATGTTTTCTGCTCATCCAGTTCAGTAATCAATCCAATCAATTTATATTTCCCAAATGTCTTCCTTTAGTAAAGCCGTCCCCTATATGTTGTTGATATTCTGGGTTAGAACATTCAGCACAAGATGTGAAGAAACAGTGAGATTATATTTTTTTCTTTTCCTATGTCTTTTGTTTATAAAGAACATTTGTTGTGTTCAGTCTTGGCTGTGTATAATTGCCATTTAAGAATTTAATGCTTCAGTGGCTTGGAAATCAAGGTGCTTGAAAATATGTTGATACAGTATATGGAACTGCTATATAAAATAGGAATGTGTATGTATATAGATGTATCTAGGTATCCCACTAAATAAACATGGCCATGGATAGAGCTTACTGACCATTAACCTGTTTTCTTGCTTCTTCTACCTGCTACTCTACCTGGCAATTAAATCCCTCTAAGCCTCAGTCTTTCCCAAATATGCTTTTCTTTCTTTGTTTGTTTTCAGTACTCAATAGGTTTATTTATTTTTTCTTCTGTTTTGTGATTGATTGTCATATTTTGCACCTTCTTCACCATACTGGTTTAACCCAAGTAGGGTCAAACCCTCTGTTCTGTTCTAAAATCAAGTTCTTATTTATCTTTTATGAGAAGACTATTGAGACAGCGGTTGATGCTCAGTTTCGGAAAACTGTGGCTAAAGCAGATTATGTGGACTTTTTCAGTCTGGATTCAGGTGGGCATACAATACTGAAATGGCATTGTTTATGATTGTGAATGACCTCTAGAGGGCTCCAAATTGATCATCCTGAATATCATACCATTAGCCATGGGATTCTTCTCAGCCAGCTTTGGCAATTAGGAGTGGGAAGCATTGTTTTCCTGTGGTTTTCCTTCGTTCTCCACAGTTGGTTTCAGTCACAGTTAGTGGATCCTAAGCCCTGGGCCCCATCAATGCAGAGTTTCTCAGGGCTTAGGTTTCTCTCCTTTCTTTTTTACCATTTACAAGAAACTGCTGGGTAAGGTAATTCACCCTCATGGGGTACAATATCATCAATATGCTGATGATACACAGTTATACATCACTATTGGCCAAATAACTGGTGCTGTTGTGGTGTTATTCAAGTGCCTGGAGACTATGAGAGTCTGGATGGAGATATTTTGATTCAAACTTGGTAAGCAAAGTTGCTTTGGGGTCTGGCACCCCAGTCTTTAGTATTATACCATCTTTGCATGGGGTTGCACTCCCCCAGACTGAGCTGGTGCTCAATCCTATTGTATTTATGGCTCCTGGTCATGAAGCAGGGGGACACTGTGGCTAGGATGGTCTTTATACAAATTCGTCTTGGGTGCCAATTATGTCCTTTCCTAGATTAGCTCACTCAAGCCTTGTTCACCTCTGATTTGGATTACTGCAGTATGTTCTGCAGCATGTAGTTCCTATTGAAGACCATTTGGAAGTTACAACTGATTCAAAATGCAACAACATATGTAGTTGTGGTTGTTTCTAAGTGTGCCCATGCAAATGTCTATTGCCCAAGCTACTGGTTCCTAGTTTCTTTCCAGATGTAATTCAAAGTGTTGGTCATAAGATTTCTGCCACATGCAGGGGGTTGAACTGGAAGACTACTGAGATCTTCTTCCAAGATTTATGATTTTATATAATGATTAAACAATCACATAAGTCAGGCCACAAGCAAATGTCATCTATATTTTATCACTTCTTCACTTACACCATATACTGTCTCAATCTAACCACTTTTTTGACATTCTCATAGCATTTATGATTTCTTTTTCATCCATTTTTAATGTATTGCATTCCTTTAAATCCTACTCTTCAACATATTCTAATACTATTGTTCCCTTAGAAATCTCTAAAATATTCCTTTGAGCTATCCTCCACTTCTGTTTTATCCCAGATCAGTTCAACATTGTTTATTTTAATTCCTATTCACTCTCCTGTAGGCCTTTTCACCTACTTCCAAAACAATTTTACTTCCATGAAAAACAGTCAGCGTTTACTCTGCCTCTTAATCTTTGCTCCTTCCTTGCTATATTATTTCTATCTTTTAAACTCCATATACACTGTACTATATTTTTCTCTTTTTTAAAAAAAGCAGTCATTCCCTCATACCATTTTTCTCATTCACAGCCTCTTTCATGTTATCGTTCCATCAAGCATCATTTTCCATATTTTTCATTAGCGTGACTCCACACACTTCTGGGACTCTCTGTAATGTAATTCTTTTCATTCTGTTCCAAGCAGTTGCTGCCTCCTCTTTTTCTTAGGTTCATTTCCCATTCATTCTGTTAAAATGGAAGATTACTATTTCTTCTAATAATCTTTCATACATGCCTCAAACTTTTCTGTTCCTGCAGTCATTCTGTTTTCTTTCTCTTGCCTTGTTTTCTTCCTTCTCCAGTTTTTCCTCAACTCTGACACCATTAAAAACTGATCTGCATCAGATGCAGAATTCTCTTCTCCCTTAATGTTTTTCATGAATTTTTCACATCTTGACATCATAAACAATGAAATAGCTTGCTTTTAGATTTATATTCATGCATTTGGCCTATTTATATATAACTAGATTTATGTTTAAACCATACATTAGATACAAATAGACCCTCTTCTAGGCAATACTCACAGGATAGGCATCATTTTCATTTTCCTGGCTCTCCAAATAGACCTATACTTTTTTCCCCTTATCTTTTCTTCTTTTATTTCCATGCATTGATTCAGTTTGATAACCCGTCTCCCATTCATTCAAAGTATTGCATAATTTTCCTCTACACTCTCCTGGAATTAAAATTATTATCTATTTATTAGATTTTTATCCCTCCCTTATTATTTTATTAATAACCTAAGGTGGTGAACATACTCCCTCCTTCTCCTCTTTTTCACCACAATGTTCCTGTGAAATGTGTTGGGCAGAGAGAGAATGACTGGTGCAAGGTCACCCAGATGGCTTTCATAGCCAAGCCAGAACTAGAACTCACCATATCCTGGTTTCAAGGCTAGCAACCATTACATCAAACTGGCTCTCAATTCTTCCATTCTTCCATTTCCCTGGAATTTAACATACAGCTATCTCTAATCTGTGAATTCTTACTTCCCTATGTATTCTTATGACAGTAGATGACACAAATCCATACTTTTTAAGATATGTTTTGTCCAAATTCATCAACAATTAAACAACAAAAAAGTCCTTCATACATTCATCAACTCTATTTCACAAGATCAGGCTACCTTCATTCAGATGTATACATTGTTCTCTTATTTTCAAAGCCCCACAACATATCTATTTTTCTTTATTTAATTTCAGTCATTAATACATTCCTCTTATGTGTAATTTACTTTTAAATTACAGGTTTCACATGCCATAGTCATCATCAAATGGACCCACTGATATGGTCTTCTATGGCTTTGGTCGATAGAAGCTTTTGCATAACATGTTTTATTTAAAAAGTGAAGATATAGAGTAAGTAACTAGCCTTGGCCATAGCTGTGGAATATGCAATATTCCCCACTAGCAGTAAGAACAATACTGGACAGTTTTTGGCATAGTTGGCAAATGAAAGAAACCCCATTATCTCTTAAATATGTTCATGCTATTCTGTGAAAGGAAAGATCTCCATCTTGCAGGCTAACATATTATTTCTTATTTCCACCAACCCAGAGGTATCTGCAGTGAAATGACACTCACTTTAAGTTGCAGCTTCCAAGATTGAGAAAAGAAATAGTGTATGTATAACAGTTTTCATGTATTTATATCCTGCCTTTATTATTTTTACAAATAACTCAAGGCGGCAAACATATCCAATACATCTCCCTCCTATTTTCTTCACAACTACAACCCGGTGGATTGGGCTGAAAGAGAGTGAATGGCCCAAAGTCACCCGGCCTGCTTTTCATGGCTGAGGTCAGATTAGAACTCATGATCTAGTTCTACTGCTTTAATCACAAAACCCAACTAACTTTCCAAAATCGTTCTTTTTAAAAAAGAAAGGAAAATATTTTCTTTCTACACATTGAATGCAAACCCAGAGAGAGACCTATACCAGAGGTCAGTAACCTTAAACACTCAAAGAGCCATGAAGGTCCTAATCAGAAACCCCCATTCAATTCTGGAGTTGAGCAGAAGTTCGGTTCCCCCACCATAGAATCTCCTCCTAGCATGGTGTCCTTTTTCCCCTGTTGACTGGAAGCCCATTTCTCCTACCATAGAGTCTCCTCCTAGTGCAGCTTCCTTTTTTCTTTACCTGTCCTAACCGAAAGTCCTATCAATTGTGGAGCCGACCGGCGACAGGGAGCTGCAGCAGAGGGATGAAAGAGCCACATGAGGCTCCAGAGCAGTGGATTGCTGACCCCTGACCTATACCCATACAAATACAATGTAAAGAAACACATTGTAGAAAAGGATCCCCCACATTCCAGAGAAAAGATATGGGATTCTAATAAAGATCTTCCTAAGGTGTCAGTGGAGTATATAGATAATTGCTGGGTAGTACTGAACCTTGATTAGAGACACAAAATAATAAAAAGAGTTTTAATTACAGTGATTAAAAAAAAAATCCTGGAACTCATTCTTTCAACTCTCCTGATACTTGGATAACATACAGGGCCCTAGATTTACCTTGATGCTGCAGTCTACAAATTGATTGGAGCCACTCCCCTTCATCTCTTTTTCTTTCTTCAGTTTTCTTGAGTGAGGAAGGCTTTAAAAAAGAAAAGAAAAGGTTAGCTATAGTAGCAAGATATAACTAAGACAAGAAAATCACTACTTAAGATGATGAATCACCCTGAGGCTACAGGAAGCATTGTTTCTTTGAAAATAAAAGATTGGGTTGATTTCTCTCCGTTATGTTCAGGAGAAAGGAATTCAAAGCTTAGAGCAGCTGTGAACCACTTATAGCTCCTCTCAGTGCAGAAGGGAATTTTCACGCATAGGAGGAATGGTTGCAGGCTGACAGAATTCGGTCCTTTGTAATATTATTTATTCAGGAAAGTTCTGAAGAAAAGAGATGGGAAGGCCCCTGGACCGACTGACTTTCTGAAAGATGGACTTGGCACCCTACCCTGCATCCCAATGGTTATTGAAATATACGATAAGGGGAAAAGGAAGAATGCTGAATCTGCTAGGAAAACGCCTGAAGCTGGAAGCCTCATTGTTGATTTTCTGACTGATTCACCACCTGCTGGGGAAAATATTGACAAACCAATTTCAGTCCAGGATCAGTGGCGTAATCAATTAGACATCTATTAGCAAGACACGAAGACCATTCCATACCAATCTTAGATTTATTAACTACCTCAGAAACAGATAATGGTTTAGTTCATCCCCTTGAATATGAGTTTGCACTGTGAGAATCTCTTACAGTACACATCCCTGGCTTCTCAAAAAACACATATAAATCTCTTTTGCCATTTGGTATCCTTCTAAAATCTAACCCTTATACTTTCCAGTGACAATATTTTGTCATGTATTGATACAGAGCAGTCTGCAATAAGGGAATCATCTTCTAAGAAGCTTGAACTAGTTCTATACCACTTCAGTCACTTAGCTTGTAATTAGGTAGATAATTGGCTCAGCCCTTAATTTAGCTCTGTCTCAGCAGATTCCCAAAACAAGGAGAACTTAGTAAATAACCACTTACAGATAGTCCTCAATTTACAACAGTTCATTTAGTGACTTTTCAAAGTTACAATGCACTGAAAAAAGTGACCGTTTTTCACCCTTATGATCATTGCAGCACTCCATGGTCATGTGATCAAAATTCATATCCTTGGCAACTGACTCATATTTATGATGGTTGCAGTTTCCCAGGGTCAAGTGAACACTTTTTGTGACCTTCTGACAAGCAAAATCAATGAGGAAGCCAGATTCTCTCAACAACTATGTTCTGGACAACTACATTGATTTGCTTAATAACTGTGGTAAGAAAAGTTGTAAAATGGGACACAATTCATTTAATACCTGTCTTGCTTAGCCACAGAAGTTTTGGGCTCAATTGTGGTCGTACATCAAGGACTGTCTGTATAAGAATGGCTTGAAATTTGATACTTCTGGATTCAGAGTTTACAAAATAACTATCAAAGGTGCATGGGTATCTTTTTGTCCTCAACATTTATCCCTGCTGTCCCCAGTACTCCCCAGGAATTGTGCGATTGGTGTCAGTGTGAAGAGAGTCTGCATCTATAGGAGCACAATCCTATGGCTCTTCTCCACAATCCAGTGGCTGTTCTCCACTGCAAATTTAATCAATATCCTCTCTGCGTAGAAGTCTTCTTGAAGTAAACTTCTAAACATGCTGATTTACAACTTCCAGAATTCTCTAGGAATATTCCAGGGGTGAAATCCAGCAGGTTCTGACAGGTTCTGGAGAACTGGCAGCGGAAATTTTGAATAGTTCGGAGAACCGGCAAATACCACCTCTGGCTGGCCCCAGAGTGGAGTGGGAATGGGGATTTTGTAGTATCCTTCCCCTGCCATGCCCATCAAGCCACACCACACCCACCAAGCCATGCCTACAGAATCGATAGTAAAAAAATTTGGATTTCGCCACTGGAATATTCCCTAAAAAGTAATGCCTGCAGAGAAGCGTCAGGCTTTATTATTTTAAGCTGATCTTCGTGGCTTTAGCTTTTTGCTGGTTCAAACCTCAGAAAAAAGCGGGGCCCCCCCCCCCCCCCTTTCTCCAACTATTTGGTGAAGGCAATTGTTTTTGCTTGCAACATTAAAGAGCTTGTTAAGTATGTGTCTTACTGTGCCTATTGCCTCATTGGAATGTGGCTTTTATCTTCAGATTTGAATGATGAATACAAAAAACATCAATTTAAAAATAACAAGCACAGAAAAAGGAATGGAATGAAAATAGTGTTTTTGCTTACCATGCTTAGCATGTCTACAATTTCTAGAATCCTAAGTGACATAAAGGTAATGTTTTCTTTAAAACTGGAGCTACTACTGATAGAATCATTGAGATAGAGATATTCTTCCATTTAAATGTAATGCAAACTTAAGCAGTTCCTACAAATATATGTTCCTGATCAATCCAAAAAAGAACAACCAGAAAACAGTTACCTTCAATATTTAGTATATTTTTTCCTGAAATTTGCAATGTAGTTTTCAAGGGAAAAGGCATAAGACTGAAGTATGGTATTCTGTAGTGTAGTGTACTCTCCAGTACACTCCAGTACATCTCCAGTACACTCCAGTACTCTCCAGTACACTCCAGTACGTCTTCAGTACTACAGTATTAATATTGTAATGGTATATTGATAAAAATAAAATTGTACAAATATGTTTGGAAAACTTCTAGTTTCCAGTAAATATCAAATATACAACAATAACAACATCAACAACAACAACAATAATAATAATAATTGCAGCCCAGGAACAAGCCATCAGAACGAATGTAATCAAAGCCAGAATAGAAAAATCTGCTGATGGTCCCAAATGCAGACTCTGCAAAGAAGCTGATGAAACCATTGATCATATACTGAGCGGTTGCAAGACAATAGCTCAGACTGACTATAAACAACGTCATAACACAGTCGCTCAGATGGTCCACTGGAACTTGTGTCACAACTACCAACTGCCTGTAGCAAAGAACTGGTGGGATCATAAGCCTGAAAAAATGGTCGAAAATGAGCATGCAAAACTACTGTGGGACTTCCGAATACAGACTGACAAAGTTTTAGAACACAATATCCTGGATATCATGATTGTGGAGAAGAAAAAAGTATGGATCATCGACATTGCCATACCTGGTGACAGCAGAATCGACGAGAAACAACTTGAAAAAGTCACCAGATATCAGGACTTGAGAATCGAACTGCAGATACTCTGGCATAAACCAGTGCAGGTGGTTCCAGTGGTACTCGGCACACTGGGTGCTGTGCCTAAAGACCTAGGCAAGCACTTAAAAACAATTGGCGCTGATAAGATCACCATTGATCAGCTGCAGAAGACCACCTTACTGGGATCTGCTCACATAATCCACCGATACATCACGCAGTCCTAAATGCTTGAGAAGTGTTTGACTAGTGATTTGGGATATGAAATCCAGCATGGTCATTTCGTTTGCTGTGTATACTGTCATCATAATCATAATCATAATCATAATCATAATCATAGCAACAACAACAACAACAATAATAATAATGAGAAATATCCATGAAAATGTTTGGATGTGATCAACCATACACATACTCATTCACAAACTGATAGAAAAATAGATGAAAAAAAAAGAGTTAGAAAGTTAGAAATTTAAAGAAATCAGACTTGAAGAATTTCTTCTCTTCTTTTGTCCTTGCCTGGTATTTTACCTGATGAAATAAATAAACACAACCAGTTTCTACCAGTTTCAAGCAGCTATCAACTTTACATTGTTCCAAAGTATCGACTCATTTTGAGGAACATTGTATGATGATAAAATAAAATATGGCAGCCTTGTTTTTATACAATGGCCAGTTATTTTCCCCCCTCTGTCGTTCTAAAAAACCAAACCAAATCGTGAAGTCCTATGGGAAGATTGGCATAGAGATCTACCATGTACTTAATAAATATCTATACAGTACCATACTGCCAACTTCTACACAAAAATATTTTTTTTCTTTCTGAATTAAGTGTCTTCTGTTTTCTTGAATAATTTAACTTAATGAATTAATTAATTTATACAATTTAAATTATTAAACTAAAAAGAACACAATTCAGGATTGAGCACAAATAAATTTTGTGGTCTTTTTGGAAGGGGGCAGTTGTCATTGATTTATAGTGATCTTTGTAGTGACTCATTCACTACCCTCCCTGGATATCTGAATGATTTCACAACTATATGTGTTATGAGAAATATAACACTGGCTGAGATAGCTAAATAGAATTTGAACCTGAAGAAAAATGAAGACACACAAAAAAGGCCATAAAAGAAGAAAGCCACCAGACCAGGTCTAGATACCACCCTTCAGGTAAACAGGTTCTAAAGAAACAACCAATGAAGATCAGAAGACAACAACTGAAGACAACAAAGCTAATGATTAACTGCCATGCACCAAGTCATATCAGACCCAACAACTTACAGGTTCAAGAAAGGCTAAGGTGATCCAGAAAGGAATATATGATAGAAGTTTCTGGCAAAGGATAAAAAAAAAGCTATATGGGTTTCAGTCGGATGTTCCCCAATTAGTACACATTCTGATTTTCCCAAAACCCTGTCCATTCCTTAACCCTGTTGTACAGGAAAAATGAGCATGAGTAAGTATGCTCGGTACTTACATGTTCATGTGTATGTGTAATGCTGATGCAATTGTAATTAATAAAGATTTGTAAATTAACAGAAACTATCTAAATTAACAAAACTATATTCCAATGAACATTTCACTATTGCATAAAACATGAACTTATATCCCCATCAAAAGTAAATGAGGATGTCCACTAATAAATTCCACTTTCATACATTGGCCAAAGGTTGTGTTCCATGGACCGTCACTTGTCTCTATCTCTGGACTGAATGGAACACAAAGGAGTCAGGAAGCACATATGTCTCAGTGACTTGTGGAAAAAAGAAAAGTGAATGAAGTATAGATATAGAAATATATAGGAGTCTCTGTGGATTTTACTTTGCTAGTTGTTGCCAACTCTAGAGAGTGCTGCTAATCTCCATTTCATGGCTGTTGAGCCCGTACTGTCTGAAGACATTTTCATACTCATGTGGCCAGCCTGACATCATGGAACACTGCACCTTCCCACTGAAATGGTACTTATTTATCTACTCACATTTTCATGCTTTCAAACCAGTCGTGGGTTGCCCCCAGTTCAGACCAGTTCGCAAGAACCAGTAGTAAAACTGGTTGGTGGGAGGCTCCGCCCACTGACCCAGACATCATCAGGCACGCGGCCCCATTGCGAACTGGTAGTAAAGGTAAGTAGAACGCACCCCTGTTTCAAACAGCTAGGTTGGCAGGAGCTGGGGTGATGACAGGAGCTTAACTTTTCACATAGCACTCTAGTCTCAAACCTGGGCTTCCAGCTTTTCAGCTGAAAGCCCAGCATCTTAACCTCTGCCACCACACCACTCAATATAAAAATATATAAGAATGGATAATTTTTTTATTGTAGTCTAAAAGACCAAGTACTTCCTTTTTCCACAAACAAATAGCATGCATGAAATACAGATTTGGAACTCGAAGTCCACAAGCATAGGGAACTGCAGCATCTATACTGAAGAAAAATAAATAGCATGCAAATTATATTAGAACTATTTAAATGCAATGTCTTTTCACAAAATTCTCATGCTTTGGCCTTGTTATACTTTATTTATGTCATGATCCAGGTGAAGTTCATTATGCTGATATTTACTCATTTAATGAGATGCTATACAGACGACCACAGTAGGAAAACAAGAAGATCTGGAGCCCAAAGCAGCGAAGTATTTGTTTGGAAATCAGGAATTCAGTACAGCATTTCATACTTAAATTACTTTGATTTGCATATATGGCTTCAGGATGTTGCTCACTTCATTTTTTATCAGCTTGCTTTTGGTGGCACTGTCAGCTAGCAGTAATGGTGTTTTTAAACTTCAGCCTGTGCACATGAAATACTTCGGGGTCATTTCTCAATTAGATGGGAAGATAGTGCTGAAGGGTGACAAGATTCTAAAAAGGCATTCCAGTTTGACTTATATTGTAAGCACCCCGAGATCCTTCCAATCACCCTATTAGACAACTGCCAGCCTTCCTTGCTAGACAATTCTGAATAATACAAGCAATTATTTGGCATCTTCAAATGCAGTACTGTAATTTGTGATTCTCTGTTGAAATCCATTGCTTTGATTTAATTGGAAATGTTTCGCACATGGAGAAAATAATTAAAGGGCATGTTCTCTGGAATCGCATTTGATGTAAGCCAGGTAGAAATAAATGTCTTATTATAAGAGCTCTCTAATACACATGAGTATATGTCAGGAGTAATGTTGGAAGGTGTGCTTTTTTGTTTTCCTATTTTCCCTTTTATTTATTTTCCTTCTCTGCTATTGGTTATTTAGATTACATAGAGTAAGAGGTATTAATGCAAATTGCAGATCTCTTTTTCCTCTCTGGTACAGATGAAAGACTGAGTATCATCCTAGGTGGAAGCAGATTCTATATTAGTTATATGAATCAGGCTTTCATCTTGCTTTAAAACAAATTACATACTTTAAAATATTTAGGGTGCCCAAAACATGTTTTTCCCACTTCTGTGCCATCGAACCATGCAAAAAAACCCATCCTTAAGAAGAAATGACTTATTTTGGCTATAAATCCTAACAAAATTGCAGAATACTATTTTGTGGGGAATGGGAGAAAATTTTTCTCTCTATATACAAAATCCTAAAAATGGTCTCAATGTAGTTTGCTTTGATGTATGCATTAGGGGAAAAAGAGATGAAGACTTATCCTGTCAAAACAAATAAAATGCCAGAGAATAAAATGTCTGTGTTGGCATGTATTATAGGAAATTATTTTCTGAAAGACAACATGATTCATCTTGCGGGGGCAAATTATCTGCTTTTGCATCTTCCTATCCAGGAGAGAATGTAAATTTTGCTGGTCCCAAATTCCTAAACTTTCCTATATCCAGAACATCTGGGATATCTGGATTTTCATTTTATATGAACAAAATAAAATATATTTTGGGCACACATTTATTGAATTTTCATTGAATCATTATCATCATGCTACGACAAACTCATCAAGTAACAGTTGGAAGGGACCTTGGAGGTCATCTAGTCCAACCCCCTGCTCACACAGGAGACCTATACTAGGGATTCGAACCGCCAAACTACCAACCTTTCTGATCGACAAGCTCAGCATCTTAGCCACTGAGCCACCTAGCCAGGATAATACGGGGTAGGACTTTGCTTCCTACCCCGTATTTATAAATGTAAATGCAAACCTATACCCCACATACCATTAAAACTTGGTTAATACATTTAAGACTACAAACTACTTTTCTTTATTAAAAAGTGCTAGTAAATTGTAACTCATTTAGTAAAACTGAGAAGAAAAATCCCATGTATTGTTTAACCTTCACAGAAATGTATTATTTGCTTGAGCAATGAAAAAAAAATCAGAACAAAGAGAGTGAGGAAGAATCTACAGATGAGCCTTGTCATCTCTGCTAGATGTTGGTGCATACAGTGCAAAAGGCACAAATTACAGATGTAGTTCCTTGGTGAAATTTTGTTTGTATTAGTCAGTGATTAGGGTTATGGAGAAATATGTGCTGATCTTCCTCAGCTACTGCTAAATTGCAAAGGCAAGAGGTACTGGCTGATTTTGCATATGTCCTTTTTTTAATGAATCTGCGAACCCAGGAATAGAACCCAGTGAATTCCATTCAAAGTCTTTGCTTCTAAGTAGGTCTGAATAATGTTGTGCAATGCAAATAGCAATTTATGCAAACATTCAGAAAGAGAAAAATATTTCCTTAAGCTTTTGGGCAAAAATAAATAAATATCTGTATAAGATATACAGGTTTCTTCTTTTTCTTTCTTATTAACTTTAATTTTGATCCTATCTAAATTTGAATCCAGTGGTCAAAACTTCCCATAATTGGTTGAAGATTGTTTAGTATCACTGCTGTAACTATAAAGGATAACTTGTTTGATTAGATCCAGTGGTGTTCACAGGATCGTGCTGCTTTTGGTACAACAGGTCTTCTTGGATCTTCATGCAACATTGCAAAATAGATAGAAAAGGAATTTAGGACACAATACCTCAATGCTGCTTATAATGAGTGTTTGGAGTAGAGCTTCAGATGTTGTCCTTCTTTCCACTAGATTCTATGTATCAGTCAAACTTGTAATCTGACATAAACTCTGATTTATGAGACTCCATCTTCCCATGCATTGTTGAGTTGATATTTTACTTGATTGCAATAACATCAAGTGTACAATCAAAAAGAAAGGAACCTGTCAGCATGGCTTATTCAAGATTACAAAAGAATATTGACTGAATATTGATATATCCTTCTTCAAACATACTTATGCATGGAAAACTCCCTACCTTTTCAGAAAAGTCATTTTGACTACTTTTTTTCTTTTTTTCTAAAAAAAAAAATTAATGATGAATTAAGTGCACTTTAGGAGAACAAATATTACTATGATAATCAGTGTCACTCAGTATGAGAGGTACACGTCAAAGGATATGGGATTCTTTGTAATATTCTAATTAACATATCTTGATGATGTGCCACATAGTGCAAATCAAAATAATGAGGGCAAGTTAAAATAATATTTAAAAAATAATTTAAAAGCAAACTAACTGGGGCAGAATATTTTGCTAGTATTATTGTCTTAGAAAGCACACTTTGAGAGCTGGCAACACAGCCAGACTACTTACTCAATCTAAGCACAGCTAAATTATTCTTCAAAAGTTCTTCTTCTTGCAGAAGAGGGACTACCATCAATATTAATCAAGATGCAAAAGCTACCTGTCAGAGCAGTGAGGTTACAACTGAGCAATACCAAAGAACATTCCAACAATCAACACAATGTTCATTTGCTCCTAACCAGTTTCCCATGAGGGTCCTTGATAAATTTAACCTGTCATGTGGTGAGATTTGTGGAGTATAGCTTTAATAAGTAAAGATTATATCATTTTTCATTATGCTGTCAGCAAGCTTCTAATGTGATCGCTGGTGCATCAGCGCTTTGAGGACCAGCAAACAGGAAGGCGGACTTTGAAATGAATATATTTAGACAGATTGGCCCTCTTGCCAATCAAAATTATTTACCATAACCATTTTTTTAAGTACCCGGTACTGCGATGAAAAAAAAAAAAATCTACATAGACAATGTCTATAAAGTTTCTAGAAGTCATGCTCAAGTTGAAGAAATCTTTTATCTTTACCTTTACCTTTAACTTTTTTATTTATATATATATATATATATATTAGAAATTATACAGGTCCACATTGAAACTCAGGACAGTCTGCTTGTACATTTTAGACTAACGAATTGTATTAAAACAGATACGTTTGTGTGAGGAAGAGCTCACTTCATCCCTAGAACCTCATCCCAGTATAAATCTTACATCGATGTAACATTCCCCTTGCATCAGATGCAGTGAGCTATAGCTCACAAAAGCTTATGTCTTTTAATACAATTTGTTAGTCAAGAAAGGTGCAACCAGAGTCTTCTGATTTTTGGCTACCAAAGAATAATATGGCTGTCTTTCTATAGTCCAGTATACAGAAAGCTCAAGATTTAATATCTGGTATTTCCAGTGCAGGGGTGGGTTCTAAATTTTTTTACTACTGGTTCTGTGGGTGTGGCTTATTTTTTGGGCATGGCTTGATGGTCATGTGACAATTATTTAGGGTTTAGCAGAGGTACTGGTCTACCAGGCTTTTAACTGCTTGCATCTACCCATTTATTTTTTGCAGGCACTGCAAACCGGTTCGGTGACGTTATATCGTCACTGTTACCGGCTCGGAAGAACCGGGCCAAACCGGGAGGAACCCACCACTGTTCCAGTGGCAAAGATTTGGAAACTGAAGATAGGAAGGATAGTTGCACAAGGAAGATTCTGGAGAGCTAGTGCCAGACAATGTTGAACTAGCTGATAGTATTCTCACACTGCAGCAAACTAAGTTTGCTTAACCATGTGTTTATTGAGTTAACTACATCTTCATGGGTTTGCACAGCATGCTAAACTATTAATCATGGTTTGAGCCATAAAGCCTGGCTTCATAGCTCATTAAATGAAAATGAAACAGCTTTGCTTTGACTCTATATATTAAGGGGACCAGTGGTGGGATGCCTCCCGTTCGGACTGGTTCACAAGACCGGTAGTAAAACTGGCGGAAGGCCCTGCCCACCACCCCGGATGTCATCATCGGCGATCTGCGCATGCGCAGAAGCAAGGTGTACGCGATCCCATTGCGAGTCATTAGTAAAGGTAAATAGAACCCACCCCGATGGGGATACAGACAAAGTCTGACCTAGTATAAGGCAGATTCCTATTTTCCTGTAAGACCTACTTCAATGCTTTCCATTTAACTAGAATATTACATGCAGCATAATTCTTCCTACTGTACTTTTCATATTACCCTCCTGCTTTGAAGATTTATCCATTAAGAGGAAGTTTAAAAAGGGAAAGTTTTGCTAGAAGTGACTTTTGTAGTGTGTATTTTGGAATACTTTGTCGGCAATTTAATTATACAACTTGCAGTATGGGGATGTAGTGCCCGGGTGGCGTGCCATACCATGCAGGTATTTAGGAACATTATATAAGGATCCTAGCAAAATGAGCAAAACAACTGTAGAACATGCACTCCTGAATTTAGTACTTTCTGCTTTAATGGTGGATAGAAGTAATTTTAAAAGTTCTTTCTTAATTTGAACTGAAGAGTTCTAGCCTTAGGGTAACCTTTCTGCTACAGCTTCTCTCCAGATTGGTTTATAATTAATCACACTATCTTTTTTGAGATCCATCATGCCTTTGACCTCTCTTTCCCTGGCTGACAAGCTAGAGCAATGGTTTTGCATCTCTAAAGTTGTGCTTAAAATGAAAATTAGATTTGTGCCACATTCCCAGTTTTCTCTTTTTCCCTTATATTCTTGGCAGGAGTAATTTTATAGAATTCCTTGCATCCTAAAATCTAAAAAAAAACAAGAAACAGGTGGACAAATCACAATTCCAGTTTATGTGCTATCATACATAACCAGAGGGGGTTATTTACTACGTAGTAATTTTGCAATACTTATAAAACTTCGTTGCTAGCTTGTTTCTTGAGGCTGTCTGCACAAAAGTCTAATATCCACCCATTAACCAAAAATGCCTGTGGCAAAACATAAGGATTGATAAGAATTAAGAAGCTTAGCAATTGTCTGATCGGAGCAGAGCAATCTTGGTACTTTCCAGTTGTTTTGAATTACAGCTTCCACAGTTTCCTGCTGCTTTCCATGCTTGTTGTAGCTGATGGGCATTAAAGTCCAAAACATTTGGATAGCAACCATTTCTTTCTTTCCCAACTGGATGTTGCTAACAAAACAATTCTGTTCTTTTTGATAATAAGTAGTAAAATAGTTGGCCTGCAAAATTTTCCAGAAGCTGCCTGGCATCCATGCACAGCAGAATAAATGGTAGTCACAAGCATAATCTGGCTAATATTCATCATTTCCTTCTCTCCTCCACCCCAAAAAGTGATGGCATTATTAACATTTTTATTATTATTTGTGAGATAAAGATCTTCTCAGCCTTTATTTAATCTTTAACAAGCTGGTGTATGGCAATCTAGAATTTATGTCTGTGGGTTAATATTTTTAATCAATCTTTTTTTTAAAAAAAAACAATCCCAGTAAAATGAACACAAGAATAAAAGGAATTTTTGAGAAATCTCGTATTCTGCTTAAAAGCGATGCTGAAATACCAATTTTTACAGGCGCCTTGATCAGAGACAAACTCAATTAGCACATGGCAAAATAACTTTCTGTTTTCCCTGAATGCTTTGAAAACAAAAGTTGTGATAGGAAATATACACGTTAAGTTCTCTGTATTGTAATCCCCTGGTTACTCTTCATTGCCTCACAGTGGCACACATACCTGGAAAAAGCAGTTTGGAGCAATTTATCATTGCAGAAGGAGCCACTTTCACTGGGTAATAGACGAGAACAAGTTAAAATGTGTGTGAAACAAGATGCTGTCATTGCCCAGAAATTCTGCAAAAAGACACATGAGGGAAATTCAAATGTAAACAGTGCTTGGGAATTATTTCTTTTTCCATTGGCTCTATTTAGCTCATTTATTTGGATAAAGAAGTGTCTAATTTACAAATCAAACTTTCCATTAGGATATGGACTTAAATCTGTCTATTGAGTGCAATTAATATTCTGATTCAATTGGCAACATGTTTCCTGGGCATATATTTTGCAGAATGCTATTACTAGCTAGCAATAAATTTGTACTGATACTGCAGAATCCTTAAGTAAAAGATCCAAACGCTTAGGGACCAGGTTTTCATATTGTTTACTGCTGAATGAGATATTTCACATATTTCATTTAAAAATATGTTTGGAGGCAGTGTGAAAAGTAAAGGAGTTCCCCAGCACACACACACACACTGTGGTAATACTTCTTTTTCCTACAGAGAAAGATAGATTCAGTCCCTTTTAGGGTTTCCTTCTCAGAGGATCTATTGAAATAATTTTTACCTCCTTTAAGAAAAGTTTTTCATTATCAGCATCTTTTATATAAAGCAAAGCAAAGCAAAACAAAACAAACTGCTTCTCCCGACAATAGTAGTCATATAGACAATGATTCAGTAATTCAGTTCATCTGGAGAGTAGCAGTTTGGGAGAAATTACCTATGGCAACTTTGGAACTGCAAACAAATTCCTGATTATATTTTCACATTCTTCCCCCTCTCTCTCATCTCTTGCTTATGTCTCTGTCTCTGTCTCTGTCTCTGTCTCTGTCTCTGTCTCTGTCTCTGTCTCTGTCTCTCTCTTTCTCTCTTCTCTTCTCTTCTCTTCTCTTCTCTTCTCTTCTCTTCTCTTC
>WNWU01000001.1:20271882-20281975 GCA_012654045.1 Ptyas mucosa | reverse complement strand
AGATAGATAGATAGATAGATAGATAGATAGATAGATAGATAGATAGATAGACAGACAGACAGACAGACAGACAGACTGACTATTATGCAAACTTCTTTTATAAGCACATTTCAAATGACAAGATGCGTATTGCTAAAATCTTCTGACAGCAACTAGTTTTGATTAAATATCTTACTGGGCTGATGGCCTTCATGTGGCCACAGGAACATGTGGCTGTTTGCATGAATTAAGAATTCAAAAGATATTTTGGATGCTTCTTGTGAATTGTTGGCATCTATCCTACATTATATACTAATTGGGTGATATGCAGCGACAGAAAACATACAAGCAATAAATCCTAGCCAGAAGTATCATCTGTTTCTTTTTCTAATCCATTTGGAACTATAATTTGCAAGGGGGACTTCATATTTTTCCCTTGCCCTCTTTCCGTTCCTTCAATTCAGTTTTGCTTCATAGCAATTACATGAACACATCCATGCACTCTTTTGGCAACAATATTAGGAGTAGTTTACAATTGCCTCCTTCCTAGGGCTGAGAGAGAAAGTGATTGGCTCAAGGTCACCCAGCTGGTTTTGTGCTAAAGCAGTATTAGAATTCTTTTTAAAAAAGTTTTTTATTAGTAATACAAATTAAAAACATTGGACATGATGTGGCATCTCCAGTTTAAACATTTTAGTCAAGTTTTACCTTATAATTAATACAATTCCTTATCTCTATACAAGTTTATACTATTTATCACATTTCAAACATGTAGATTCTTCCATCTGTGAAAATTACATCAATACCAAATTCGATCTTATCTAACACAGAAAACTAGCGTAAACACTTCTAAACATTCTACTCGTCAATAATCATTTATCCCAGCATTCCTCTTCCTGTCAAGCCAGTAATAAAATTTGTTCCAGATTTCATAATACTCTGTTTCATTCTTATCTTTAAGTTCCAGAGTCAGTCTGCCATTTCCACACAACTTAATATTTTAGCTAACACTTCTTCTTCTGTGGGGGTCTCTTTATTTTTCCATTTTTGTGCAAAAGCCAATCTTGCTGCTGTTAAAATATGTAACATTAGATAAATTGTACCCTTGCTGTAGTTGCCTTCTATGATGCCCAGTAAAAAAAAAAATCCAGTTTTGATTCCAGGCACTGGGATATTACTTCAAGGGCATCGTTGGGGTGGCCTGGGGTGGAGAAGTACAGCTGGGTGTCATCAACGTACTGGTGGTATCTCACCCCAAAGCCACGGATGATCTCACCCAGTGGCTTCACATAAATGTTGAACAAAAGGGATAAGAGGACCAATCCCTGTGGCACTCCACAAATAAGAGGCCTCAAGGTCGACCTCTGCCCCCTGCCAACACAAACTGTGACCGGTCGGAGAGAAAAGAGGAGAACCACCATAGCACGGTGCCCCCCATCCCCAACTCTTCCAACCGGTGCAGCATGATACCATGGTCAATGGTATCAAAAGCTGCTGAGAGATCTAACAGGACCAGAACAGAGGAACAACCCCTGTCCCGAGCCCTCCAGAGATCATCAACCAACGCGACCAATGCCGTTTCCGTGCTGTACCCAGACCTGAAACCTGACTGGAATGGATCTAGATAAGATGTTTCCTCCAGGAATTGTGGAAACTGTCACGCGACCACATTCTCAACAACCTTCGACATAAAGCAAAGGTTGGAGACAGGACGATAGTTGGCCAATATTGCCGGGTCCAGGGAGGGCTTCTTGAGGAGAGGCCTCACCACCACCTCTTTCAAGGTAGTGGGGAAGTAACCCTCACTCAACGAAGCGTTGATAACACCCTGGAGCCAGCCTCGTGTAACCTCCCGGGAAGCCAGTACCAACCAGGAGGGACACAGGTCCAGTAAACATGTGGCCGCACTAAGTCTCCCCAAAATCTTGTCCACATCATCGGGAGTCACAGAGTCAAACTCTTCCCAGGTAATATTCTTAAGACTATCCTCGTCACCCTGCCCTGATCTACCCAGTTAGAGTCCAAATCCCCCCGGATCTGAGTGATTTTGTCATACAGGTATTGTCCAAAATCCTCAGCCCTGCCTTACAGGGGATCCTCCCACACTCCCGAATGGAGCAGGGAGCAGGTCACCCTAAACAGGGCAGCCGGACGATTCCCTGATGAAGCAATAGAAGCAGAAAAGTAGTTAAACTTTGCCGCTTTTATCGCCACTAGGTAGGTCTTAATAGGCAACCTTACCAGTGTTCGGTAAGATTCAGCGAGACTGACCCTCCAACCACTCTCCAGGCGTCTTTTCTGGCGTTTCATTTCCCTCAGCTCCTTGGTAAACCGAGGAGCCGCACGGATTCGGCACCGGGTCAGAGGCCGCAATGGGGTTCCAAGTTCAGTGAATAGCAATGTTCATAAAACTAATTTAGGGTCATTAAACTAAGATAGGGTTAACAACGGCACTTTATAAACCTGGTTGAGTTCTGTTGCATTGAAATTATTTCATTAATGAGGCTTGCTCCATAAAGACCCTTCCTTCATTGGCATTTGATATTCCATTGCCTCATTTATTTGCTATTAAATGTAGTAACAAAGAAGTAAAGACAGTAAAATATTTTTAAGCTCTTCTTTTGGAGAATTGCTTCAAGACTTTGTCCACTAGTAAGTGAACAATTTCGAATTTAGTTTTGTTTAATTAAGTTTGGGGTTTTGTTCCAAAATTGGGGAAAGTCATTTTTTTTTGTATGACAATTGATTGACAATTGATCTTCCTCACTCAGTAACATTAGCACATTTTGGTTCTTTTAACTTTGATTTAATGATATCTGGCTGCTCTCTGGAGATAGCAATGTGCATTACTTCATTGTTTTAAAATGTGGGTAGCCTGACTCAATCAAGTGTGGGAGCTTTCTTATGGCCTGGACTGAATGACTTTCTGTGCTTCTTCACAAATCTTATCCTGATGAAAACAAATGCAGCTACTAGTTCCCTGAAGAAGATCCTTTTAGTTACCTCCAGGAGATGAAGGTCACAGGCAAGAAAGGGAGAGCCTTTTGTATGAGCTTCTGTTCCCATGTATGACTTATGTTCTAACCCAAGTATTAGTTTCTAGTCATTTATTATATCTGTGGGATATTGGGATTATTTTCTGTCTTGAACTTTATCTGTTTACTGTGGGTGTGGGTGTATATGTGTGTTGTTGTGGCCCGCCAATGGCCAGCAGATCTGGTAGCAGATTCAGACAGTGAGCGGGTTGGGGAGGAACATGGGCCAGTCTGGAGTCTGGGAAGGGCTCTGATGAGGGCTCTGCATCGGAGGCAGAGAGGGGGCCGGGGCTGTATGCCAGTTATCAGCTGCCTTTGGAATCAGACATCAGTGAGGCAGACGAACAGCTGGAGCCTGTTCCCAGTGTGTGCATGATCAGAGTTGCCAGATGAAGGGAACAGCTAAAGAACAAAGGTCGACTTGAGAGTAAGGCCACAGGTGGACGATGAATGGCCCATCCCAGAATGAATAAAAGAGGAGGGAAAGGGGAGTGGAGTTTGCAGGAGACAATTAGTTCATTATTGCATTCTTGCCAAGTATTGCGGCATCTGAAAGCTATCAGCCTGGCCACTCTCCAAGCCTGATAAAGGTTGGTTATTGTGAGCTATCTTGAAAGACTGTGGGAGAGGAAAGACTTTGCTGGAGAGAAATTCAGTATAAATTAAATAAAAGGAGTTTATCAGGATGAGGACTCGGCTTCGTGCTGCTGGGGAAGCCTAGGTCAGAACATGTACCCCAAAAATGTTCCCTCCCCTCTGCAAAATCTCAGAATACGTTTTCCTATTGCCTGAACTTTATATTTAAAGCTCTGTAAATGAAGCAGTATTACATTACTTAAAAGATTAATACATTATCCTCTGCTTACAGTCAAAAAAGATTCAAGCCCAACTGAAGGAGCTTCGCTATGGGAAAAAGGATTTGATATTTAAGGTGAGTTTCTCACTTGAACTGGCAACGGTATTTGCTTAAAGACAGTACAACATTAATCTAATCTGACCAAATGGTTTTATTCCTCTAACACCAATGGAAGAAAATCACAAAAATGTTAACATATTTAAAGGGATTTGGGGGAGAAAATGAAAGGTAAATTTGATTTCCATGGTAGATTATCCAAATACTCATGTATTTCTGCTTTTTTTTAAATGGAGAAAATGCTCTCAGAAGGCAAAGTTTCCTAAGAAAAATCAAGCTGTTCTAAAACTTTGAAAAGGCTGTTTATTTCACATGTAAATATCTCAAGACTTCTTCAAGGAGGAATATTTTAACTTTTAAAAAAAAAATATTTAGTTAAGGTTGTACCATCTCGTAAAACTTTTCTTTCTCCTGTCTCATTTTTAGATTGCTTCTATATTTAATTTTGATTTAATCTTTGCACCATGGATGCTTTATTTTATACCATAATGTTTTAGATTTTTATTTACTACTAAAAGTGCATGATTGTCTGGCATAAATATAAAAATTATTACACTATTGTAAAATACTGTAAGATGATATCCTACGAAACAGATCATCTTGTATGCTTTTTTTGTTTTAAATAGCTACAATAATTGAAAACTGACACAGGACAAATATGACCTTTTTTTGTTTGTTTCCTTCCAACCATTACTGTCAGCACAGAATACATATCTTAAAGCACTCTGAAAACTGATTTTCTTTTATGAAAGCAGTCCACTGATAACTGTGTGATGAGGGAAAAAGTTTACCATGCTTGTTAAAATTAATGGACTAAAAAATTTGCCTTTTTTTCTCATGGAAGACAAAATGTGTATAAACATTTAACTAGTGTCTTTATTTCAAAAGTGAAGTCAGAACATACGTCTTTTGGTTTGCTTTTTAATTAGAATAGCTAGATAGGATCAAGAAATAAGCTTCACGTATCATATATCCAGTGGTGGGATTCAGCCAGTTCGCACCACTTTGGGAGAACCGGTTGTTTACTTTCTGAGCAGCTTGGTGAACTAGTTGTTGGAAGAAATCATTAAATCAGAGAACTGGTTGTTAAATTATTTGAATCCCACCATTGCATATATCCTAATTCCACTTGTCCTCCAACCTCTCCAAAGTTCATTAAGTAAAATAATGCACTTATTTTAAGGCATTATTTTGGGCAAAGAAAAGAACCTCAATAACTGTCAGGAGTCCTGGAGGGCCTGTAGATTAAATGATCCATGCTAGAGGCATTTGAACTTGCAATATGATTCTGGCATCCAAATGTCTGTGATGTGTCAGTTTGGGTGTGTTTAAGTTAGCATTCAGTTGTCATCGGGGAAGCCAAGGACAGAATTAGTCTAAAAGTCTTTTATGTTTTCATTCAGTGGGGAGAAAGGCTCTTAGAGACGGACTCAATCTTTATACACTCAACCCTTTTTCAGCATTCCCCTTGGTAAATTAGGTGAATGTTTTCTCAATATTTGGTTGCATGAAGATACAGATGCATAACTATAATAATGTGTGGTGATATTATTCCCTTACGTTTTGTCTGTTAAAGATCGACTGATTTTGTTCCTGGGTACAACAACAGTAATATACATTACTGTTAATATGCAGGAGATGGAAATGCCTTCCTATTTATTTTTACAAGTTAAAAGCTTATAAAGGAGAAGAAGGAGAATGATCCTTATTAGAATATCTAATGCAGAAAAAGAAAGGTTTTCTTTTCTAAGTGCTGTCAAAACCAATACCACCAGTACCACAACAGAGCAAATTAAGGGGCTATTAGCTTTTGGTTCCAATGTATAACATGCACATGTGTTTCATAAGATAGCTTTAAAGGATGTAATACAAGATTTATCGTATCAGTTGTGGTTGGATGTACTACTGATTTAAAAAATGGAGCCGGCATACATTTTAAATCTTTGTCAGATACTTGGCAGAATTGTAGCTTGGATTCTGTCATCTTGATGTCCATTAGCTTGGTGCTGTGTGCAACTAATTTTAGGAGATAACCAAAGCCTTGTAACAGTATACCATAAATGTTGATTGTAAATGACTATGATAAACATATTTATTTTTAAAAAGGCAAAGGTGTTTTTTTTTAACCAATCAATTTGTTATATCTGTTAAGTTCAATTGGGAATATTCTTAAATAAGGTAAAGGTAAAGGTCCCCCTCGCACATATGTGCTTGACATTCCCAACTCTAGGGGGCGGTGCTCATCTCCATTTCAAAGCTGAAGACCCAGCACTGTCCGAAGACGTCTCCATGGTCATGTGGCCAGCATGACTAAATACCAAAGGTGCACGGAATGCTGTTACCTTCCCACCAAAGGTGGTCCCTATTTTTCTACTTGCATGTTTTACATGCTTTCAAACTGCTAGGTTGGCAGAAGCTGGGACAAGTAATGGGAGCTCACCCTGTTACACGGCACTAGGGATTCGAACCGCTGAATTGCTGACCTTTCGATTGACAAGTTCAGCATCTTAGCCACTGAGCCACTGTGTCCCATCAATTCTTAAATTCCATGGCTGAAATCTAAAGAATTGTGAGTGGAATACTCTCTTTTCCAAGACCTTTCTATTGTGTATCAGTGTATCGCTTGAAGAAAGTATTTGGAAAAATGTAGTATTCCCCATAGCTCTGTGTAATTAGCACAGCATTATAGCAAACAAGGGATAAATAAATAAAATAAGCCCTATTTCCCTCTCTTTATGCTTCTACCCAAACCGGAAAAGACAAGGAATGCAGAGAGGGAGTTGATAAATAAATTATTATATTTGGTAAAGGGAATTAAAAATAAGGAAAATGTAATAAAGCACTATTTGCATAACAACGAACAATACAGCAGTAACAGTTCATTCTAAAAAAACATGTATGAGACTGAAAGGCACAGGACTCATTTATTTGAAACTTCAAGCTCCAAATCTTAGCAGATGGATATACAGTATCTCTCTGAAGTCATTTGTTCAATAGTTGACCTGGTTCAAAGTATCCACCGCCACACACCGCCACACACCGCCACACTTTCTATGCAGAAACGTAAAGACTAGTTTCCACTCCTTTGATAACTGCTTTGAACTTGGGGTGGGGGACCCTACCTTCCACTTTCCCCTATGGCAGTGTCGATTAGTCATTGAAGAACCAAATAGAACCTTAAATACCCAAAGACTACATCTGCCTTTATGGTATAGGAATAACAAAAAACACAGATTGAATCAGTCTAAGAATCAGAGCCTGAGTGAGGTATCCCAGAGGATAGCATTTAAAAATGCACTATATTATCAAATATTATATGTGATATTACATAAATATTAGCATTTTATATTAAAAACTAGCAGCAGATACATAATTAATGAAAGTTGCATTCCATGCGATAGTAATTGAATCTAAAAAGAGAAATGAATTGGCTTTTAAATGAAAATGGAGCATGAACAAAATCAGGAAATCTAGTTCTCCAAGAATGTTTCAGTGAAGAACATTTTAACGAAATGCTGATGCAGACGATCTGGTTTGAAACATTCACTTTTATTTAATGCACTGTTGTTGTTTTTTTACTTCTTTCTCTGCTTTTTGCATAACTTATAAATAGTTTGGATCCAGGGGTGGGTTCTACTTACCTTTACTACTGGTTCGCAATGGCGCCGTGCGCATGCACAGAAGCTTCTGCGCATGTGCAGAAGCGTTCTGATGATGTCGGGATCAGTGGGAAGAGCCTCCTGCCGGTTTTACTACTGGTTCTATAGAATCAGTGTGAACTGGGGGCAACCCACCACTGTTTGGATCCCCAGATATTATCTTTTAACCACAATGCAAATTCTGAAAGAAGTCAACTTTCAGTTAGCCATGTCTGGATCCACTCTATAGGATTTCTAGTAATTCAACTGACTTGCTACAAACCACTTTCTCCTTTTCCCACAACATCCATCTAGCCTCCCAAAACATCTGCTGAATGGGATAGTATAGTATATGATAAAGATAATTACTTAAAGTAAGCAAAAAATATACTTCTCTGGACTTGTGATCATCTTCAAGATGACATCATAGTGAGCAGAGGATGAAAATGTTGTATTCCAAATTAGGTAGTTTGCAACATCTTTAAGGTTTAAAACAGTTCGTTTTTTTCATACAGCGAAGATTGTATGGATAATATTGTGTATGTCATTTCGAAATAAAATTGATAGCATGAAACACAATGTTCAGTGCTCATAGTTTAACTGACAACTAATTATGCAAAGAATGCTTCTTAGTTTAATTAATTTCTGTTGAAATAAAAAAAGCAAAAAAAGCACATGAAGCAAACATTGACTGTATACAGAGCCAAATTAAAAGAACATCATGCAGCAGTTCCCATTATTATCCTTCCAAATGCCGAATCCTCTTTAGTTTCTGGATCTTACATTTAGGAAGTATTAAAAATACTTTGAATAATTAATTCCTTATCTTACATTTTAAAAATCTCAGCACTTGCTTTAGAGGCTCAGGAACATTTTAGTGAAAAATATAAACATTGGTTATCTTCTAGTAGTATGGCAGGTCGAAGTAGGGTAATCTGAGAATTTGCTTTTGTTCAAAAGGGTTGGAAGCTACAGATAACACAAAGAGCAACAAGGGTTTTAGTCTCTTCATCTTTAATTTATTCAGGCTAGAGTTCATGCCTTCCTGGCAAAGGCTACTGCTAGCTAAGATGCCTTGCATATGTCATTCCCCAGATGGATTCATAAATCACTGCCACACATGAATAAACAATAATTGAGAATATATGTACCTCAAGGTTGAACTGTTGGCTTTTTGATATTACCTGTTTCCTGCTTATTTGTCGGTTAGCTGCTAGGGAGGATGTGTGGTGGGGTGTTTGTCTCCCTTCTTGACCCTTTAGATAAACCCCACTTATATACTATATAAAATATGGTAATACATCCCTAATCTAAAATTTCAAGCTAAAATGTATCACTGATAATGTTCATTCAGGTAACCAGGATCAAATGAAGTAATGAATTATGGCCCACCAAGCACTTTACTGTGTCAGTCAGGAGCATTTTATCTGTGAGGCTTTCAAAAAATTAATATCATCAAATCATCCTTTGTTTAGCAATCAATAAAATATTTTTATTTGGAATCAGGAAAAAAAACCCTGATATTTCTAAACATTTACATTCTAGTACCGAATATTTCTTAATAAAAAATATTAATCTTCACTGTAGTTGTACCTTATAATTATCAACTTGGGACAAATTGGACTAAACCAGACATGATTTTTCATATATTATTTGATATGTTTGAGTTTCTGGCTAACAGAGTCAAATCCATTCATTGCATTAATTATGTACAGTTCAATTTACACTCTTTTGTATTTACTCTAGATTAAGCACACAATTCTTAACAAAAATTGGAAGTATTTTGCAAGTTTGAGGAAACATAGCTATCAGCATCTGTTTGGCTATGTCAAGGCTCAGAAGTGAAGTGGGTTAGACCTGGCTAGTACTAACTTGCCTATTAGTACTTGAGATATGAGATCAGCAAATGTCAGTGTAGATTAGGAAAAGAAAAAAAATCCAGCAGAAAGTAAGAGCAAACTACATCTAGACTGTGCCAAGAAAAGTACATGGATGTATTCCCAGGAATCAAATTTAACTCAAAGGAGATCCGCCTTCACAAATATGTCCCACCTTCTCTGTTTGCTTCCCTTATTTTCAGAAGGAGAAAGAGTTCTACAGTGATGGAATGGGGAAAGAGAAAAGTTTCAAACATCTAGCTTTTTTTCTTGTGATAGGAAGAGAAGAAATATTTATTTATGCAATCATTTCTATACCTCATTTCCAATGACTCGACATTTATAATAATAGTAATATAATCAAAACCAGAATTCAATTTATGAGAAATTTCTTCGGAGAACAATAACCATAGTCCTGCTCAATTTATGTGTTTAACTGTATTGTAAAATCATCCCATTATATTCCAAAGCAGGAAGAATTAGAACTCTTACTAAAATCCCATCATAAATTTACTCCCAGAGACCCTCATAATCCAGTCTGCCATTTGTTGATGGAGAAGCATCCTTGGCTACTAGGGAGCTTGCCTGCTTGTTATTTATTATTGATAGATAGATAGATAGATAGATAGATAGATAGATAGATAGATAGAT
>WNWU01000001.1:20247113-20271872 GCA_012654045.1 Ptyas mucosa | reverse complement strand
TAGATAGATAGATAGATAGATAGATAGATAGATAGATAGATAGATAGTATATGTTTGTCATTTGTTTATTTATAATTTATTTAATATCCTTATCATCTGTACAATAACTCACGGCAGCAAACATATCTAACACACCTTTCTCTTCTTATTTTCTCTACAACAACAACCGTATCAGTGGTGGGTTGCTCCTGGTTTTCACCGTTTGCAAGAACTGGTAGTAAAAATTTCTAGTAGTTTGGAGAACTGGTAATAACATTGGCTGGCCACGCCCCCAAACCGGTCCCCGGCCCGGTGGCCGCTCACTTATCCCACCCATCTCATCAGAGGCTCTTTTTTTTACTTTTAAAAGCATTTTTTCTACAACCTCTTCGGCTGAAAAAATGCTTTCAAAAGTAAAAAAAAAAGCCTCTAATGATTGCATGGCTCAGCTGGAATCGTCAGAGGCTTCTAAAAGCATTTTTTTCCTGCAACCTCTTCAGCCGAAGAGGTTATAGGAAAAAAAATGCCTTTAAAAGCCTCTGGCAATCCCAGCTGAGTTGCCTGATCATCAGAGGCTTCTAAAAGCATTTTTTCTGCAACCTCTTAAGGTTGAAGAAAAAAATGCTTTTAAAAGTAAAAAAAAAAAAAAGTTGGCCACGCCCACCCAGTCACATTACCCCCACCACCAAGCCACGCCCACAAAATAAGCCACGCCCACAGAACTGGTAGTAAAAAAATTTAGAACCCACCCCTGAACCGTATGTTTTTATATTTAGATTATGTGCTAAATCAAACTGTTTTCCAGATAATTTTCTTTTTGCTTTAGCATTTCAGTGTTTGTGACTGTCCACATATGGGGATCAAGTTGATCCTTCATTTATTCGTTTTTTTTAAAAATCCACATATTCATTTATTAAAATGGTTCCAAAATGAAATGTTATTTTACTCCTCTGAGTTTTCTCTTTCCCTTTATCAGTAATTAAATTAAAAAGGACTAAATTCAAGATTTGGTTCAACCCCATTTGCTGAAGCGCCATTCAGAATACAGCCATTAAGTTACAAAAAATAGCTTACATTTTAAAAATAACATAATCTCCTTATCCTTATTATCAACATCTTTCTCTTCATCTTCTATTATCTATATTGTGGTTACACTTTAAAATGTAGGATTTTTAGGGCAGACTTATCTGCTTTTTTAACAAATATGACATTAAGTGTCATTTATGTGGATAATGCTATTTACATAATACAAATCTATCATCAATACTGCTATTAACGTATTACAATTATATCATTATTACTGCTGTCTGGGGTGAGTTTGTGTGATGCTACTTCAAGCATTTTTGTCCAAGAGGTAAGGTCAGATATATGCTTAAAAAGACATAAAATAGAATCATTTATCTCACTGCAAATACAAATGGGGACAAAAATCTGTGAATAAAACGTAGCAAGTGAAATGAGGTTATTATGTCAGTTCACTGCACTAACACTATTTTAAAAATTTATAGAGTGTTTGCATGTAAAAAAAGAGGAAGTGGATATTTTCCCCTAGTAATAGAAATTTCATAGTGGTGAGTTTGTTGAAGATGATAAAGAGATATAGAAACTCCTGGCTAAATCCAATATGTTATCTTAATAACAAGAGATGTAAGCCTGGAGACAAGGATCCAAAGCATATTATATTTTTATTGCCAAACCACTGTTAGCATATTGTTTGCCAGAGTAAATACCAAAACATATTTAATTCAGAATGCATATGAATATGCTGTGAAGACATCTGAAATGGCAGCTGCTTTTTGCTGCTATGTCCTTAGCAGTGCATCTCTTTTGCAAATGTTCTCTTTTTCATCAAGAATGATTATCTAGAAAAAAATAATAATATCTTACCTTAGAATTTTACAAGTTGAACCTGGAAATCATCTGTCAGGACAAAAATGGATTTTTATTTCCCTCAAGGTGGAATTGAAATGCTCATTTCTTCAAAGTAATAAAAGGAAATCAAAGGGATTCTTGAAGCTTGAGATAAAGCATGGTAATGTAGTTTACACTTTTAATATAGTCCCCAAGCCTTGACATTGTTGATATGCTACAATGACTATCAGTTAATTGTTTGAAGGTAGAATGCTCACTTACCCACTTCTGTTCAGAGTCGCTACTACTAATCAAGCTTTAGATTACATGGCCAAAGGAAGGGACAGCTCCTTTACTCTTCAGGTCTGTACAGAAGAGACTATTATTATTAGATGAATAGGTCAAAATACAGTATAAATAATTTGATTATAGTAATATGTTTGAAGTTGTCATTAGATTTGTTATTCTATACATACATAATGTATAGTAATTTACAAAGTAAATAAGTAATTTACAAAGGAACAAAAATATATGGAACATACAATTGAGCAAGTAATTTACAAAGGTATAAACAAGCTATTGGAGGACTTGATGGACTAATTCAAAAAAATTCATTAAATCTGATTTGGCCCATAGATAAGAATGCCATCTGCAATCTTTTTCATTAAAGTAAGTGTTGTTTCATGATATAAAATGGTTGTTGGGGTTTGTGTGTATGTTCATAAGTATGTGTATATGAACTCATCAGTCTCCGCTTATAACACATTTTGTGTTACAGGTAAACTGAATGAAACTGAGTGAATGAAAGCTCAGGGTGAAATTAATTAAGAGGAACTACTCAGTGGTGGGATTCAAGTAATTTAACAACCGGTTCTCTGACCTAATGATTTCTTCCAACAACCAGTTTGCCAAACTGCTCAGAAAGTTAACAACCGGTTTTCCCGAAGTGGTGCGAACTGGCTGAATCCCACCACTGGAACTACTGCTCTTATGTGTCAGGTGTGATGACAGTTTTAAAAGTATGATAGGAATCTGTCTCATCATCTTACAATCAAAAGTCGGGACTGGGTAGAATCTTTGCTTAAAGAAAGTCTCTGTTGCTAAAACCAAAACATAAAGGGAATTTCTGGGAATATCAAATCTTGATATAACACTTTGGAAATACCTTCTGAAACAGGCTTTAAGGTAGCCTGATTAATTACAATTCATAGCTCTTCCCTTACATCATCAGCAACAAAAATAGTAACAAGGCTGAGCAAAAGCCAAGATTTACTTAGGTCTTACTTAGGAGCCCAAAACAAGAATCAATGTACATGTTAAATCAGAGCGCTGTGGGTACTTGAGGATTAAGAAATCCATAGATTATTTATTTTGTGAGAAGCAGGATCTCATTTTGATTTTGAGTGATTTTTTGTTTGGGCAGTGCTGGGCTAGTTCATAACCTTTCTAAAGATTTTCAGCAATAACCTTTCCTAAATAGAGAAATGCAGAATCCAAATTTCACAACAACAGTATAAGAAACAGGATACCCTGGCTTACACAATACATAATATTTATCTAGTTAAGGGAAAAGGCTGATATTTTATTGAATTGTCTATAAATAAGTTAAAATCATCAAAGGGGGAAAAAAGCATAAATGTAAAAGTGTATGAGTTCTATAAAACTTATGTTTGCTGAGTAAAAAATCTTTGAGGAGAAATTTCAATCAAGGAAACAAGAAAGGAATTTGAGTTTAACCAAATTGTTGTCTTCTCTTTATCTCCTAAAAATAATTCAGCTAGCCTTTGACTTATGACCATTCATTTAATGACAATTCAAAGTTACAACAACCTTGGAAAAAGTAACTTATGACCTGTATGCACACAGACATTGCATCACTTTTGCAGTTATACAATTACTGTTCAGGCACTTGCAACCATCTTGTGTTTACATCAGTTGCACCATCCTGTGGTCACATGACCAAAATTTTCCACCTGTTTTGCTGATTTCCAGCAAAAAAAGGAGCTAATTGGGGAAGCTAGATTTGTTTAACAACTGGGGTAAAAATTGTCATGAAATCAGTTCCAACTTGACTTAAAAGCAGTTCTGGTCCAACTGTGGTTGTAAATCAAGAATAATCTGAATTACAAAAATAACTCAACTTTCTTATGACAACAATAGGAGCTGCGTGGAGCAAAAAGGATAACAAAAGTAAAAGTAAATATAGGGATAGAGAATTAGAAACAGAATGAAGAAAAGGGGAAATAAATAAATAAAATAATATAAGAAATATTAGATAGGAATAAATTGGATTTGAATAGATACAAAGGGAATATGTATGTAACTGAAGTGTGATTGAATGTACAAAAAGTATATATGGAATATGCATGATATTATATTGTAATATACATGAAAGAAAAAGTGTTAGAAAAGTATGTACCAGACAAGTCGCACTAAGTTTAATGTTTTTAAATCGTATATTTAATAAAATTAATAAAAAAGTAAACTTTTCCCATATTCTATTGTTATAATATACATATATCAGTTTAAGATAAAAAAAATTATCTATCCAAGGAATCCAATGTAAAAATAGAATGCAATAGGAATATATATATATATGAAATAATTCTTACATAAAGTTATGTGAAATGATTTTGATATATTTGGGAAGGCTGATCATAGATCATGCTTCATCAGAGAGAAAAAATATTTTTTAGTATATGGAGTGATGACTTCATTATCAAATAAGTGCATTTACTTCAGGTACCTTGAGAATGGGGTGCTAACCTCAAACATATCAAACAGATGTGTACAACATATTTACCAGCTGTGTCTTAATGGTTTTAAAAGACTATTGTTTCAGATCTTGTCTTGAGGAGCAAATTAATGACACAAGAACTGCATGTTTAATGGACTGTAGTGAAGAAAACATATATATTTACTCTTGATGTGAGGGTTTTTTGTTTTTTTGTTTTGCATGCTCATTATATACAATGAGGCTCATTAATTCCAAATTCCCCAGCACAAGAGAAAAAAAAAGCCTTTGATGTGGGTTTGACTGTTGTTGCAATATATATGGTGTATCTAATCCATTTGGATAAGCACATTTGCAAGAAAGCAGTCTTCTGAATACATGTAAGATGTGGGCTGAAGAAGCATTGCAAGGCTGTTTATAATGCAAATTATTTTTAAAGCTCACTTTAAGCTGGTCCAGGACACACATTTTTAGGCTGATCATCACTTTGCTTTTATTTTTCTCTTTAAAATGTCCTATATTTAACTGAGACCTGGTTACATTTTTTAAAAAACATAGCATCATGCTTAATAACAATAAAAGGATCCAAAATATGGACAAAACTTTCCTTACATTTTGTTAGGATTTCAGTATTCAAAATATTAGAATCAGACATAATCAGAGTTTACAACTTGTAACCAACAGCTTTAATTTCTTGTGCACTTCTAAATTGTCAGCCTTCCCTCCACCCAATATATTTTTAAAAATCTATTTCAAAGAAGGATATCTAGAAACTACTGCTCCTTTGTGTAAAAGTATTGATTATCCAAACTCTGATCCTAGGAGCCTAGTGGCCTTTAGTCAAAATGTATATGCAAAACACCCTTTCATTCAACAACTAAGGAAGACAATGGGTAGCAATGGAAAATACCTTTTGATACCATTCTGTGATAGCATAGTTTTGGGATAGTGGTGAATATCTGGAGCTTGGGTATAGAATGATGATGGAGGTTCATTCTTCTAGATTGTGGATTGGTTTCTGAATATTTTGTTACCAGGCTAGATAATGTCTTCAGCAGAATTTAGGGGATGTCAGTGTCAGTATAAAAGAGATGTGGTGTCTCAGTTGCTAAGATGCTGAGCTTGTAGATCGAAAGGTTGGCAGTTCAATGGTTCGAATCCCTAGTGCTGCGTAATGGAGTGAGCTCCCATTACTTGACTCAACTTCTGCCAACCTAGCAGTTCGAAAGCACATAAAAAATGCAATTAGAAAAATAGGGACGGTAACAGCGTTCCACGCCCCTTTGGCATTTAGTCATGCCAACGACATGACCACGGAGATGTCTTCGGACAGTGCTGGCTCTTCGGCTTTGAAACGGAGATGAACACTGCCCCCTAGAGTCAGGAACGACTAGCACATATGTCCAAGGGGAACCTTTACCTTTACCTTTAGTGTCAATGTTCTTCTGCTTATAAGGGCTTAATAGCATGATAATAATAGGATAAAAATAAAAGCATAGTTTCCCCATTAGAAACTATGGAAGCCTGCCCATTTTTATCTCAGAATGTTAAGTATGCATTTATTAGAGAGCCAGTTGGTATAATAATTAACGTGCTGGACCAGATATAAAGAGAACATAAGTTTTAGTTCTCCCATAGACATGATTATGAACATTCATACTCTCTTAGCCCAGCAGCCACAGAGGGTTATTATTATGAAAAAATAAAAAGAGACTCAAATGGGAGCTGTACTAACCAAAAAGTTATGTTTCAGAACAACAACAAAACCTCCTAATCCATCTTCCCCTCAAAAAAAACAAACCCAAAAAACAAAAATAAAGAAAAAACCCTCGAAAAACCAAAAACAAAATCTGCAGGAAGAGAATATTTACAGGTTTACAAAGCTGTAATAGTAGAAAGTTCCTCTAACTAATTTGTTCTATTTTATTTTATACACATAATAATTTAAAATAGAGTCAGTATCCTGGATTGGGTTTGAGTTGTGTGCAACCAAGTTCAAGGCCTCTTTTGACCACAGAACTAAGCCTATTTGCTCTGGTCCAGCCAATCTTTTCCAGTTGCTTTTTTGTGACATTGAATTTAGGTAAGACTTTCCTGTAAATTGATTTATAGTAAATAAATAATAAAGCAAATAAATAATAAAGCAAATAAAATTAATGACAACAAATATAAATTGGATTCTGGAGAATGGAATGGAATGTAGGAAGGGGAAGGGGAAGGGGAAGGGGAAGGGGAAGGGGAAGGGGAGAGGAGAGGAGAGGAGAGGAGAGGAGAGGAGAGGAGAGGAGAGGAGAGGAGAGGAGAGGACTATTGATACAGAAGAGTTTTTTTTATCCAGAATGGAGAGTTAAAGTACTAATAATTTGGATGTTCAAAAAATGTTGGTGTTAAATTTCATTTACATTATTCATGCCAATAAACATATAGGAATCCCGATGAAACTTATTTCTATCAAAAAGTTGAGATCACAGCTTTGTACTTAACTTCCTCACTTTAAGGACTTCTCCTCCCCTCCTCCTTCTTTACCAGTTTTCAAAAATGGCTGGAATTTCAGACTCAGCGTCCAAAGGTAATGTTGGTTCTCGGTAACCAACCGAGTTGGTTTTGAGTAACAGTACTGTATATTTATTCATTCTCACTAAGGGGAAAGATAAAAACAAAAGCAGAATCACTTATTTCTGCCACATTCAGATATTATTCAGATAACAGCACTCATAGACATGAATCATTACTATTTGACTTGATGGAGTAAATAAGCTACAAGTTAACTGACTGACAGAATCCCTGAAAGCAAAAACATCTGACTCAGGGGTGGGTTCTACTTAGCTTTACTACCGGTTTGCAACAGGATCACGCTCGTGTGCTTGCTTCGCTCACACATGCGCAGAAGCTTCTGCGCATGCGCAGATCACTTCCGGTGATATCAGGGTCAGTGGGCAGAGCCTTCCTCAGGTTTTACTACTGGTTCTATAGAACTGATCTGAATCAGGGGCAACCCACCCATCACTGGTCTGACTGTAGAAAGATGGCTGCATTATTTTATTATAAATAAAGATGTAATATTTAAATTTATGTTTTCATTATAAAAATATCAAAATAGTCTGCTCCCTGGTTTTTATTTCTTTTAACTCTTGCTTGCTTCTTGCTTCTGTACCTTTCCTATTTTGGGGTTGCACTCTTTGAGGAGAGATTCATAAGCCCATAAATAGGCTTATGATAGAGATAGGGTATAGAAGGGTGAGGATTTATTCTATTTATTTATTTAATTTATATAGTCATCCATCTTATATTTGTGACTAGATGGCTCACATGTAAAACAAGAATAATAGTCAAAACACAGAATAAAACAACCACACGAACAATATATAAGATAAAAACAAGTAAAATCATAAAATGCAATCACTCGGGAAGCCCAATAATTCAAGAACAGTACAGCCAATTTATGGGTTCCATGCCACTCTCTGATCTTCAGGCCATAGGCAAAGCCAGATCTTCTGGCCCTTCTGGAAGACCATCAAAATTGAGGTACAGTCTTGCCTGGGAGTAGGAGAATAATGTTCTATAAGGTGGGTGCAATAACAGTAAAAGACTTCCTCCTGGGTCCCATATCTAGTGGATTGAACCATACAATCTTCTTTTCTGGGACCTGATGGACAGAAAATGTCACTTCAGAGACAAAGTCTCTCAATCCATCCCATACCTAGCCCATTTTTCAATAATATTGCTTTCAAAATAATTTGACATAGATGCGTTATTTTTAAATCTTCCACTGCAAATGAATAAAAAAATTGCAAATGCCTGTAGCATTTGCTAAAAGAGCAATTGCTACCTTAGGATAGATTAACAAGAGTAAAAAATCTAGAAGACAATGTTCCAATATCTCCTCTGCTTGATTAGGCTCCATCTGGAATACTGTGTCTGGGCACCAGAGTTCAAAAAGGCTATTGACAAATTGAAGTGAAATCAGAGAAGAGCTACCAAAAGGGGAAGAGGTCTGAAAAACAAACTTAAACAGCCCAAAGCACATCTACCTTAGCAAACAACTAAGATAGATAAGCAGTCGGGGGGGGGGGGAGTGCAATGCCTTAGTCAAGTAACCTATAAGGAAGAAACTATACTCCAACCAAGACTGGTGGAGCAAGTTGCTACAGGGTATAAACAATCAGAAAACTTCACTTTCTCATGCAGTGTCAAGGTTACCTAGCCTGATAATTAAATGTCTGTAGGAAAACAACCAAGGTCAAAGAATAATAAGAATCCAACAGAACTAAGTTGGTGAATTAAAACTATGAGAAAGTAGGTTAAGCCTAGTCATTAGGAGGAACTTCCTGACTATATAACTTGTGATAGATTAGATTAAGCCATTGATTGAAAGGTGGATGTGTTATTATGGGAAAAATAATGGCAGTCCTTAATTAACATCCACTCATTTAGCAACCATGCAAAGTTATGATGGAACAAATGAAATTTATTACTGGTTCACATAGTTGTGGTTGCTGCAGTGAATCCTTAATCACATAGTCATGATCTGAGCACTTGGTGACTGGTTCACAATTATGACATGAAACATTATCATTTGTATCTTTAACTGTTGGTTCTGAGAAGCAATCTCAATGAAGAAGCCAACAGGAAGTCACAACTAATAACCACATGATATCACAAAGCCCTGGTGGCACAGAAATTAGAATGTAGTATTGCAGACAAACTCCGCCCTTAGCCAGGAGTTCAATCCTGATGGGCTCAAAGTTGACTCAGCCTTCCATCCTTCCAAAGTCGGTAAAATGAGGATCCAGATTGTTGGGGAAAATATGCTGACAGTGTATAGAATCTGCTGTAAAGTACTTTGGGCTGGACTCTAAGTCTAAGTGCTATTGATATCACTCTTAATGGTGGCCAGAGGTGGGTTTCAGCAGGTTCTGACCAGTTCTGGAGAACCGGTAGCAGAAATTTTGAGTAGTTCGGAGAACCGGTAGTAAAAATTCTGACTGGCCCTGCCCCCATTTAGTCTCTGCCTTCCAGGTCCCAGCTGATTGGGAGGAAATGGGGATTTTGCAGTATCCTTTCCCTGGATTTGGGAGGGAATGGAGATTTTACAGTATCCTTCCCCTGTCACACCCACCAAGCCACACCCACAGAACCAGTAGTAAAAAAATTTGAAACCCACTACTGATGGTGGTATGGCATTCACTTAATGTCAGCAATTGGCTTAGGCCCGGGATATTTGGTAGACCATCTGCAGCCAGCAACAGCTTCCCATCACCCTGTGTGTTCCCACAGGGAGGGCATACTCAGGGTGCCGTTGGCCAGGCATACTCAGGCGGTTGTCTATCCCCAGGGAGAGAGCTTTCTCTGTGGGTGCACCCACCCTTTGGAATCAACTCCCTCTGGAGTTCCGGGTGGCCCCCGACTTTCACTCTTTCTGCCGTGGCCTGAAAACATGGCTATTTCACCTGGTCGCCCTGGACTGATGGGGGTTTTAATAGAATTTTAACTGGGTTTTTTTGAATTTTTGTTAATTTTAACCTGGATTTCTGTTTTAATGGTTTGTTTGCTTTGTTTTAATTGTTGTGAACCACCCTGAGTCCATTGGAGATAGGACGGCATACAAGTTCCATTAATAAATAAATAAATAAATAAATAAATTGGAAGTGCTAGAACTGCCATAGCTAAGTAGCACAGTAACATGACATTGCATTTTACAACTGCATTACCAAGGGATGAAAATTCCAGTGCCAATTACTGTAATTAAACAAGGATTACCTGTATACTACAATCTATAACCAAATCTAATTGATAAAATCATAACATTCACACCTATCAAGAAAATGAAACAGATAGTTCATCCTTGTTCAGTTTGAAAATAACTATGTATAGTTATCTCACTAATACTAAAAATTAAGGTATTTGAAAAAAGTTTCACTGTGGACCAATATGCAATAATACATCAATATATGGTATGTTGTAAAGGAATGTATAGGTGATCTTGGGGCATAAGGAAAAGAGACACTTCCTGGGGAATGATCAAAGACAGAGGAGCTCACAATCACTTAATGGTCAGAGAAAGAAACATAGGAAGGAACACACACACACATACACAGAGACCCCAATTATCAAGAAAATCACCAGAACTAAGAGTCCTTCCTAATTGTACAGATTTAGTTGTAGCGACAATGTCTCGAAACAAAAGACATGGGATTAGTTATCCGATCCTCTAATAAATGTACAGTAGCAAATCTAGTTTTTCTAAAATTGAATGTTATCATCTGTTGATGAAGAATTAACATCACACTGTTCAGATTAAAATTCAAATAAATGAGTTTGGAGTCTTTGCACAATCTATTGAAGACAGATATAGCAATATTGTTTAGCTTGTTTAAGGCTGCAACCATTTATTCAATTTCTCATGTTTTCCCCTATACTTTCGCCATGTGCACTATAATAAAAACAGGTTGTTGTTGAAGGGTCAAGCTTTTTATATTGCTATAGACCAAAGATTTATATCAGTCCAGAAACTGACGAGATGCAGAAAGTGAACTATATTTTTTTCAATGTCTAAGATTTTTTTTTAACTTTAGACAATTGTTTTGGGTTTTTTTGTACGAAATTTGCAATAGTATAACCTTGACTGAATGCTTTAATGGTTTCCTTCTCTAATGGGTCGTGTTAGGTCTGTTCTTTTATCTATGACTTATCTATGACTTTCTCATCATGAGATACTTTTTTGTATACAGGTACAGACGCCCCTTCACCATCACAAGTTAATGTTCCGTGAAGGGGAAGGAATGGTATTCTATTAAATTTTGAAAGCTGCTATTTTATCTCATCACTGAATCATCAATGTATTATTTTTATAATGGTCTACATAAAATACCTAACCTAAATTGCATAGTAAAGAGAACTAAGAACAAAAAAAAAAGGGGGGGGTTAGGATACAGAATCAGAACTATATAGAGATTCTCAGTTGCTTCCATAATAATTTAGTATAATAATAGGGTGGATGGTTTATATCAATTTAAGTTTTCTTGTTGCTGAGATTTAAAGAAGCCAGAGTTGTAGTTGAGAAACCTCTTCATATTTATAAAAATAAAAGCTTTAAAAATCTTTGCTGAGTTAAAAGTACTCTCCCCCCCCCCACCTCCTTCATTCTTCCGTAGTTTCTTTGAATCTGGTATGTGTATTAAGGAAGTTATTACATCTTTAATGAACTGAGAAATCCAATTTAGAAACCATCTCTTGCCTGCAAGGTGGCCTTAAGCTTCTGGACTTACATTGGAAGTTAATAGGATGCTTAATACCTAGCTCAAGCTGTTCTGTGTTACAAGGTTAGATAGATAAATTCAAGTTGGCTAGGTGGCTCAGTGGCTGAGCATGTCGATCAGAAAGGTCGCCAGTTCGGCGGTTCGAATCCCTAGTATAGATCTTCTGCGTGAGCAGAGGGTTGGTCTAGATGACCTCCAAGATCCCTTCCAACTCTGTTACTGCTAAAAAAAAGTTGAGTGCAAGCAGCAGCTCTACAGCCACTCTGAAATGTGCCACGAATGACCACAGCAAGAGGGGACCTTCCAGCTTGTTATACGGCTACTCATATTATAGGGTAGTCACAGCCAATGTTGTTATTCGCTCTGCAAAATTGTACAATTGCTTCTTAGTTGCATTTACTCTGATTGGGATCTGAGAAACAGAAACAGAAATAATTAAGATACCAAATATCTCTAGAACTCAAAAACAGGCAACCCCATGACTTATAAAATACAAGAACAAGAAAAACAAAACTGAAAGAGCAAGAGAGGAAAAAGTCTAACTATCTGCCTTATTGTAAGATTTTGGAGGGATTTGTAATTTTTGCTTTAAAATAAATTATCTTATTTTGAAAGAACTGGATTCCTTTGTTACTTCTTGACCCTTCTGAAACCAGTGACCTTGACTAAACCAAACAGATTTCTTTTTGGTTGTCTTTTAATTCTTCTCTCCACCTGAATGCACATTTATTTTCTTGATGTGGAGAAAAAAAGTGGTGTACAAAAAACAACTATAAATCTTAAATCTGGAAAGGCTTGCCTTGTAGAAGAACTTGGAAAATAAAATTGGGGCATGGGAGGTGAATGACAGGACATGAAACCTTCCTGCAATCAATGGATGATGAAATAAGATTAATAGTTGTAAGTGTGCTGTCCCACTGATTTTCCTTGGCTTTAATTAATAAACATGGGCATATTAAAACACATGCAGCAAAAGCCACTCTTTATATTTTTATTTTTGGAATTAACATGTTAAATGGGGTAGTCATTATTGCTAAGAGATTTCCACACTCCTCTTTAAGGGAGTAGCCTCTATCACCATTTTAAGATTCTGTCTTTATTAGGGAAAGGAAAGAAAGATAGAAAAGGGCACGCTAAAAAGATTTAATTTTTAGATTTTTAATTCTGTTTTCAGTCCTGAAACAAATCTCATACAGGCAGTTTACTTAGTTCAGTGCAGAGCATACCTGAAAATTGATTTAGAAAATATTTTAGTCATTCAACTACAATTCCTTAGAGTTCTCCATATTCTTCAGTCTCAATTATTTTAAGGAAGATGTATCCTAGTAAACTATGAATACTTTAGTTATTTAGATCACTTCTGTTCTGGTTCCTTTCAGTCTCTGAAGAGGATTTGAAAGCTTCCCCACCACTGTTTATAAATGTACATTTGGCTCTCTTCCAGCTGTATCCCGTAAGGTTTCTGACTATAAAGAACTTCAAAGCCTTTAATAGTGTTTTCAAAGGAATTTAGAACAAACTAATTTTGTTTTAAAACCAACATAATGCCAGATTCTTTTTAGATTTCTGTTGCAACTCAAGGACTCAGAATATGATTACTTGCTTTCTTTAATGGAAAACAGATTTCTGAGGTGGATTAAACTGAACAAGCAATTGGCATAAATTTACCTATTCATGAATCCAAACCAGTCTCATCTTTATATATTGACTAGTACCGTACATGCTTCACTGACCTAAGCACCATAATTTATAAAATCAGTAACTTATTTTTTTTTTTGCCCCACAACTCAAGAGCCTTGAACAATCATCAAGGAATAAAGGTTGCCATAATCTAGTGATTTTTCTTATTCTTTTTTCCCCCCAAAGGTTGATGTTTTAAACATTGTGTCAGAGTTCCAATTAACACCCCCAATGAAAGAAGACTCCAAGGCTAGAAATTCCTCAGAGTTCCATTTTATTAGAGATGTCATATTGGCACATCTGGGAAAACCCAACTCTGAAAGCCTCCAGATTTTCCCCACCCAAAAGAAAGTCCAAGTCCCTTCCCCCTGCACCTACATGTCCATCCCATGGCCCAATCAATGCACCATCCCAACTGGAGATGCCTCCCAGTCATGCCACTTCAGGTGCAGGCTGGATGTCCTTGACTCTCAGAGAGAAAAAAAAATTGTTATGGCTATATATCCCTGCAACTCCATGCAATCCCCCTTCCCAATTTCCCACAGCAGCCCTGAAGATATGGCAGCCCTGAAGATCCAAAGAAAAAGATGGCTTGCAGGGCTGACACATTGTCTATGTCTAAATGACCAATCTCTTCAACCAAATAGCTTTTCACTACAAGGATGCAAGTAAAGTGGTCATACAAATAAAGTGGCAGCAAGATTGATATTCCCACCCTTTTGATTCAATGCCCGGTGAACAAAATGAGATTTGTGCAAGATATTCAGACATTAGCCTCAATCACTTAAATTAAATTGTGGTTGAAAACATATAAATGTGCCCAGGTTAATAGCTAACTATTAAATGAGATTAAATTATAAATAGGACAACATTTACCTCTACCCCAAAACTGAGCTGCTATATGACAAATTGTATGCTTTATAGGAGTGAAACATATTAAATTATGTTAGGTTTATTATTTCTGGCTCAGAAAGAAGGCAAGGGGCAATCAGAAGTAATCACACACACATAAAACATTGATTTTTTAATATATATTTTTTTGCTTATATGTATAAATGTCTTAATTTAGAGGAACTTTGATCGAAATCAACGGCAGATCAGCGATTCAAATCCCTAGTGCCGTGTAACAGGGTGAGCTCCTGTTACTTGTCCCAACTTTTGCCAATCTATCAGTTCAAAAGCATGTAAAAAATGCAAGTGGGAAAATAGGGACCACCTTTGGTGGGAAGGTAACAGCGTTCCATGCGCCTTTGGCATCTAGTCATGCCGGCCACATGACCACAGAGACGTCATCGGACAGAGCTGGCTCTTCGGCTTTGAAACAGAGATTAGCATCGCCCTCTAGAGCCAGGAACAACTAGCACATATGTGCAAGGGGAACCTTCACCTTTTTAATTATAAAATTACATGGCAGAATAAAGCAAACTGCCTATGAAATTATAAAATACTTTTATAAGTATGATAGATTGTTAAGAAAAGAAAAATGTAATGGAAGTTTTGGATGTTTTGACAGCAGGAGAATTAAGAAATTCACTTTATTTTACCATCTCTATTCAAACTTCCCCAGTATGATATTCTCATATTAAATATGTGAGACTAACTTGCAAAGCCAGTGAAATCTATTGACTTTTGCCTCCTCTCACAGTTGACTGTTTTAAATTGTGTATACACTGTATATCAATAGATGTACAAAAAGAATATATTGTTTAGAAAAATATTAGCAAAAACATTCAAACCCATTTGCACCAACTAACTTCCATGGGTATGGTGCACCAATTCATAGTAATAAGTGGAGCTTACCTATCAGCAGTTAAAAATTCAAACATGTAACGTTAACATCCCTGCAATCCTGCTGATTGCCTAAATGGCCAATACTGCATGGTTCATAGAATTGAAAGCAACCATTTAGAACATAGAATTAGAGAGTTGAAAGGACCTTGGTTTTAGTTCAACCTCCATTTCAGACAAATGATTGTCCAGTCTCTTTTTGAAAGTCTCTAGTCATGGATCACCCACACATTTTGAAGTCGAACTATTGCATTGGTTAATTGCTTTAACCATTAGGAATTTTCTCCTTAAACTAGGTTGCTTCTCTCCTTGGTTAGTTTCCATCCATTGTTTCTTGCTTTGCCTTTTGGTGCTTTAGAGAATGGTTTAACCATTGGTGATCAAACTGTCTAAGTCATTGGGTACAACCATTTGGTTAGGAATCCAAAGGAAAATATTTAGGAAAGATTAACATCTAGCCACCATTTAAATATAGCCAGTGAAGCGATCCCATCATCTTTTGGGAAAACTTTTGATTCCACCATCAAACTATTCTTACTGCTATGAAGTTATTTCTGTTATTGAATCAGAATTTGTCCTTCCGTAAAGGCATTTGTTCATGTCTTGCACTCTAGAATGACAAAGAACAGTTTCTGAATTTCATCTGCACTATAGCATTTTAGATATTTAAAAAGTTCTATTATATCCATACTTTAATCAATTATTCTTTATTTTTATTATCCTTCTATGAATCTGTTTATTGTCTGATGGTGTGATAACTAGACGTTCAAACAATTTTGGCGGTGAGTGCTGACCAAAATATAATAAAATGTGGTTTTTGCCAGCTTATTCCAAGTTATTTTTTTCACTAATTCTGTTACAGAACTAGGTATCCCCCATCCAAAATATATGCATAAGATTTATACAGAGATTTTTTTTTCTTCTGTCAACTTTGATACTTTTATTTTCAGCTCATTTTTCTAATTAGGATTGTTTTGAATTTTATTTCAGCCTTCTAGGTTGCTAGCTACACATCCAATTTAATGTCATCTCTGTCAGGTCTGGAAGCCATCTTTTGCATTGAGCCTTCAGGCCTGCCACATTTACTACTATGGAAAATTGGGGAGGGGGATTATATCTCCAGGTCTGATAAAAATTATCTCCCCCGGTTTAGCAAATACAAAAAATGCTAAAGTATATACCTATTTGTATGAATGGACTCATCATGAACTCCATATCTGAACTATCATCCTTTAAAAAAAAAAACCTTTCCTATTGAAACTTAAACTAAAAACAGACACTTCTGTACTTCACCTAGAACATTGTGATTCATGTAAAATTTGTACATCTGGATGCTTGCCACAAATGTAGTCCTAAAATTATACAAAACTGCCCACCAGAAATGTGGCAAACAAAAATCCCTCTTGTTTAATTTTAAAAAGCAACATCCCCTCATTTCAATTCCTAACTTTTACTTGACTCTTCATTCTGGTTTTCATTTCTGAAATCTGCTAACTGAACTATTCAGAAAATTCCACAAAGTTAAATTTTAGTCAAGTTAGTTCAGCCTTGCATGGTTTGAGAGCAGTCATTATGCGAGCCTGGTTAATTCTTTGGGACCCAGGTCTCTAGACCTGTACTAAGCAGCTGTGTTTTACTCAAAGAAGGACTTTGGAGGCCACAGCTGCAATGCAGTTCCTCTTGTTCAGTCAAGGATGTGACACAATTCTCCTCAACAAAGTACTTTACATCTGAAGCTTTTTGTCCAGTTCTCCTAGTTGCTAGAAAAACTGGATGAGAGGCTCAGAGTGACACAAGGTGGAGAAAAGTGTTAAATTCATTTTGTTTTAAAAACTGGCCAGAGAATTACATTGCTTTATAAAGCAGCCGACAAGAGGTGCTGTGCATAATTTTTCATTAAATGAAGCATCCCTTAATAGTTTTGCACTATTGCCCAAAAATCTAATTTTTCCCTTAACTGTTTTAATTTACTTTCCATATCTGTAGAAGGATTCCAAATTAGTTTTATATTTATTTTGCTTTGAATGTTTTGTTAATTTGTGGTAGAAGGTAAGCCATTCCAGTTTTTTTCTTCCATCCACTGGTTTATCATAATGGCACATTAAAATGTAAAGGATGAAGCTGTCTCTTCCTATAATTTTATAAAGGAAATATGAAAGTCAGACATCTGGATGGTGGTAACTTTGGGAAAAATTAGCAACGGACTCTAGTAATTGCTTGTTTGGCAATGTTTAGCGAAGAGCCCTAAATGCAATGTCCTTTATGACTTGTGAGATAAAACCTTGCAAAGCAATTCATATGCTAAAAATGTCCAGTGCTGTATAAAAATTTCTTATAGCCAACATAACCATCTGGTCCACTATCCTTTCCCCACTTCTTTTACATAAACATTAGACATAACCATAAAATTATTTAAATTTGGGGGGAACGCAATTATCTACCAATCACTGTGGTAGTCATATTTATTTTTTTAAAAATAGTACCCGAGTTCTCTTTCATATATGGTAATTAAACATGGATGGGATGAAGATGACCCAAGTGATCATGTTGCTGGAGTAATAGTTAACCAATTTCAAAGCATAGGTTTCTAGTCCCAATGACACTAAGCTCAAACAAGGAGCATTACTCTGTTTACCACTATAAGGAATGGCTGTATTGGTGTTACTGGCCATGATGCATTAGAGATTGATTCACTAATGTCAGAAGTTGCCAATTATTCAGGGTCCTCTCTTATATAATCTGGATTTATTTATTTTTTTGGCATGGTCAGTCATGTGCAATTTAATTCCATATTTAGTAATGTTGCATTGATATCAGTGGACAGAACGTTGTACTGTCAATTTTGCCCCAAACAGCATATTTTCCACATTTGAAAGCATGGTGTGTCTACATAAATCTTTTATAAAATGACTGGCCAACTGAAATAGTAGTTGTTTCATGCTCAGAGGGCAATCAGTAATGTTTCAAAGTATTCAAAGCAGCTGATTATGCAAAACGAAATCACTGTCTATCTGGTAGCAAAGACCAAACTTTATGGGGTGAAGAAAAAGTTATTAAATAATTAACATACCTCTTATAATCTGAGAAGAGGTATCCAAGAAAGAAAAGCGACAGAAATTCTTTATTTTTCCTTTTTCAAATTATGACTCCTAATTGGTTTTCTCCTGCAAGATTACGATACATGGACAAGAATAAAATAGGGAGACCCATGATGCAGCATATGGAAAAAGTTCCATATGTTCTTTCAGTTCTTTTATTTTGTTTAAGAAAAAGAATGAAGAAAAGTTGTCTTTTCACATGTATGTGAATTGTAGTCTTTTTTTATGAATAAAATGCCTTCCAATGAGTCAAAGTTATTCAAGAATTACCACATATGTGTTTCAATGAAATTTCTAAATATTTAAGCACAAGATGGAATATTTTGGGTCCATTGAAACTGATAATAAAATAGTCATCAGAAAGGGATTTTAAAATCTTCCTTTTTATGTCTTTCCTCTACACTCCCCAATATTCCCTAAAGAAACTATTACATTGTCAAGATTTTTTTTCCTCAGCGTTTGATCTATTTTAGTTACCTTATTCTTCTTCCAGATATGTTAGATGAGTTTAGTGGGTGAAAAATTGGTTCATAATTTATACTAGCTAATTTGTTTTTTTTTAAATTTCCCACAGGCACAGCAGCTTACAGACTTGGAACAAAAACTAGCAATTGCAAAGGAAGAATTGGAAAAAGCAGCTCTTGACAAAGTAAGTCCTCTTCTGAGTATATCCACGAGCTCTATTAATAGGCAGCTTTCGGGCACCCTAATTTAGAACTTAAAATCTTATTCTTGTAAAAACATAACCATAATTTTGATTTTGCATGTAATTAGTCTTTCTTTTGAAAAGTGAAAGCTACCATGTCGAGTCCTGACATTCCACTAAGCCATTATTTCTTTCATCTATGCAGTATTGAAAAAGATATTATGAGCTGATTCACACTGAACACTAAATTATAAATTGTGGGTTTCAAATCACATGCTAAGCCAAAAGCAAACTAACCATACCATGGTTCAGTGTGGTGAGTTACTCCCATCATTTTATCCGACCATTAAGTCTAGCTAATCCAATGCTGTTTTTGCAACAGTTGTCATACTATGCCTTTCCCTTCCCAGGGAGTGGTCCCTGGGCAACTGAGGTGAGGAACAACATAGTTTTATCTATTCTTCCTACATTGTATCTGATCATTTATTTGGTGAAATTGGTTTGAGTAAATTATTCCTTATAATCCTGTGACATTTTCCCCCCAGGAATCACAGCTGAAAGCTCTGAAGGAGACTGTACAACTATGCCTCTCATCTGTTTTGCACAATCAGTCTCCTACTGCCAATATTATCCCTTCAAGATCAACAGAGAGACAGACATCATCTTTTACAAATGGTTCAAAAGCTCCATTTCAAGTGACAAACACCAAGGTATCTGGTTTTGCTTATTTTTAATGGACATTTGTCTCAATATTCTACAAAAATAGAACTAAAACTTTATTAAAATTGGAGAAATTTTAAAGCCAGTACTAAATTTTACAGTCAGTACTAACACTATCTTTATTGTCTCTGAGCTTTGTTTGCTTGTTTAAATAGGATTTCAGGTATTTATTGCTATCTATCTATCTATCTATCTATCTATCTATCTATCTATCTATCTATCTATCTATCATCTCATTTGCTATATATAGTATATTACAGTAAATAATAGATTCTATACTATTCTATTCATTGATTCAATAAAGTTTCTTATCAGTTAATCTCATCTCCTGGTGACATACAACCAAGCATCTCCTGGTAATATACAACCAAGCATCTATACTATTTTGTTATAATACTACCAAAATAGTTTGCCAGTGCTTTCTTCCAGATTCCTTTATTTGTTTATTTGTTTATTTATTTTGTTTACTTCCCAATCTAGGCTTTTGTCCTGAAAGTTTCAGCTAGGAAATTTCCATTCAAGTAATTGTTAAGGTCTCCCCTGTTTAAATTAAGTCCAGACAAGGTTGCACTATAAATTCAGATCCTATTCATTGTGCTTATTGAAAAAAAATATTATCCAGCAAAAGGTTATCTGTTGATGGTTGCTGTTAAAACTAATGGTGCATGTTGGCCCTGACACACTTCTGTTATATTACTGTCCACAGAGTTTAATTTTGTTTTTTGTTGTTGTCTTTTTTCTTAATTATTATTATTACTTTTAATTGAGAAGCATCATCAACAGTGCACTGATGATGTTACCTGGTTTAAGTAATGAAACATCTGCAAGAAAACAACCAAGCTCAGAGAGTACCAAGGACACCTCATTTCAACCCTGAACTACAAATATTCTCCTTTCTTTTGATTTTTTTAAAAATTGTGCAGCACCACAGAAACTTTAAATACTCTTCTAATATGCTGCAAGAGCAGTAAAATGCCATACATGTATTGTAACTATGGCTGAATATGGTTTCCAAGAATAATTGTGATCCCTGTGTCACGATGCAATTGATCATTTTATGCTAAGCAATATGCTTCAGCCATGATGTATAGGCACTTTTAGAGATGTTTTCTATTTCCAAAATCAATTTATTTACCCTGGTACTTTGTGAATATCTAGAGTCCAGAAAAAGTTATTTCAGCAATCAGATTATTTCAGAATGCTTTATTTACATCTTCATACACTTCTGATTGTTGTCCTGTGTAATAGACATATTTTTGTAGGAGAGTCCATACATCATCACTTCCCTCCCATACAAATATATTCAAGTAACTCCTAATTAAGACTATGATTTTCTACCAATAATGTGCTTGAACCTATGTTAGTGTGATGGACCAACGTCATTGGATCATTTCTCATCAATAGAAACTTTGGCCATATAAGTATTCTGGTTTACTTGAAGATGTCCCAGTTATGTAAAGATATTCGTAGTCATCTTTTATTCTAAAGCAGTGGTGGAATTCAGCCAGTTTGAGCCAGTTCAGGTGAACCAGTAGTTAAATTGCTGGCTGGCCCCGCCCCTTCCCACCCCGCCCCTTCCAGGAGTCCCCACGTGCCCCATTTTGGCTCCCAGGTAAGTGCAGGGTGGCTTCCTATGCCCAAAACAGGGCACGGGAGGTGGCATGCCCCCCCGTGGCCCATTTTTACTCCCAGGAGGCTTCAGGGGGGCTTCCTGGCCCTTTTTTGCTCCCAGGAGGGTGTAGGAGGCCGAGTGCTGCCTATCACATCCCTGGCCACGCCCACCATGGCCACACCCACCCAGTGATCATTAGGGCAGAGTGGCTGTTAAATTATTTGAATCCCACCAGTGTTCTAAAGGTAAGAGGATCTATCTATAGATAATTCTTGACTTATAATATTTTGTTTAGTGACTTATTTCATCTGAAGCTACAACAGCACTGAAAAAAGTGACTTATGACTGTTTTTCATGCTTAGGACCATTGCAGCATCCCCTCACTCACATGATCAAAATTTGGACGCTTTGCAACTGACTCATATTTATGAAGCTTGTAGTGTCCCAGCATCATGTGATCACATTTTGTGATCTTCTGACAAGCAAAGACAATCAGGAAGCCAGATTCACTTAACAACTGTGTTACTAACTTAACAATTGCGGTGATTCAATTAACAACTGTGGCAAGAAAGGTTGTAAAATGGGGCAACTGTCTTTCTTAGCAACAGAACTTTTGGGCTCAGTTGTGGTCATAAGTAAAGGTCTACATCTATCTATCTATCTATCTATCTATCTATCTATCTATCTATCATCTTTGTGTAAATAAACAGAATAAAACCAGATTTTTTTAAATGGTTGAGTAAATATTATTCTTGATTATCTTGTGAAGCACCTATGACAGTGATGGCTAACCTTTTTGCCATCGCGTGCCAAAAGCAGGGGGAGCACGGTGGGGTTACACGCACGCGTGCCCACATCCATAATTCTATGTGACCTGCCCCCCCCTCCGCTTTTGGCACACGATGGCATGATGGGCCCGTTTTTTGCTCTCCTCAGGCTCCAGAACCTTTCTAGGAGCCTGGGGAGGGCAAAAACGGCCTTCCCCACCCCACCAGAGGCCTTCCGGAGGCCGGTAACAGTGTGTTTTCTGATTTCTGGTGGGTCCAGAAGGCCTGAAAATCAGCTGGCTGGTATACGCATGTGTGCCAGAGATGAGCTCGCGTGCCCATCGATATGGCTCCGCATGCCACCTGTGGCACCCGTGCCATAGGTTCGCCATCACGGACCTATGACATGTTTCTTTTCTCAGCAGTCATTCCCAATAATTTATCCTTCTCAGAATCTAAACATGGGAACTATATGCTGGCTGATCTTATCTCCTAGCCGCCATAGCAACCTCTTGAGATTGAATATTGTGCATTAATTTACAGTGAGTTTGCTCTTTCTTAAGGGGATTACCACTGATTGGTGACAGAGGAGTAGAATGGCAACAACGACTCATGCTTTTATGCTTTTAACTGTCCAGTTAGACTACTGCAATTACTAATAATTAACTTTGAACACTGCTCAGTACTGATGGATAACAGCCACTATAGTATATAATACCTGCATTACACCTATGGTAACCAGTTTCAAAATGCTGGTTTAACCACTAAAGCCCATCACTACCTCTTGGTAGAATTTCTTCATCCACTGTATTTATCCCAGTTGGGGATGGGTTTTGTACCTACAGAAGATTACCTGAGTGAAGACCATGAGGCAAAGATTTTCCATACCAGGACCTTGTTTATGGAAGAGCTTGTACCTGAAGGTCTAGCTTATACCTAACCTAGCATCATTTATAAGGCAGATAAAATGGGAATCCTCCTACAGGGCTTTTCAAAGTTCATACTACTTTCTTCAATTAGTGTGGGCAGCAATTACTTTTATCTTGTACTTTTTATGGTTTATCATGAATACCGTTTCATGGTTCTGTGGTTGTGGATTTTAGAGTTGGTGATAATTATAAACATAATACATGCATGGTGAGAGCCATGGTGGTGCAGTGGTTAGAATGCAGTACTGCAGGCTACTTCTGCTGACTGCTGGCTGCCAGCAGTTTGGCAGTTCAATTCTCACGAGACTCAAGGTTGATTCAGCCTTCCAACCTTGAGTAAATTGAGGATGCAGATTGTTGGGGGCAATATGCTGATTCTGTAAACTGCTTAAAGAAGGCTGTAAAGCACTTTAAAGCAGTATATAAGTCTAAGTGCTATTGTTATCATGGTCACCTCTTTTAATCAATCAAGAGATGGAAGTGAATTGTCCCAAACAATTTCTCATAAATATGTTCTGAATATATTTAATTATAACATTCTAAATCAATAAGGCAGAGATTGTTGACTGTTAAACATAAAGATTCAAGGCTGTTCTTATTGGAAAGTAGAAAATAGTAACTTCAACCTTCCATTTTATTTGGTATATAGTATACCTAAGGGCGGGTTATTTTGTCTTTCATTAAACGGCTTATCGATTTCAATTATGTCTGCAAACAAAATGCTATAGCAGCAATAAAATTATTATTATTAGTATTATCCTTATTATTAATATTATTATATAGACAACAATGTGAAATCATAATTGTCAGTACTTACCTTCATTTGCACTGAGATTTTCCCAACAACCTAGGATACAAAAGTGTGGCCTTTTGTAATTGATGAATTGCATTGTAAATTTTATTTATTTTATTAAATGCACTTACATTAAATGGAAGCTGTCTCAGAAAAGATGCCTTTTACAATTGATTGATGGTAATTTTATCAATGCCAGTGGTTTTCAAGTGGTGTTCCAGATGTTTTGGGATTTCACCCAAGGTATCTAATACCATTGATACTCTCTTTTGTTTATTTTGCCAAAGTTGTTCTTCAGAAATGTTTTTTTTTCCTTTTAAGCAATGTCCAACCTCAACAATGTCTACTAGATACATTTCAAAATGTCTCCTTAGGCAACATTTGTGAAACACCATTGCAGACTTTCTCTCCAGGGTTCAGAATAATCAATAAATATATTGTAATTCATAAGATGTTCCTTCAATATCTTTCACCGAGAAATGTGATTGTTTGTGTGATATTGTTGACACTAGGCCATGTCATGAATATATCTGGGAAAAATGGGTCATGAATTTGTTGCTTTGTTCATAGACATCTTATTGTAAATATATATTATCCATAGTTACAATTCTTGAAGTCTGCTACTGTAGTACTTGTTCTCAGTTAGTAATGAACCAGGTTTGATTTATACTCATCACAACCAAATTATATTATTGAACTATTATACTATATTATGATATTGAAAAAGACCATAAGGTATAAATTGGATGAAAAATGCCTTGAAATAATATTAACTGCAGGGCAAGCCAATCTAGTTGCTGCTTATCAAAGGAAGCAAGATTCATAAGTATTATCTTTATAAGGTCACTGTCATATTTTTTAAAATGCACATATCAATTCTTTTTTAGTCAAATATATATATAT
>WNWU01000001.1:20216249-20236636 GCA_012654045.1 Ptyas mucosa | reverse complement strand
ATAATAATAATAATAATAATAATAATAATAATAATAATAATAATACATGCCAGATATCACAATTGTCAAAAACCAAAGCATACAATTTATTGATATCGCTGTACCAGGAGACGCCATACTCGAAGAAAAAGAACGGGGAAAAAAATCATGAAATATCGCTACCTGGCCATCGAAACTATGCCATTATGGATGAAACATGTAACAGTGAGACCCATGGTCATCGGGGCACTTGGTACCATGTCCAAGAATTTTAGAAAATACATCAAGAAATTGCAGTTTCCTGCAATAACACCAGTGGAACTGCAAAAACTGCACTATTCGGAACATCATATATTTTAAGAAGATACTTGGCTGATACCTAGGACGCTGGCAGCAACCTGTATCAACCATTAGAACCAGTCAATGGTATTTGTGATGCATTTTTGAATGTTCAGTTGACTGAGTTTCATGTTTAATGAATAAAGTAAATAATAATAATAATAATAATAATAATAATAATAATAATAATAATGAGGAAGAGGAGGAGGCGGGTGAAGATCTTGTGGGACTTTCGAATACAGACAGATCATCACTTGGAACACAACACGCCAGATGTCACAGTTGTCGAAAACCGAAACGTACAATTTATTGACATCACGGTACCAGGAGATGCCAGAGTCGAAGAAAAAGAATGAGAAAAAAATCATGAAATATCACAACCTGGCCATAGAAACTATGCCATTATGGATGAGACATGTCACAGTGATACCCATTGTCATTGGTGTCTTGGTACCATGTCCAAGAATTTCACAAAACACTTCAAGAAATTGCAGCTTACTGCAATAACACCAGCAGAACTACAAAAAACTGTGCTACTTAGAACATCATATATTTTAAGAAGGTACTTGGTTGATACTTAGGATGCTGGCAGCAACCCATATCAACCATTAGCACCAGTCAATGGTATTTGTGACACATTTTTAAATGTCCAGTTGACTGAGTTTCATTTTTAATGAATAAAAGATAATAATATTAATTATTATTATTATTATTATTATTATTATTATTATTATTATTATTATTTAAAAAATGTGTATGCCACCTAACTCTCAGTGACTCAGGCCAGTTCACAACAATAAAAGAAATTACAATAATAAATTTACAAAACTATGTTAAGCAAGTATCTGTGGAGATTCTCAATCATCCAGATCATGGTTGTTGCAAAGGTGCTTTTTCCAAAAGGCAACTAGGCTTTCTTGTTTTTTTCTTTGAACACAGTTCAGTTCTCATCCAAGAAGTTTCTTCAGAACTATGAAGGCTTCTTGGATGAGAAGTGAAACATTTTCAAAGAAAAAACCCAGAAAATCCAGTTATGTTTTGGAAAAAGTGCCTTTGGGACTATGTTAAGCAAGCATAATAAAGTGAGGGTTTCAATTTTCCTTGCCAAAGGGCTGAGTGAAGAGCCAAGACTTTGTGGTTCTTCTAACAACAGCAAAATAGGGACACCTACCTCTCTGGGGGCATTCCAGAAGGTAGGCACTGCTACAAAGAAGGCTCACTTCTACAGTCCTAAGAGATGGCATTGTTCAATCAAAGGAACCCAGAGCATGCCAATCCTGTAAGACTGAATTGGCCACTCAAATGTTAAAGGAGACAAGCAGTCTTTCAAGTAACCAGGTATTATGCCATGCAGGGTTTTATTCATAACAACCAGCATCTTCAATTGTACACAGAAGCAAATCAACAACCATTTCAGCTTCCTTGCCTTAAATGGGATTTCATCATAATTCTTGAAATTTGATTGCTAGAGCTCTGATGAAAGCTAGAATTTAAAATAGAATTGAGCAGCCTTTCTAAGTCTGATATCTGCCAGATACTTTTGGGAGGACTTTTTCATATTTCATTTTGTGTTTGGAAAATGTATGCATATAGTTTATATGTAATAATATGGAGCTGCACTTCTGACATTTTGCAATTTTTTAAACAATAGATAACCTTACTCAAAATTTGAAATGTTATTATGTCATTCATCTGTGAATTAAACAAATCTTCTCCTTTTCAATGTCCCAAAATTTTCGATTGAACATCAACATTCAAATAGGTATCATTGTCTAGCTATTACTAGCCTAAGTAACTATTATTAGGCTAGTACTGTACTGTACTGTATCCATGGGGGCACCATAGCTCGGTGGTTAAAGATACTGAGCTTGCCAGCTGGTGACAGCCAGGGTTTGAGACTCAAGCATCACACAACAAAATAAGTTCCTGTTACTTGTTCCAGCTCCTGCCCACATAGCACTTTGAAAGCATGCAAATGTGAGTAGATAATTAAGTACCACTTCAGTGGGAAGGTAACAGCATTCCATGCATCTTGACATTTAGCTTTGCTGATCACATGACCGTGGAAGTGTTTTGGGGCAACGGTGGCTCTCTTAGCTAAGAAGCAGAGATGTGCACCACCCCCCAGAGTCAAACACAACAGGACATTGGAAATCTTTACCTTTACTATATACATGTACAATAATATTATTTTCTGCATTCTTTGAAACTTCTAACAATCAAGAGAAAGAGAGAGAGAAAGAGAGAGAGAGAGAGAGATCACATACCAAGATGATTTACAAACTTCTGAAAATCATATCACAGTAGAAAGGGGCCATATCTTTAATGGCACAAATGTCAGTAGGGCAATAGGGTGTTCTTTAGCTGTGTAATAAAGCATCAGTTTGGCTGACATATCCAGTGATCTGTCTAAGCAGATTTAAAAGGAAGAATGAGAAATATTACAAAAAGCCTTTTGGCATTTCTTCTGCAGCCTCTATTTTATTATTTTTTTCCTATGTTTTTTTTCTTGGTTTGGGACCACATACATTGCGAGAGGCAAAGGCAATGCTTTGATATAATTACACATTATATCCCAATTTTTATATTTGGTTTTTGGAAAAATAAATTGAGCCAAATGAGTCAGAAAGTGGCTTCAGATTCTCATACAGCTGCTTTCCTAAGTATTAAAAAATAAAAAATAATCAGAGTAGGGAGATTTATGTTTATCCAATTACTTACAAATAAATAGATCTGAAATACAATTATCTTCCATTCATGCACAACCATCCTCACTCCCATAATTATGCTTGGGGCCTGAAAGTTAAGATGTCCTTCTAAAAATCTGTTATTTATGAAGTTAATCCTGAGGAATAGAATAGAATAGAATTCTTTATTGGCCAAGTGTGATTGGACACACAAGGAATTTGTCTTGGTGCATACGCTCTCAGTGTACATAAAAGAAAAAAATACATTTGTCAAGAATTATAAGGTACAACTCTTAATGATAGTCATAGGGAAACAGTCAATATAAATCTTAAGGATACCAGCAACAAGGTTATTATATCAATTGCAATGGTATCCCTAGATACTAAATAGGTATCTAATATATGGCAAGAAGTGAAGATATTTTACAGTTTGCTTTTTATATTGCAAGGAATGTATTTATCTGAAAGCACACTATTTAAGAGCCACAACCACAAAGCTCCTTAATCTTTTAAGATCAAATTCTATGAAAAAAATTAGTCAGAAAGGTGTTAAATACATCGGCCTACTCCAATCTGTAAATTAAATTGCCACACATGAACAGTAGCATGACAAGAATTAGTTTTGATCAAAGATATTAATGTGACTAAGTAAGGCAACTAAATAATATGGAACTCCCACATCATTATGGTTTCCCATCATTTCTTCTGGTGTGCTATTTTATATTGGGATAAATCACAACAAACTGGTACCCATGGGCCGGATGTGTCATGTGCAGGCCACACCCACCCCAGCTCCGAAAAAACATTGCAAAAGTCATGTGATGGCAACATGATGCTGCGAGTTTGAGATCCATGTTGTAGATCAGGGGTCTCCAACCTCAGCTGCTTGAAACCTGGCAGATGTCAAGTCCACCAGGCTTCAAGTGGCCAAGGTTGGAGACCTCTGTTGTAGATAGTCCTAGTGAGGCAGAATTGAAGTCTACAAGTCTTAAAGTTGCTGAGGTTGGAGACCTCAGGTTCCAAAGTAATCCCCAATCTAGTGATATAATCCTTATAAATCTTCAATTCTGAGACTCCTCACTGTCTTCTGAACAGGTGCTCCGCTGAATCTGGGCCTGTACTGTGTCATCATCTTCATTTGTGAATAACAACATTCATTATAGACTAAATGTAGTCTATATATAAAGCTGGAGCTTGCAGTACGAATGGAGCCAGTTCTTTCAGACAAGCCTTGCTTTTCATATTGTATCATCACAGATGGTACTATACTTAGGAAAATGCCTGAATCATTAGCTAAATTGCCTTTAACCAAACGCAATTACATAACAGGAAAGTATTTGCTTCTCCTTCAGAATCCAGCAGGGATAAAAAGAGCCACAATGGAGCAAGAGCAAGTTAAATGAGTCTTATTTTCTTTGTAGGTCATTGAAGAGTTTGTTAACCTTGGTCCTTTCAATTCAAAGGAATTGCATGCTGATATGATTGCATGTGATAAGGAAAGTTGTAGCTGTGCTATTTTTTTTTTACAGGTTACATAATCTCCCTATTCTGATTCCCGGTCAAAATGAGAAGTAGCAAGCTGTTGATGTAGAAACAATTATATGTTCTAAATCAGCATACAGAGCAATTAATTGATATGTGAGTGTACTGAATTTATTTTGTGTGCGATATGCTTCCTGGAACTTTTGAATTTGCTATTGTGAATGGCTACATTTACCATTAAAATGTCCTTGTTTTTACGTCAGCACAGGCTGTTTTCTTGAGTAGTAGAGCTTTATGGTGCTTGACAAGTAATTTAGAAAAGGTGCTGTGCATGAAGAAGCAAGAACTAGATCTTCCCCAGAGATCACAGTTTCCTTTTGCAGCTGCTTCATGATCCCAACAAAAGGCATGCTCTAGATACTCCTAAACCCCTATTCAGAATAAAGTCCAATATGCTGCACAAATCTATTTTCCAGTATAATCATCACAGGCAAAAGGTGAAGAACTGAGCATTAATACTGAATGTATATAATAACATTATGTCCTTTCAGCTCACCTTGAAACAGTTCATCTAAGAGCCACAAAATCTGCAAACAATAAGGTAACCCTCTACAGGTAATAAAGGAGAAGTTATGTAGATTCTTGATGCTAAACACTGCATTTTGCATTGGATTAGCATAAAATTACTGACACAGGTGTTCTGTAATTGGGAGTCATTTGGAGAATTCACTCTGTTCAATGACCCTCTGCTGGATTGTTTGCCCAGTTGTGATGGAGGTAATGTGTTAATATTGTGGATTCTGTCATGTAAAAGAATGCAGCACTGCTGTCTGGCATCCCAGTCCTGACAGCATTTATGATGATAATTTTATTCTACGTGAACTTCTGCCCAATATTTAACTGGATTTCTTTTATATAGAAACACTAGAGAACTTCATTTTTAAGCAAATTATTTTTTGATTGGGACTAACAGAAGGGCAACTTTTTCTCACTGGGAGAGAAGATTCAATTAACCTGAGTATTTATTTCTGACAATGGCTGCTTTTTCTAGTTCGGGTTCAATAAGTCAGGAGACTTGGAGAATTATTTGAAATGCTGGCTGCATCTATGACTTTTGGCCCTGTAAGAAGGCTCACAAAGCTGTCAGGTACAGAAAGTTCCACCAAATCTCTAACAGAATTTAACACATGCAGTCTCTACTTCACTTTGAGGTGCTCTGCACTTTTTGTGTATGCAACCCTTACTTTTATAGAAATATATTACTTTACATTGAAAGGTAAGGTGACAGGAAGACTAAAATAAAAGAGAATATATGTAGCCCAAGGTTGATCTGTGGAGTCCTTGATGATCTCTGAGCTTGGTAGTTTAAAACTCACAGAGTTTTAATGTTCAATTATGTAACATCAGTGCTAGTGAGTGTGGGGTTTGTTCCTTGTTTACGTATACTAGTATGCCCTGCCAATGTGGGGATGTAGTTTTTTTTCCTTGGTAGAGCTTTGGTTAGGTTACTGTTTTGCACTTGATTATCAATTTTGGTGTTAATCCCTGCTTATCTGGCTGTTGGCTGCTGGAAAGTATGTGTTTTGGTTTTTTTGTTTCCTTTTTAGTGTTTTATTGCCTTTTTTGATTGGTGTTTAAATATGATTTGTCTCTATGTGTCCATTGATGAATGATTCGTCTGAAATCCAAGCTTCCAAAAATTCCCTAGGGTTTTTGGATTTATCTTGGTCTAGGATACTCAATTTCCCAATTGAAACTATGGTTAAATCTGTCCAAGTATTGTAATATTGAAGAGTTTTCACTGAGTCTTCTGTTTGCTAGTTGATGTTCATGGATGGACTCTACTATTTTTCTGCCTGCCTGTCCTACATAATGTCTGTTATAGTCCTTATTCTATATGTTGTAGGTGAGTTCTGGTTTTATTTTTCCCTTGGGCTACTCAGTCTTTTGCAGCGGTGAAATCCACTTACCTTCAGTACCGGTTCGGGAATGCTCGCGTGCACCTCTTCTGCACATGCACAGAGCCTTCTGCACATGCACTACGGGTAAAAAATGGGATGTAATGATGTCCTGGTGGTGGGCGGAGCCTCCCGCCACTGGTGCTACTGGTTCACACGAGCCGGCTCACTTAAGATGTTTTGAAGGGCTTTAGCTAATTTGTATGCTATCATGATTCTGTGTAGTTATAATAGTCTACTAGTAGTGTCTGAGATGACACTATGACAGTGTTATCCTTTTCATAAATTGCACTGGGTTGAATGATCAGATTTTTTTAATAAGGTTGCATACGTATTCATTTTGTTGGGAGATGTTGTATATGCAGTCTCGTTTCTTTTGCTGATGTTTTGGATTGCTGCAATGGATTTGTACCCATCTGACTAATGTTCTTATATAGCTCCTCTTGTGGGAGGTTGTGTTGTTATTTTGGAAATGGAACACTTAGTGTGGGTTGTTTTTCAATAGACTTGTGTATCTACAAACAGTGACAGATCCTAGATGCTGCTTTTGCTGCTACTTAAAACTAAACTGAACAAGGAACTGTAGGAAGCCCCCCTACCCAGTTTAAAATATTCTTTATTCTTAATATTAAGAGAGGCAGAATATTATATTTCCCCAAAAGAGAAATGAAGAAACATGCTCTTAAAGGCAGAAAGCAACTCCAGTCTTCCTGATATAGGAAACAGCCTACAACAGATGCCTGGAATCTTTAGAGATAGATATTTTGTGCACATTAAGAAATCCAGGCCAGCCTATTCATAAACAAAACACCTTCAGTACAGTTCCCCCAGAATAGTTTAAAAGTAGAAAAACAAAGATTCATAAAATCTACAGTACATTCCTCGCCCAAATTCTAAGGACAGGACATGACCTCTAGAACGTAATAGGATTAACTCACAACAATTAGAATAGCAAAAGGCACAAGGCTCACTACATTGCACAACTCCCTGGAGCATCTCAAACAGAATCCTATAAAGATCCATTCACTCACTCAACCATTTGGTCAGCCACCCTAGAGACATTGCTATTGTCACCAAAGTTTCTGGAAACCAAATAAACTTCTTTCCTTGCAGTCAGTCAGCCTCCATTTTATTTTCAGCTTCTTTCTCCCGGCTTGGAATTGGACCCAATTCCAAGATAGCCTACCAAGAGACTTTCAGAGTAAACAGTGTTTCAGCAATCTCCTTTATTTCCAATTGTCAAATAAAACCTTAATTATTTGGGGTTCAGGCTACAGGTTTTCTTCAAATATTCAGGACTCTTTTTACAAGATGGTTTAAAATGCTTTGAATTGCATTTTAAAAATTCAACAGGCTCAAATATCACTTACCACCAAATTCAATGTATGAGAATTGCATGGGACACAAAAAGTTTAACTCCTGGTTTCACGTATGCATTTTCTTATTCTTAACTTTCACATCAACATGATTATTTTAGCCATGATTTCTCATGTAAACCATCATACCTTCTATATTTCCCAGCTTTTAAAAACACACAATTGCATCTGTAATAACGTCTATGGTTAGAAAACATTCTATGATATTGACCATTGCATGGACACTTTCACTGTACTGTTTCATAACCTTTGCAAACCATCATATATCCATAGACTACTACATACATTGCATCCTGGTATGTTTTAGTACCCTCTGCATCAGTGGTGAAATGCTACCGGTTTACACTGATTTGGGTGAACCGGTAGTAATAAAAGCTACCGGTCAGGCAAACTGATAATAATAATAATAAAAATGCTACTGGTTCATGCGAACCAGTATTTCTGACAATCAGCTGTGCCATGTGATTTATATTCGCTAGAAAGCAGATTTAGTGTGTTTGTGACATACTGTAGTTTATATTGTTGAATACTGTATTTTATACTATTGGAATAAACTGATAGCGCCAACTTTTCTTTTAAATTTATTACTATCTTTGAACATATAGATATGTATAAAAAGTACTTGAGAATTCTGAAGTTCATTACTTTCAAAAAGCTATTCATTGCTTCAAATTCAGTACCTCTATTAATTAAAATTGGACTTTTTGCTTTGGAAATTTATTTATTTCTCTTTCTCTCTTTCTCTTTTGTGTTGATGATGCCAATTGAAGCTCATTATCTAGAATTAGATGCATGTTGGTACCAAGCCATTCAGGATGTGTCGTGATATAATAGCATGCCTAAAAGAGATTGAAGAAAAGCATACTGTGGCGAGATGTATATCTAAAAATAACGCAGGGTATTGTGAGTTCAGTTGTACTGAGAAAGCAACTTGGATTTCAAAGATTGGTGTCAATTAATATTGCTCGGTTGCTATCCCACTGAGGGCTGGTTCTTCTTGTGTTTGGCATGTTTGCTAAAACATGTGCTTGCACTTGGCATGTTGGGGTATCATCACAAAGGTAATATCATCTGGCAGGACTCAGGAAATATGTCTTCTCCATTGCTGATCCCGTCTGTTGGAGCTCCGTTCCCCTTAAGATTCAGTTTGACTCATGCTGCCTGCCTTTGGAAAAACATTCAAGACCTAGAATTTTTTTTTCCTTTCAAGCACCGAGTCTGAGGGATAATAAGCCTATTGGGTGAGCTTTTTCCTGACACTAATTATTTTGAGTTACATTTTTATGTTTCATTTTATTATGAGGCTTTTTTTAAAAAATATATATATTTATATGCCGTCCTTCTCCGGAGACTCAGGGCAGCTTACAATGCATTAAGCAATAGCCTTCATACTTTTGTATATTTTATACAAAGTCAGCTTATTGCCCCCACAAACCGGGTCCTCATTTTACCCACCTTAGAAAGGATGGAAGGCTGAGTCAACCTTGAACCTGGTGAGAATTGAACTTGCAGTAATTGCAGGCAGCTGGATGTTAAATGCAGCTGGATGTTAAATGCTGCCTTAGTAGAGTCATTAGCCTCCTACGCCACTCAGGCTGTTGACCCTTTACTGTTCATTGGAGATATACATCAGCCAGACCCATGTGCTGAATAGAGAAACTATATTAGGGGTGGTATTCACTTACCTTCACTACCAGTTCACAAATGTGAGCGCAAATGTGTTTGCAAATGTGATTGCCACCTCCACACATACACAGAGCCTTTCGTGCATGCGCACGAAAGCGTCAAAAATGGGACGTGATGATGTCCGGGCAGGTGAGCGGAGCATCCCATAGTCACTGGTACTGGTTCAACCCGAACCAAACCAGCTGAATACCACCACTGAACTATATACATACATATTTACAAATCAGCTCAGACCAGAAACTTCCCAACACCAACAGAGAATCTGTGCCTGGTTGTCATAATGCCTATAAACTACAGTAGATTCTGGGACCATATTTCTCAATCTTGGCTATTTTTAAGGTGTGTGGACTTTAAATGCTGGCTGGGGGAAGTCCACACATCTTAAAGTTGACAAATGGAGAAACATTTCTCTGAGGAGAATGCGGTGATACAATAACTTTCTGTGGTGCAAAAAGACTGTTCTAGTGTGCACCTAGAACATGGGATAATTGTATCCTGTATTTTCAAATGCAGTAGCAAAATGTTGTGATACTATGCCTTGCTCTTCCACTCACTCAGATCTTTTCTGCAGGCATGTCAATTAGCCAAGCATGAAATTGCTGCCATTTTAAAACAATTGATTATGACAGATAATGTGCCATTAAGTTGTTGGCAATCGCATAAATAGATTTTCTCCATGGCAATCTATCCCTAACTTTCCAACAAGGGGGCAACAGGTCTTCCAACAGTGCAATAATCATCACTGTAACTGGGAGTTCAATGTAACATTCTGGTTTTTGTTTTTGTTTTTTTTGTGATGAGTAAGTCAGAACCACTGCCCAGACTCTGTGTGTCCAACCCCAATTCATGCAATTAAATAGGCTTCAGAAAAGAAAGCTGGCACTGGTATTTTTACTCTCCTTCCAGGACAAGTGCTGCCTGCTCTGCGGAAACTTCTAGGGTGGCAAAACAACAAGAAGAACAAAAATGTTGCCTTCTGCAGCAGGGATTCTATCAATCAAGTATTTCTCTTCCAGCTATATCAGTAACTAATAAGATGGTCTCTTTTGGCTTGCTCCATCACTGGAGCTGCCACATTCAGTCTTACTGCTGCCGCTAATTTAAAATCCCATGTAGCAGCCTCATATGGAAACTGCTAACTGTTTTCCTACAGATTGCAAACTCTTACAAGTTTTAAAAGATTTTGGCACCAATCCCTCTCCTTTATTGTCCCCATGGCAGCATTTTCGCACAGCTAAGCAAACTTTTTAAAAAATTGTTGGACTTGTATTAAATACTTATTCATTGTCCAGAGCAACATGGCCCTTCTATTTTCCCTCAGCTCTGGTGACTCTGAAGCACCATGGTGCCTTTGCATATGGCCTCAAGAATTTTTGCAGCCACATTGTTCTCTTTTCTACTTGTCTTTATCATAATGAATATGACTAAGCAAGGACAGGGAATCTATGGCTTCAATGATTAGAGGATTTGAGAATGGGAGGTTGGTTTCTCTAATCCTTTGTAAATCAGGTGGAGAAATGACAGGTTGGTTCTGGCAATACTTGCGATATCTACAGCAATTTCTATTGCAGGCATGTGGCCAATTGGCAAAAGTGACTCATCATTTGTGGAATATTATAGGGAAAGTGTTCGAGTAGCGGTCTTCTAATGGTGAGCAGTGGAACACATGAGATTATTTGCTGATCAGTATGTCTGAAAGATAAACATTTGCTGATGGGAGGCTGAAGCCTGTTGAAACCTGGCGAAGTTGCATGAAAGAAAAAATCTTAGCCAAGCATTTAGTTTTCATCATTAAGTAACTGTCTGGTTTTAACTGAGGGAAGCTTATTTTACTTTAAATACAAAGCTTCATTTAATTCCACTCTGTAATTTGGTAGAAGGAAGGATCACAAATTAATTTAGAAAAATAAAGGTGTAGGATTATTTTTTTTAAAAGCCATATGTTTTAAAAGGATCAGTATTAAATTGAACTTGTGTATTTGTATATGGTGATACAAAGCACCGACAATGGCTGAGGAGAGGACAGTGCCAAAATAGTGTTTAGAGACTTGCCAAAAATCTTAAAGCATCTGCAAAAATACCCAGAGCACTTCATCTCCAGCTGGCAAAACAGATGCTATTCTATGGTCTGTTTGGCTGATAAGCATTTTTCACAGTTATAAGAAATTTAAATAGCGCCTCATGGAAGAACTTAAGACTTGGAGCAAACTGGATAACTGAGGAGAACATAGATTTTATACGTTCTACACCATTGTTTGTAAGAACAGTCTGTTCTATATAGACCTCTTTCTCTATGACTTTAATCTACTCTTCTTTTTTCAAATAGCAGCTATGCATGTTCTATAGCAGGGGTGTCAAACTCACGTCATCACGGCTGCGTGACGTGACATATCAAGACATTTTCCCCCTTCACTAAACCAGGCATGGATGTAGCCAGCACGTGATGCATCTGGCCCCCGGGCAGGGAGTTTGACATCCCTGTTCTATAGAAATTATCCCTAGAAAAATTCATGAAATCAGAGCAGCCTTTCAATTTTCTAAAAGGTACAAAACTCTTATCTGTTGAAATGAGCAGGTCAGATGCAAACTAAGTAGCACCAGATTTATCATTCTAAATGTTCCATTAGCATTTGGAATGAGATTCCATAAAAATTGGCTTTGTTTTGCGGAAATGACAGCAAAAATGCAGAATGCTAAATTACCAGAAATAAATCATGATGCTGTTAACATTACCTGACTATAAGTAACTGGTGTAGCAGAGGAAGAAATCTTAAAATGAAGGAATACTGCATATGAAAACACGAAAATCAGAAAACCAGTTTTTAACCAAGCATAGTCATAATAATAAAATTTGAATTAGGTTTTTTAAAAAAAATGTTAGATTTATATCCCATTATTTATCTAAAAGATTAAGGTGGAATATATGCTTCAAATTTTTCCATAATTACCTTCTGGGTACGTTGGACTGAAAGAAAGTCACCCGTGAATTATCACACAGTGATAATTCCAAAATCACACAGTGAAATATCATGGCTGAGGTAGTCTTAAGCCTGAGTCTTAAAGGTAAAGATTTCCTCTGCCCAGTTGTGTCTCCTAGGGGGTCATGCTCATCGGAGAGAGTCAACATTGTCTGAAGACATTTCAGTGGTCACATGACTGGCATGCATGGTGAAATGCTACCGGTTTGGACCGGTTCTCCTGAACCAATAGTAAAAAATGCTACCAGTTCGAGCGAACCGGTACTTCCGATGATCAGCTGCGCAATTTATATTAGCTAGAATCATCAGATTTCCTGCTTTATAGCTAATCTAAATCACGTGGCATAGCGGATTCCCCCCCACCTCACTGTTTTGCAGACTTGGAAGGCTTCAAAATGTTTCTTTTTTAGTGCTGCATGGATGCGCCCCAGTGTGTGTGCAAAGCGCGTACTCGGTAGCAGACTCACAGTACCGGTAGCAGACTTCAGAGGATTTCACCGCTGGTGGCATGACTATATGCCAAGTCACATGGAACCTTCTCACCAAAGTGGTATTATCTATTTATCTACTTGCATTTACATGCTGTCAAACTGCTAGATTGGCAGGAGGTAAAGGAGGAATGGGAATCACCCCAACATGTAGTACTTGATTCTCAAACTGCCAATCTTCTGGTCAATAAGCCCAGAACCTTAAAACGCTAAGCCACCACACTCCTGAGTTTATTCAGCATCATATCTACTATATTACACTTCCTGTGTTCAGTAGGCCTGAGCTCAGGCTATGATGATATTTTTAAAAAATGAAATATTTTAATTCTGTTTCAAAACAGCTTTGGCATATTTCATTCAGTTAACCTTTACAACATTTTCAAGCTCATAAAAATGCATTCATATAAGTTCATTTAGAAACAGATGGAAAGCCACTGCTTCTCTAGGCTTTGTTTAACTTCAGCGTTTTTCTTAGCTTCTCTCTCAATTGGTCATGCTGGCTAAAACTGCTAGTAGTTTTGGTTCAGTAATATCTGGGGAGGCAGGCATGCCTCAATCCTTTCAAATTAGATTAGATATACTGTTAGATAAATGCAATCTATCTAGACACCTAAGAGATGGAAATTGCAGGTTCAAAACAAAAACAAAAATAAATGCAAGGAAAATGTTTATGGCACATTAAAGTTCAACACATCAATAATTACTTATGACTTTGAGATGTATCTTCAAATGCTTCTCTGTTTTCTCTGTTTCCCAACAAATACTTTAGAAAACATCTAAAGGTGTTTTAAATAACACCACAAAAAATCATGGAAATAATAAAAATATAAGGATTAAGCTTCAATGTTTTGCTGATCCTTTATATCCCTTCCTTTCCTCTGAAATATTCAACTGAGTAAGAAGTCCTGTTTATATATTTAGTTCAGTTTAGGAAACATCCAACTCAAACTAACTCTGGGCAGTTCACAGATAATAACATAAAAACCAATGTTTTTTTTAATGGGATTTAGGTACAATATATAGACAGAAACCCCACCCCACCCAGTCACTTCCTTTTCCTCCTTACCACCTGGGCAGCTTGCCTGCCTAAGCTGCCTTCCAACGTGGTGCCTGCCCTGTGCCCCAACTGAGCTGCCACCTCCTGCCTATAAATAAGTTGTACTACCCGCCCCCCCCGAGCATGCTGCATCACCCCCACCGGGGACTTTACCTTCCCTGTCCCTTACAGGAGTCCCCCCGCACCCTGTTTTGGCTCTCAGGGGCTGCAGGGAGGCTTGCTAATGCCAAAATGGGGTGAGGGGGGGTGTGGCACCCCCCTCCCACACCCCTTTTTGGTCCCAGGGGCTGCAGGGAGGCTTGCTAAGGCCAAAATGGGGCATGGGGGTGTGTGGTGCCTCCCCGCACCCCGTTTTGGCTCCCAGGGGCTCCCAGGGGCTTGCTAAGGCCCAAATAGGGCATGAAGGGTGTAGCTCCCCTGCAGCCCCCGGAAGCAAAAATGGGCTGGGGGAGGGGCTTCAAGGGAGAAAGAAACAAAGCAATCCTCACTGTTTAGGAGATCCTCAGTTGCACTGAGCTTGAGTTGAGAGCTTATTGTAAGTCCTGCACTAGCTATCTTTGCTCAGGCTAAGCTACAAAATGTTTTTCCTCATTGTTTGGGGATTTTCCATAGCGCTGCCCAGTCAATTCATCTCCTGGGGGGGCTTTCGCTGTCTGCTCATGCTTGACTGAGCGTAGTGTTCCTTTAAGAGTTTAGGCCACGCCTCCCTTGTCCTTCAGGCTCCCAGTTTATTTCGCTCAGTCTTGCTGTGAGGACTGATTCCCTCTGCGCTGCAGTTACTTGCTTTAGCTAGCCTTTTAGTGGTTAGTTAGGTGTTTGGTAGTTAGTTCATAGGTTTTCTTATTTTCTTAGCTCTGTGTGTGTGTGAGTCATTAGGGGAGCTGAAGAACTTGGAGGAGCAGTTGCGGCTGCAGCTGCTTCCTGCCGTTTGGGATAGGTGAGTGCTCTGGGGCTCCAGACTCACCTGTCTTTAATTCTGAGCTGACCCGGCTGGGCAGCTCTCCCAACCCCAAGGGGGGGCCAAAACTTAGCCGCCGGCGCACCAAGGGCCTCCGAATTGCCGAGAGAGCTCCGGGCGCCATTTTGAGGCTCCATTTAGTCAGGGCGGCTCCGGAGTGCCTGCTCCATTCAGGAGTCAAACTCCGAAGGTTTGTCTTGCTGGCTGGCATATTCCAGCATTTAGAAAGCTTTCCCAGCCAAATTGGTGTTTGGGGGCTTCTGGCAGCGCTGCGATCTCGCCTACAGTGAGCGAGGGAGCGCGAAGAGTTTGGCGCCATTTTTTCCCGCCTTTTCTGCAACGGTTCCAACGGCCTGTGGCGGTGTGAGGGGAAATTCTATCCTGGCCGCTTTCCCTCCTGTGCCTTCTGGACTTGCTGCCTGGACAACCAAAGGTTGGAGGACTATTGGGAGGTTAATTTGATTCTCCCTTTTGTTGTGTGGCTAAATTCACAAGCCTTTACTGTTTCCTTTTCTGACATTGATCAGTGGAACTGACAAAGGGGTTTTTTCCCCTTTTTTCTTATCTATCTGTGACTGTTTCCATTGCCTTCTCCCAGTTCTCTCATTTTCTGATTCACTGTAAATACTGTTATTGGTGCTAATCTGCCTGTTATTATAATATACTTGGACCAGGACTGGCTAATTGTTATGGCTGATCAGGAATTTTCTTCTGATCCTGAGCAACCTCAGACTCCTCCCAGATACAAAAAAGGCTCAAAGTCTAAATCTAAGGCAGCACACAAAGATCAGGGGGTGGCAAGCCTCAAATCTGGGCCACTTGACAAAGATGCTCAGAGGAGGCATCTCGCTTTGGAAAAGCAATGTGACAGGGCGGCCAAGAAGATGCTAGCTGCTGTACCACCTGCTTCTCCTACCTCGGAAGAGGAGGAGGTTTTGGCTCATCAAGACCAGGATCCGGATCAGGCCAACTCTGCCTTACCTCACCAGGATTCTGTGAGGGTGGTGCACTCTGCCCAGTCCAAGGGTAGATCTATGCCAGAAGCCACATTCACCCCGACTGCTGCTGGTCTCAGAGGGGGAGAGGGGCAGGAAATGGCTCAAAATGTTAACTTCCAAACGATTTTAACTAATGCCTTAGCTCAGGTCTTGGCCTCAGGTTTCTCCCAACAGATCCAGCCTCCTCCTGCTGCACCTTCCTGTCAGATGCATCCTAGCCAACATTCTTCCCGACATGCTCCAATCCTGCATCAGGAACCTGTCGGAAGTGAGGAGTCCTGGCAGCCTGAGGGGGACCTGGAGGAGCCTGAATTTTCGGATGATGAGGAGCTGCCACCTGAGAAACCAGCCTTTGCCAGACTCTTCAGACCTGCGGTCTTCAAGACGCTACTACGCAAAGCTAAGTTGGCTACGAACATGTGTTCCGCCCCCCCTCCCCAGGACCAACCTTCTAAAGCTCCGCACAATGAGTTGTTTGATGTCCCAGCCCCAGATAATGACTTTATTCCATGTCCGGAGTTATTTTCCGAGCTGGTCAAGAAGCAGTGGGAGCGTCCAGCAGCTTCATCTGCCCCTTCTAGCCATGACAAAAAGACTTACCCTGTAGGGGTAGAGCTAGACCAAAGCTAGAGGGGCTCTTGGTCCTACCCACAGTGGATCCCCCGGTAGTTAACTTAACTTCCTCAGCGGTCTTGTCCAGTGATGTAGTAGAGGTCCTTAAGCAGGACGACAGGAAAGCTGAGGTGGCTTTCCGCAGGACACATCAGGCAGCAGCTTGGGCAGTCAGGGCAGCCACTTCAGCATCCTTTTTTGATAGAGCCAATTTAATTTGGTTAAAGCAGCTTAGGGAGCGGATTCCCCCAGAGGACTTGAGGCTCCAACAGGACCTCAACAAGATGATCGCGGCGGCCGAGTTCTCGGCGGATGCGTCCTTAGATGCCGCCCGATTTGCTGCTAGGGCCATGGGTTCGTCAATTTCTTCCCGGCGCCTGCTGTGGCTCAAGTCGTGGCGAGCTGATTTAAAATCCAAGTGGAAGCTGTCCACGGCTCCTTATCAGGGCAAGGACTTATTTGGGGCAGCCTTGGACCCCATCTTAGTGGAGGGCCGAGATAAAAGGAAGGTGCTGCCGGTGTCCTTTCGTAGGCCAGACCGTAGGTTCTCTCCATATTCTCAAAGGCAGCCCTTTCGGGCTGACAATGGACCCAGCGGGTCATATTTCAACAGGTTTCAATACCAGGCCTCAGACAGGTATTCTGATCGACAGTCATTCAGGGACAGGGGCAGATACCAAAACCCCCCTAGGAGACCTTTCCGAGGAACAGGCCCCAGACAGATCAAGCGAGGCAAATGACTCGATATCTCATCCTCCCATTGGCGGCCGCCTCAGCCACTTTGCGCATCAATGGGAGATCTCAACGGACGAGAACTGGATCATTCAAACTGTGCGGGAGGGCCTTTTCCTAGAGTTCAGGGCCAGACCCCCCAACCGGTTTGTTTCTTGCCCCGTTCCCTCTCAGCGGGACAAACGTCTCCATATGTCAAAAGAAATTCAACATCTACTGGACATTGGGGCAATAGAGCCGGTTCCTGCAGGACAAGAAAAGACGGGGGTTTATTCAATCCTCTTTCTTGTGGCAAAATCATCAGGGGGCTGGAGGGGCATCTTGAACCTCAGATTTGTCAACAGATTTCTTCTCTTTCGGAAGTTCAAGATGCAGTCCCTCAAGACTATCTTACAATGCGTCAGGAAAGGCGACTGGATGACGTCTTTAGACCTGCAGGAGGCGTACTTACATGTACCTGTGCATCCATACCACCGCAGGTTCCTCAGATTTGCATATGCGGGCAGACACTACCAATATCGGGCGATGCCCTTTGGCCTGTCGTCGGCCCCATGCACATTTACAAAACTTTTGGCTGTAGTGGCCGCGTCGGTCAGGCGAATTCCGGTTCGCATTCTTTGTTATTTGGACGATGTCTTGCTTCTTTCCCTGTCACAACAACAGGCTCTTCGCGACCTCCAAAGGGTGAGCGACATCCTGGCTCTCCATGGCTTTTCCGTCAATCGGGCGAAGAGTCATCTTCAGCCGACCACCTGCATCGCTCATCTTGGCGTTCTAATCGACTCGGTGAGAGGTCAGGTATTCCTGTCGCCCGAAAGGAAGCAAGACATCCGACAATTGACACGCAAGATCCTGCTACAACGACAGGTAACCTTTGCCGCTCTATCACAATTGCTAGGCAAATTTATATCTTGTATTGCAGTAATCCCGTGGGCACGCAGGCACGCACGGGAGTTACAGTGGTTCCTCCTACCGGCTCAGAGGTCCGGCCGCAGTGCGTCCAGCGCCAAAACATCGCTACCCGTCCAGGTGAGGAGATCCCTGCGATGGTGGAGGACTCCGGCCATCGACAAGGGTTGCTGGTTTCAGGAAATGGACAGGATTGTGGTAACGTCGGACGCGAGCCTGGTAGGATGGGGCGCTCACTTAGATCAACTCGTGGTTCAGGGTCGGTGGACGCCGGCAGAGGCCGCGACCAGTATAAACTTGCTCGAACTTCGGGCGGTCAGACTGGCTCTTGCCCACTTCCGGGACAGGTTGACAAACCAACATGTCTTAGTTCTAACCGACAATATGGCCACAAAGGCCCATATAAACAGGGAAGGGGGCACCCGCTCTCATCCTCTGATGTTAGAGACCAACATCCTAATGACTTGGGCAGAAACTCACCTCCTCTCGCTGAGAGCGGAGCATATCTCGGGGGACACGAACTCACGAGCCGACTGGCTCAGCCGGACTCAATTAGACCCGTCAGAGTGGATGCTCCACAGAGACTTGTTCAAGGACATTGTGGGGAGGTTTGGACAACCGGTGGTCGACCTTTTCGCCCGGCCAGAGAATGCCCAGCTCCCAAGGTTCATTTCCAGGTTCCCGTGCCAGGGGGCAGTGGACTGCAACGCCTTGCGCTGCCGCTGGCCGCGGGGCCTTCTTTACGCCTTCCCCCCTCTCCCACTCATCCCAAGGGTAGTTCGGAAGTTGATGGCGGAAGGGGCGGATCTCCTATTGGTGGCCCCCCACTGGCCAAGACGATCCTGGTTCGCCGACCTCGTAGATCTCTCCGTGTCTCCTCCCTGGGAAATCCCTCAACATCGGATCGTGCTTCTCCAGGGGGACATACAGCATCCAGACCCTCTTTGGCTACACCTAACCGTGTGGCACTTGAGAGGGTCATCCTGAAGAAAAGACAGGTCCCAGGGAGGGTCATTCCTACCATACAGGCCGCCCGGCGGCCCTCTACCACGAGGATCTATGAGGCGTCCTGGCGAGCTTTTTGTTCCTGGTGCCGCCTGCACCATGTAGACCCCACATCTGCCTCTGTCACTGACATTCTCATTTTTTTGCAGGATGGTTTCGATAAAGGATTGGCCCCAGCCACTTTGAGGAGACAGGTGGCGGCGTTATCGACTGTTTTGTCTAGAGAGGCTTCAGCGCCACTCACACATGATGTATCGATTAAAGAGTTCCTGAGGGGTGCCACTAACCTGAGACCTCCCAGGATTCACAGATATCCCTCATGGGATCTTTCGCTTGTGCTTCAAGCACTTACGATGCCACCGTTTGAGCCATTGGCGTCAGTCAGTCTTAGGTTCCTCTCCTTTAAAGTGGCTTTCCTCCTGGCCATTACATCGGCTAGGAGGGTTTCCGAGCTGGTGGCACTGTCCGTTCGCAAGGACCTGTGTATCTTCAGACCCAACACAGTTACCCTTCGATTAGACCCTTCATTTATCCCTAAAATTAATTCCAGGTTTCATAGGGAACAAGAAATTGTGTTACCAGATTTTTGTCCCTCCCCTAAGCACAGGTTGGAGATTCACTGGCACACTTTAGACGTGCGGAGGGCCTTACGTCGATACATCGCGAGGACGGCTTCCTTCCGCAAGACAGAAGCACTTCTTGTGTCATTTCTTCCTTCATCTCTGGGAACTAAGGTTTCATCCAGGACGGTGGCTGGTTGGATCAGGGCCTGCATCTCACTGGCATACAGCTCCAGGGGACGTTCAGTACCAGGTACAGTGTGGGCTCACTCCACAAGGAGTGCGGCAACATCAGCAGCTTGGTCCACCCAAGCGTCGGTGATGGACATCTGCAGAGCAGCCACATGGACCTCCTTGACACCATTTGTCAGGCATTATAGGCTGGACAGTTTTGCGTCAGCTGAAGCGTCCTTTGGACGGCGAGTGTTGCAGAGGGTGTGTTCTGATACGCTTGGAGGGGCCAGTCAGCCTCCCACCCCTTGATGTACAGCTTGGGTATATCCCAGGAGATGAATTGACTGGGCAGCGCTATGGAAAATGGACGTTGCTCACCTGAACGTCCTTTTTCGTAGCGCTGCATGTC
>WNWU01000001.1:20203321-20216149 GCA_012654045.1 Ptyas mucosa | reverse complement strand
AATGGACGTTGCTCACCTGAACGTCCTTTTTCGTAGCGCTGCATGTCAATTCATCCCGCCCTTCTGGCTGCCTGGCTTGGCCAGGGGGACTGTTGTGTTTTCTCACTAGGTACCCGGGATCACAGCAGTCTTCTTCGCGAAACAAACTGGGAGCCTGAAGGACAAGGGAGGCGTGGCCTAAACTCTTAAAGGAACACTACGCTCAGTCAAGCATGAGCAGACAGCGAAAGCCCCCCCAGGAGATGAATTGACATGCAGCGCTACGAAAAAGGACGTTCAGGTGAGCAACGTCCATTCTCACGTGCACTGAGCTTGATTTGAGAGCTTATTGTTAAGTGGCTGCTAGCCTGCACTAGCTATCCTTGCCCCGGGCTAAGCTACAAAACATTTCAAAATGTCTGGCTTTTCTTCCTCCTACCAAAGACCTTCTGGGGTTCTTCACAGGAAGGGAGAAAGGAGAAAGGGAGGGAGGGAGGGAGGGAGGGAGGGAGGGAGAGAGAGAGAAAGAAAGAAAGAAAGAAAGAAAGAAAGAAAGAAAGAAAGAAAGAAAGAAAGAAAGAAAGAGAAAGAGAGAAAGAGAGAGGGGGGAGGGAGGGAGGGAAGTGTAAACCCCTTTACTCACACTTCATCATCACTGAGCTTGAGTTGAGAGCTTATTGTGATTGGCTGCTAGCTATCCTTGCTCAGGCTAAGCTAATCAACAGTGGAGCTCTAAGAATGCCAGATTATCAATGGGCATGTTCTGAGTTTCAAAATGTCTGGCTTTTCTTCCTCTTACCAAAGACCTTCTGGGGTTCTTCACAGGAAGGGAGAAAGGAGAAAGGGAGGGAGAAAGAAAAAGAGAGCTAGAGAGAGAGAGAAGAAAGAAAGAGACAAAGAAACAAAGAAAAAGAAAAAGAAAAAGGAAGGGAGAGAGAGAGAGAATGCAGGAATCTCTTAACAGAGGCTTGAACTTGCCTGAAATCAGATCAAGCCCTACATCACTTAACCCAATGTATCAGATTAAATTGTTATTGAATTATTTTTGGTATATATACTACATTCTCTTGTGTAATTTAGTTATAGTGTAAAACTAGTCTATTATGTCTCAAAATAAAAGGCAGATCAAAAATCCAATTAGTGCCATGTAAATTCTGGAATCCCCAAAGACCTTTCCCATTGTATTTATTAAACAAATTTATATAGCTACCCAACTCATATACAGTGACTTTATCACTTTCTTGTTCCTTTAATGTAGTTCTCAATGTGTCAATCTCCTTGCTACTCTATTTCCTCCACCAAAATTCTATTATAAATAATATTACCACACATTACAGCTCTAATTTTGGGTATTTGCGCCAGTAATTTTCAGAAAAAAGATTTATTCTTCTCTTACATAGTTACTTAGAATAGCTTCATATGTCAGTTTACTTTTGTTGCATTATATGACTGCAAAAGCCTTTTAGCAGTTTCATGTAACAGGAAATATCCAGTAACAATTTTGAAAATAGTTGTCATAGCCACAAATACCCTCCCCTTAAAAGACAGAGAAAGAGAGAGAAAGAGAAAAAGAAAGAGGAAGGAAGAGAGAGAGAGAAAAAAAACCCTCTGTACTATTATTTTTAATTGTTCCATTATTTATCATGTGTTAATATTTTACACTGTCCCTATACCTAGAATGATTTTACTGCCTGTCTTTTGCCCAGGGCTACCACATATTTTTTAAGGATTTACATGCATTCAATGTCTACAGTCCAGAGCATAAATATGTGTGTGTTTATTTTGTACATCAGGTTGCATAAATCCATCTTAATATGCTATTCCTATTAATATGTGATGTTTTATATACATACAGAGAAAGAAGTACTCTTCTGATCTTTGACTTTTATGTTTTCTGTCAAACATCAGCCACAGGGGTGAAATGTAAAATCTGTTACTACCGGTTCTGTGGGCATGGCTTGGTGGTGGTGGGGGGGGTAATGTGACTGGGTGGGTGTGGCCACCTTTTTTTAAAAAAAAACTTTTCAAAGCATTTTTTCTAATGCTTTGAAAAGCTGCTCTGCCGATCTTCCTAATATAGGGACGTTTATACTAACTACTGTAACCTTGATGCTGCATCCTCAAATATATGCATTATATATGATTTTTGAGCCAAGAAATGTTTTTAGACATGTGTTTATGGTTTTCCTGCCATAGCAGCCTTGTCAAGTATATTTTATATCCCCAGCATCAACAAATATGATAGACCTATCATTTGGATACAAAGGACCAAGTTATAACTTCTTTTGTTCTACGATTACAGTAAGGCTAGTTTTCCCCAATTTCTTTCTGTCAGTCACGTATCATGATACCATAATATTATATTCTATTTTAAATGAAAATCTACACTAAGAACATTTAACTTTTCTAAAATAAAACAGCTTATTGGAACTTATCATCCAATAATTTTATGTCAGCTACAATCTGAATTACTATTTTATTCTTTAGAATTGTTGTCCTTCCTACTAGAGATCTCCATTTCAAAGAGACAAATATGATGCTTTGTCTGTGGCTTCTCTTTTTTGGGGGTGTCATGACAAAATAGTAACTGGCAAAAAAGAAATCATAATATAACTTCTGAATATTTTCTTTTTTGTCAAAGAAATAGATGTTAATAAATCCAGAAGCTTTTTCCAGCACACAGAATTTCTCTTTCCTGAATTTTGTAGATAGCTTCTGGAAGGTTTGTTGGGTGGAGTGGCTTAATTTTGAGTGAGAGTTGTTGAGTTTCTGGAACGGATGAACTGTTTTCAGAAAATGTTGGAAAATAATGTTTGTGCACTAAAGGAAGTGATAAGCCAATATTAGACAATGGACAATGTATGGAAATCTTTTGCTACACTATCCATTCAGCAAAAATATTTATCTCCACTTCATCTGTGCAATCCTTATTTCCAGGAACTGGACTTACTTCTTACTATAAGAAAACTATTATAATGAATGAATTACTTTCCATAAAGAGAAATTTGCATATTGATTTCCCACTTCAATTCGTACTGAAATAGCCAATTCAGAAAGACTTTCAGTCTTCTAATTAAGTGAGGAATCATACAACAATGAATATTATTTGTTGAAATAATATGTCATACTATATTCATGCTGTAAAACACCCGACTAAAATTTTTGATTGCTTATAATGCAGGCGGGGAGGGTGGAGAAGAGGATCACATTTGCTATAGGCAGACAATAATGTTGAGATGCCCTGGTAGGAATAGTCCAGTTTAATCTCTAAAGCACATGTTTAGCAAATTGTGCAAGTAACATGTAGAACCAAGCCCACAGAGAAAATTTAAGACTCGGATGTTTAAGATCCAAAAGGCAGTTTTATTGAGGCTACTACATAACATGCACACTGGATTTCAATCTTCATAGTGGGGAAAAGGGGGGGGGAGTACTTTTCCTAGAGGTGGCAAATTGAAGGGACTTCCAGTTATGATCATGTAAATCAAGGAGGAGGAACTTTCCACTGCTAATATTTTATTTATTTATTACATTTTTATGCCACCCATCATCCTGTGAGATGTCTCTGGGCAGCTATTCCTAATAGCATAGACAATAAAAATGTTATTGGGTTTGCTACTTCAACTTTATTTATTTATTTGGTTTATATTCCATTCCAGTCATATCTGACTCAGTGGTGGGATTCAAATTTTTTTACTACCGGTTCTGTGGGTGTGGCTTTGTGGGCGTGGCATGGCTTTGTGGGCGTGGCAGGGGAAGGATACTGTAAAATCTTCATTCGCACCCCAGTCCAGGGGAAGATTACTGCAAAATCCCCATTTCCTCCTGATCAGCTGGGACTCGGGAGGCAGAGAATAGACTAGGCCAGTAGCAGGGCCAGTCAGAGGTGGTATTTACCGGTTTTCCGAACTACTCAAAATATCCGCTACCGGTTCTCCAGAACTGGCCAGAACCTGCTGAAACCCACCTCTGATCTGACTCAAAGTGGCTTAAAAGACCTCCAAAACAGGAATAAGTGTAAAACTAAGCATAGCAGCATAAGCATAATGATATAATAAAATAACAGTATAATGAATTTGCAGGTGGAAATTACATTCCTCATTTATGAGGTGAAGATATCAAAACTGAGTCCACACTGACCTTAACAAACACAGCCAGTTTTGATAGAGAATAAAATGGAATGAACATGTAGTATACAGTACTACAAAGCATCCTCCTTATAATATGAGTAGGCCAACTGGTGTAAATGCTAACTTTTTTTTACATTCCCCTCTTTCCAGTGGTGGGATTCATCCAGTTTGCACCACTTCGGGAGAACCAGTTGTTAACTTTCTGAGCGGTTTGGAAAACTGGTTGTTGGAAGAAATCATTAGGGCAGAGAACCGGTTGTTAAATTACTTGAATCCCACCACTGCCTCTTTCTAAATAAAATCATGGATTCACTTATTTAGCACTGCTCAGTCTGTTCAAAATCTAGTAGCATCTATGGACATTTCTTTTTTAAGAAAGATGATAATATTGCAAAATTGTAGATACCGTACTTAGAGCATTGTTTATGTAATTTAGACACTTGTCGTGCAAAAATCCAGTGCCTAGTGGCATTTTTTTCAAACTAATGCCCTCATATAATTTTTAAGAGTAGCCAGGCTTCAATGAATTTTGAGATACAATTTAGCATTTTCATGATCCTTTGAGTAGGATTTGGCATATCTACAACTGCCTTTACTTTAGTTTTATCTGATTTATGTCACCTTTTTAAACATTTTTCCGATATTAAAAACATAGTTTTATTCAATTTAAAATTTGAGAGAGTGATTTTTTTACTAGAACCAGTTTTGATTATGTCCTTCTATGGTGCCCTATATATCCTCCATCTGTGCCATGGTTCCTGGAGTGCTCTCTATTTTTATTGTATGGTGCAGGAAACTAAAAGGCATGTGTTTAAAGCTCTATCAACCATACGGTATATTAAATGTATAAAAGTACATGCTTGCTTCATTCATTGGTATGTGGTAAAATCCACCTAATGCATTTAGCTTGAAAAATATTCTGCACGTATATCTAAATGCAATAGTGTTCTTTTTGAATCCATTTGTTAAACATTTTAGGATTCAGGCAAATTCTCAGGCTTTCGTTTTTCTTCTGAACTATAAACATCAAATGAATCTATTCAGCTGCCTCTTCAGAATGGCAAATAATTCTTCTTGTTTCTATTCTGTTTCATTCTATTCATGTTCTTTTCAGTGCTATTTGTATATTTCTCATAGAATGCATCATTATGAAGAAGAAAGTTTAAGTTAAGTTTTTTTTAAAAAAATATTTATATTTATATGCTGCCCTTCTCCGGAGACTCAGGACGGCTTACAATGCGTTAACCAATAGCCTTCATACTTTTGTATATTTTATACAAAGTCAGCTTATTGCCCCCACAACCGGGTCCTCATTTTACCCACCTTAGAAAGGATGGAAGGCTGGGTTGACCTTGAGCCTGGTGAGAATTGAACTCGCAGTAATTGCAGGCAGCTGGATGTTAAATGCTGCCTTAGTACGCCACTCAGGCTCCTTTAAGAGTTTAAGAGACACCTAATACTATGAAAGACATTTTCATAATCTGTTTAAACATGCTTTTTCCTCTGTAGCAGCTTTACACTGAATTATTATGGATGATGGCTAATACTAGAGTATATGTTTAAGTTGTGAGTGAATAGCTTCTACTGCTTGACATATATCACTTGTGTTTTTTAGATACTAGTTTGCATCACTAAGTCTGAAGCCTGCAGTCTTGATTCTTATGCTTAGAACAACTTTATCTTTAATTAAAGATTCAGTCATAAAAGTTACTCTTTAATTTCAGACCTGTTATAGCCTCTTCGATTGTCTTGGTTTCCTTTTGTAGCTTTGATCTGCAGACAAATCCTTCATATGTTATGTTTTTCATTGCATAGAGTGCGCCTAAAATTCCTGCAGTGTGGCTTTAAAGCTATTTATTCCTTCATCCATGAAAGTGAATGTATTATAAACATCAAGAGCATCTGCTCTGGCCACTGTCAGGAAGAATGCTATTTTCTATTCATCCTCTTATATGTGGCAGCCAATTGCTCTTGTACAATAAAAACTTTTGTTGAAAGCATCAATATTCATTTTCCACATTGCTGGGAAGTTTCATTCTGTTGGTGACCTCAGACCATGCTAAGAAAGAAAGAACTAAATTGAGTTTGTTACTTCTCAACTCACTCCAAAGAGAGTGCTGCTTTCTGACAGAAGAAGGGAATTGACAGAAGAAGTATTTATTAAGATTAAGTTGGACTCCGTGCTGATCTAGAACAAAAAGGAGCTTTACTGGGAGAAACGATCCATTACGTTTCTTCTTCCACTACTGCATAATTCCACATAAGTAAACAGTAATTGAAAAATATCTTTTTAAAAACAAATCTGTTATTCAAGGAAAAATTAATTGAAGTAGAGCAGTGATGGCTAACCTTTTTGTCATCACATGCCAAAAGTGCGCACCCCCTGCACCCCCTTTTGGGCCTAGCAGGCCCTTCTGCAGCTTCCTGGGACCAAAAATGGGCCATGGGGGGGCACCATACCCACCCATGTGACACCCCACCCCAGTGAGTGACACACACACCCTGCACATGCACACGCGTCTCCTGAATGAGCCCCCTGCACATGCACGGCAGAGGCCCAAAAATCAGTTACCGGTGAAGGCGGGAGGCACACACACATGCGTGGTGAAGCTGAGCTGTGGTAACGGCTCACATGCCCACAGAGACGACTCTGCGTGCCACCTGTGGCCCATGTGCCATAGGTTTGTTATCACAGAAGTAGAGGGTACTACTAAAAAAAAAATAAAGCTTTGTATTAAACCCTTTCAGAAGTGACATTTTTTCTACTTTGATATCCCAACTCAAAGATTTTATTGTTCTTATGTATGAAACAACAATGATGGCACAGCAGTTAAAGACACTGAGCTTGTCAGCTGGCAAGCTGACAGCCCAGGTTGAACATCTACTGTAAGTGCCATGCAATGAGATGAGCTCTCATTACCTTTCTCAACTCCTGCCCACCTAGCAGTTTAAAAGCATGCAAGTGTGAGTAGATAAATAGATACCACTTCAGTGAGAATATAACAGCAATCTGTCTACCTCAGCGAATAGTCATGCTGGTCACAGACAATGCCTGATCCCTTAGCTAAGAAACAGAGTTGAGCACTGCTTCCTGGAGTCGGACATGAATGGATAGTAAAATGGACATTTTACCTTTTATATATAAAACATCCATACATATAAACCAGGTACAAAACTGACATTGGCTTTGCCTGGCACATCAAGGAGAATATTCCAAAAGTGGGAAATGAGAGACTCATGAGTAGATTTTAAGCAGATCCTTTAACTCTTGCAATTCAAAAAAGGAAAAAAACAATGTTCCACATATATTTCAAAAGATATTTCTCACCATCCATTCTGAGAGTCTCTGTTGGCCACAGTTTTAATTGGTATTAAAATGTATTAAAATACTATGTATTTTTGTGGAAAATAAATACATTATAGCACAAGAGCCCCCAAATGCTAATATCAAGTTTTCCCCTTCAAGCTGTGCTACCATACTTTCATTTCAAGCAGTAAGCACCCTTAATTGGCCCATTTAAATACGTTTGATCTGGCTAAGTTGAAATTGTATGACAAAAAGTAATTTGAAAATGAGTAATTTAATAGAGGAGAGTTTGGTGAAGCAGTTAAGACACCAGGCTTGAAGTCATGAAACCATGAATGTAGCCCCACTTTAGATACAAAGCTAGCCCTAGAAAGAAGGTAATGACATTTTTGAAATCTTATCAATAAAGTTTCAGGTGTCGACAATAATTCCAAGATATCTGTGTGGGGACAATCAAAGTACCCTTTACTAGAAAGGTCATAATATTTTAATTTAAGATGTCATACTTCTAAGGCAAAAAAAAAAAAGTAAACCAAGAGAGATTTTTTGACAAATTTTGAAATATTTGTATCTAAATTCAGGATAAAACCTCAATGATTATCCAAGGCCTTTTATCTATGCAAATCATAGATTGGCTTAATAGGTGATACCTTCAGTTCAACTGATTTTCCCCTGTTGCCATCATTTGATTTAATAAAACAAAGCTATAATTCTCATTTCATTTATTTGTTCCATTTATTTGTTAAAAGTGAAATATTTCACCTTTTAATATTACACCTTCTCCCTTTCCTTCCACTGATGTTCCCATCATTTTGAATTATTACACTGGACAAATGTTGTGAAGAAGGTCATTATTTCAATTATCTTTTATTTGATTCTGTAATCAAATCCCAACTGTGATAGGGATGGCCACCTGATGCCTTTCTTCTACATGACTTGCCACATATATCAGAATGATGAAAGCCATACCTTCTTTCAGTGTTTGCATGCAGCATTACAATGCATGTAGAAATGATATGGGACTGGCTTATGTCCCACCCTTTTCTTCTCTGTTATCCATGTGTAAATCAACAGTCATAGTTTGACATCCCTTGAACATCTTCACAACACTCAAAAGACAAATGCAGTTCAAGAACGAGGTATTCATACACTCACTAAATTGCACTTATCTTCCATTTACAGTTTTCTTCCCGTGAAAGATAATCCACAGGAATTATTCCCTCTCAGAAGATAATACAAAGTGAGCTACTATGCAATTGAGAATTTGTACAGAAAATGTTTGATATTAGTTTGACTCTAGAATAGAGGAGGAAAAAGCAAATTGACTTTTTGGAAAGCAAGGATGGTGCTAATCTTGTTCAAACTAAAAATCAGGCTACATTTTTAAAGAAAATAATGGGAGAGGGGTAAAGATATAGAATCTAATCTTGGTCATAAATTTGCAATGATGGAAAACATCCATAAAAACAATTGTCTTTTGCATCTAACAAATATATAGATGGAACAATTTAATACTATTCTAATAAAACAATTAAAAATATTATATGCTATGTTTAGGATAAATAAATTAGGATAAAACACAGATTACACCTTGTCTATTTCAATAAATCAAAACTAAAATTGTGATTGTTAAAAATGGAATCTTTGAAATTTCTTTCTTCCATTAGCATTGAAGAAAAGAAGAGAATGAATGAACTGAGGTCCTGCCTAAACCTGTTCCTATAGGTCAAGGGTGTCAAACTCGCGCTATCACATTGTCATCACGTGACGTATTGAGACTCCCCCTCTTTGCTAAACCAAGGTGGGTGTGGCCAGCACATGATACATCTGGCCTGCGGGCCACAAGTTTGACACCCCTGCTATAGGTACTAAAAAACTAGTGCTTAAGATTATGACATAAGGTAGTACACATTTTGAAAATGATTCAAAATAAATGCATTGGGCTTAATGTGGGCACAGAAGAGCCTGTATTCATTAAAGTAGCCCTACTTTCTTCAGGCTTTTTGTTTTCCCTCAAGAGTCATTGCTTTAAGAGATATATAACTTTAATTAATGGGTTCCTTAAAGCATTGTCATCCTTATTTCAGATTCAGGTAGAAGGCTGGCGGGGGAAAAAAGGTGAGCTTATGTTAATAGCAGAAGGGCAAATGAACTTGCATGGCATACAAAATGAATAATTGTCAAGGCATGCACAAACTTAATATCTAACTAAGCCTGAAAGCTTTAAGCTAATTTTCACTCAAAAGTAGTTGGAGCATGTTGCTAAACCCACATTTTTAATTTGTTTTCCTCCTTTGAATCATGGATGTGGGATTATTTCTTGTTTACCACTTTGAGTGAGTTCTTTAAAATGCAAAGCATTACTATCAGAGTTATGTGTCAGAAGTATTCTAAGAAGCTAAAATTTAGTTTTGGTAAAGAAATAAAACACCAATATTTTAAAAAAAAACACATCTCTAACTAGCAGTATCTTGCATAGAGATATGGCAGCATTAGACAAGTCACAGATAATGAAAGACCAAGAAGAGTACAATAATGCAAAGAGAAATGCTAAGCAGTTTCCAATGAAAAAAGAAATAAGTAGAAGCAGTTAAAAATTGGGAAATATGCAATGGAACAGGAATGTGCATTATTTACTCCAGCAGTAAATTTAGAAAGCATTTTAGAGAGAAATAATGACCTTGGCTGGCTTTCTGGTTTCAAGTAACATGTTTTTTAATATATGTTTTCATTTTGTACTTTCAAACACAAATGGAGCTTAGCTTCATCTGTGTAAATTAAATGGACTACAAATTTAAAACTTGATATTCAGTCAAGCATGAGAAGATTTCACCTGCCACTCTATAATTTATAAAACTCATGAGCCAACTTCTGTGTGGTTCCACAAAACTGTCTTTTAGCCTTCCATTGTTTGTTATAATTTTAAAGATTAATAATTTTAGTTATCTAGTATAGTAACAATGAAGTAAATATTGGAGCTAATGCCAGTTCATAGGAGTTAAATGTTATTTTATTATTCTTTAAATGTGATGATATGTTTTAAATTTGCTTAAAGGGGTAAGATCATTTGAATCAGTTTTCATTTATACAGGGCAGAGTGTATAGAATAAAACTGTAGAAAGTCGGCATCCACACACTGTCCTAGAGAATGAAATATTTTGGATGTGAGAAACAGACTCACTAGTCAGAAATTAAATGTGTTTCTCACATGGGGAATATTAAAAAGGCAGGATAGAATATTTCCCCCTAAAGGAGAAATGGGGGGAAAAAATCTTAAAGGAGGCAGAAACCAGTCTCCCTGCCCCAAGCAGAAACTGAGGATTTTAGAAATGCAGATTTGGTAATCCCTAAGATTTGCATTTCCCCTTTTGCCTATAGAGCCAGCCATGAACACTACATGACCCCATAGAGATCCAAAAGATACTCACCCACTCTCAACTCCATTTTGGTCAGCTGTCCCAGAATTATATGCCGTTGGTGGCTCTGCTCATCAATAAACCAACTTTCTTTCCAATTGGCCTCCATTTTATTTCCGGTTTGGAACTGGACCTGGATTTTTTTCCAACAAAACCCTCTCCTTGACAGTTTGCCTCAACCAGTTTGTCCTCAGAATAAAGTGACTCTTTAATTTTAATCATAATTATTTTCCCCAATGTTTCTGCCTGATTTTTTTCTGATCTCTCATTATGAGTGGCCATGTGAAGCTTTTCCTAAGAGGTAATGTATAGATTATGTGGCCTATTAATAATAGATATTTTTAATAGAAAATATCATTGCTTTCATTTTCATTTCAATACCCAGCAATCAGTTGTACTGTATTCATCATACCTTGTAAACAGATTTTCCCTTTACTCATAACCCATTATAGGGTAGGTATCTGGAATTTGACAGAGTGGCTTTCCAAAGAAAGAACTACTATTACTGGGTTGTTTTCCCCCCAATTCACAATGGTGTTTTTTTAAAAAAAAACCACCATTGTGTGGGGAGGAGTTTGGTTTTATTTTTTTATTTATTAGGTAAACAAACAGCAAATGAAAAGAGAAAAATAAAGAAAATAGAAAATAATACATATTCTAGAGTGCAGGTAGAAGAAAAAATACGATTATTTTGTTAAAAAAATAAGAGGCTAAACAAACAAACAAAAAAGGAAAAATATGGGAAAAAGCATTCTTTTTTTTTGGAAAAAGTTTTTATTGGTTAAAAATATACAGTATTATAGTTTACAATATGTTGAATTTTCAATATCTTTGTAAAAAGATATTTCAATTATTATTCTCTTTTTTAAGTTCTCACACAACAGACATTATTATATTAAATCAAAACAAATAACCAGGTTGTATAAAAGTTATGTAAACAGAAAAAAGCAAATAGCCAAAGTGTTATACAAAATACAATAAAAAGAGAGAGAGAGAAAAAAGATATCAAGTAAAAGACATTAAATAATGAATTCCCCTCCTTTCTTCATTTCCTGGTCCTAGCTCTTAAAACCATGGTCTGGCCTCCCCCCTCCCCCAGGGCCGCCACAGCTCCGTCCGCCCCCGCTCCTTGATCATCTAATACTTCCCCCTCTTCGGCTCCTGTATCTTCTCCATCTAGGAAGGATTTATGTTGGTCAAAAAAAGCCTTAGCTTCCGCTACGTTATTAATTTTCTTCTTACTATCCTCCCAAAAAATCATCAAACCCTCCGGAATCAACCACCTAAAACCTACTCCCTTAAGGTACAGCTTGTTTGATAAAAAATAATATTTTCTCTTTGATTCTCGTACCTGTCTGGGAATCTGCTTCAGGATGGTGACCTCCTTGCCCCTGTACACCAGCGCCCCCAGTCTTTGTTTTCTCAATATCTCATCTCTCAGTTCCCTTCTTACAAATTTAATATGAACCTCTCTTGGTAAACTATGTAAAATTGCAAATTGTGAGTTTACTCTATACACCAAATCCACATCCCTTCCAATGGACTCCAAATCTCTTTCTAGAAATTCACCCAACATTTTAACCATCACTTCTCTCAAATTTTCTTGGTCAAGTTGTTCCACGTTTTGAAACCTGAGAAAATAAGACATCTTATCCAATTGTAAAGTTAGCATTGCGTTTCCTCTCCCTTCTTCCACCCTCTGGAGTGCCCCTACCTCCCCCTCCAGACCCCCCATCTTCTTCTTATTTTGCTCTGCCAGCTGTTGAACATCATTTAAATCTTTTTTCATAAGTGTCATTTCAGATTTAATTTCAGATAATCCTTTTTGCAAATCATCCAACTTGTCCAGCTTCTGATCCAATTTCGCCAGTCTTTCCAAATTTTTTTCCATGTCAGCTGGTGTTGATTTATGACCCTTAGCCATCTTGCAGTAATAGAAGATGAGAAATCAAAAGACAAACCTCCAGAAAAGAAAGAGGGATTGACAGTCAGTGTA
>WNWU01000001.1:20166723-20183529 GCA_012654045.1 Ptyas mucosa | reverse complement strand
TTTTGTTTTGTTTTGTTTTGTTTTGTTTTGTTTTGTTTTGTTTTGTTGTTTTTTTGCTCTTTGCTTTGCTGAAACCTCATTTCTAATCTTACAGCTCTAAATTATCTAAGGCAAATGTTCCAGGAAGATGTACTGATGTAGGAAGAAGACAATGAAGAAAAACTTAAAATTGAAGCCCCCCTGTCATGGCTTTTTATTCATTATCCATATTAGTTGATATTGGTATAATCCAGTATTTTTTACTTTATATTGAAATAATATGATATTTTAAATTTATTGTTACTATACTACAGTTTAATTTTGCAAGATGTTCCTATTTTAGTTTGTAGAAATCAATACTGGATAAAAATTTAGAAGCCAGCAGTCAGGGCATTCATAATTACATATGAATCACTTTCCTGGAATAACCCTCTTGTTACTCGCTCAGATTCTGGAAGGCTTGGACTCCGACTGGATGAGTCCGGGGAGGGAGACGGGAGCGAGTCTTGAGAATATTATCTGGGAAGAGTTTGACCCTGTGGCCCCGAGGACATGGACAGGATTCTGGGTAGGCTTAGTGCTGCCACATGTTTATTGGACCCATGTCCCTCCTGGTTGGTACTGGCCTCCCGGGAGGTTACACAAGGCTGGCTCCAGGGGATTGTAAATGCTTCCTTGAGTGAGGGTGCCTTTCCCTCTGCCTTGAAAGAAGCGGTCGTGAAGCCCCTCCTCAAGAATCCATCCCTGTACCCAGCTGTATTAGTAAATTATCATCCGGTCTCCAACCTTCGTTTTGTGGTGAAGGTTGTTGAGAGTGTGGTGGCACGACAACTACCCCGGTACCTGGAGGAAGCTGTCTATCTAGACCCGTACCAGTCGGGCTTCAGGCAGAGGTACAGCACAGAAACGGCATTGGTCGCATTGGTTAATGATCTCTGGAGGGCTCGGGACAGAGGTTGCTCCTCTGTCCTGGTCCTATTAGATCTCTCAGCAACTTTTGATACCGTTGACCATGGTATCATGTTGCAGCGGTTGAGGGGATTAGGAATTGGAGGCACCGTGCTATGGTGGTTCTCCTCCTATCTCTCCGACCGCTCTCAGTTTGTGTTGGCAGGGATCGACCTTGAGGCACTTCGCTTGGGGGGTGTCACAGGGATCGGTCCTCTCACCCCTTCTGTTCAACATTTATGTGAAGCCGCTGGGTGAGATCATCCGTGGTTTGGGGGTGAGAGTCCACCAGTACACTGATGACACTCAGCTGTACATCTCCACCCCAAACCACCCCAATGATGCCCTGGATGTGATGCCCCACTGCCTGGAGGCCATGCGGGTCTGGATGGGGAGAAATAGGCTCAAGCTCAACCCTTCCAAGACCGAGTGGCTGTGGCTTCCGGCGTCCGGTATAGTCAGCTGGTGCCATCACTGACTATTGGGGGTGAATCTTTGCCCCACAAAGATAGGGCTCACAATCTGGGCATCCTCCTCGACTCATGGCTGTCTTTAGAAGAGCACATGATGGCCGTAGCCAGGGGGGCTTTCTCTCAGGTTCGCCTGATCCGCCAGTTGCGTCCCTTTCTGGACCGGGATGCCTTGCACACAGTCACTCACGCCCTCGTCACCTCCCGTCTGGACTCTCTACATGGAACTCCCCTTGAAGAGCACTCGTAGGCTCCAACTGCTCCAGAATGCAGCCGCGCAGGTAGTTATGGGCGCACCTCATTACGCCCATGTAACATCTCTCCTGCGTGAGCTGCACTGGCTCCCAGTGGTCTTCTGAGTGCAATTCAAGATGTTGGTTACCACCTTTAAAGCACTTCATGGCATAGGACCAGGATATCTATGGGACCGCCTTCTGCCACAACAGCCTCCCACCGACCAATTTGCTCCCACAGAGAGGGACTCCTCAGGGTGCCATCAGCCAAGTTATGCCGGCTGGTGACACCCAGGAGGAGAGCCTTCTCTGTCGGAGCCCCTGCCCTTTGGAATGAATTGCCCCCGGATATTCGTAACATCTCTGATCTCCGGGTCTTTCACTGTGCCCTTAAGACCCTACCGTTCCGACAGGCGGGGCTATCTAATTGAATGATTTTAAATTGGGTTTTAATTTTGGGTTTTAAAATTCAGCCAAAATTATTTAATGAATTTTAATTAATTTTAACTTTGATACTGTATATTTATGTTTATTTGGCTGTACACCACCCCGAGTCCTTTGGGAGGAGGGCAGTATATAAATAAAATAATAATAATAATAATAATAATAATAATAATAATAATAATAATTATTATTATTATTATTATTATTATTATTATTATTCTAAAGGCATTCTATCCAAAGGAGAAGAATAAACAGTTTGAACATTATAACCACCGAGACATAGGTTTGTGATGACTCACAAGTTGATATGCCTCTTTTTTGTGATGGTTGCAGATATCACAACCATCTAGTTAGATTTCTGGAGACTGTTGGGGAGGAAATAGAGATCAACGTCCACAAGGACCTCAGTAATCTTGTAATCAATCAATCAATCAATCCTAGAAGACAAATGTAGGCTATTGAGAAGTTTAGGACTATCAGAATATTTTCATTCTCAGAAATTATATTTATATCCTATGCAGGGTTACAGAGAATGGAATCCAAAATTTTAACATGACACTATATTAAGATATTTAAAGACATATTTTACATGCTTTTAAGTAGAAAATGATTGATTTGTCATAGCAGGATATCTCATCTCTATATTCCAATGTTACTGCAATTTTCATCTTCATTTTCTAGAAAAATAAATTCAGTCTTATACTTGTCCTAAACCACTTTTCAGCACACTAAGACATTTGGAAGTATTGTAGCATAATCTAATAGATAATAGGGAAAGTCCAATTTTACAGATAAACATGTTATTTGCAACAAAGTTGTATATTTTTCTTCTCTCTGTTCTTTCCTGTTATAAATTTAAGATGGTAGTGGTCTGTCTTCGTTGCCTTGCCTTGCCTATATTGGCAAAAATATATAGAACGTCTTGATAATATACTATAACAAAACAATTCTGTTCTTCTCTGCTGCACTCCAACAGTCTACCAAGTGATAGGATTATATTATAAAAAAAGGATAATTTCTAGATTTTCCATCCTAGTCCATATTTTCCCAAGATGTTAATAAAACATTTTCTGGAAAACCTTCCTAATGCACAGACATGGGTGTTTAGCTATTTAATGAGAAATATTTGCTATATTTCCTTGTTACTGTGGATTCCACTCTATATGAATGTATAACGCAGGCATACAAGTTCTCATTGTGCTCCATTTTCAACTGCTCTGCTCTCCACTCATACAAACCACCTGTAAAATGTCTTCCCTTTAGTCATATATTTCTTTCTCCAAGCTAATCCGACTTGGGAAAATAAGGCAACAATTCATTATGTTATTTCTGCTATATGAATAGGCGAGCACGCAAATGTGTGGAATTATTTTTAGTTAGGAAGGATTGGGCAGCTGATAATTTTCTTCTATTTTTCTTTATGATTTTTTTTACACTTCTGCAAAGGAAATATTCTTTATTGGCAATGGCAGTTTTGCAGTGCAATGTAATCTATTTATTTGCATTTCAAGGGCCTTAATTATCCAAACTGGAGAGTTTCCCTTTGAAGCAGATCAACCTTATTCTTTGGTGTCCAAATTTATGTTTCCATTCCTTGCAAGTCCCATTGTAACATTTGAATATTGATTGTGTTTTCTTCATTATACCCACAGAAATCACACAGTCCCCCATGGATTAAACCAGAAAATAACAAATCAACCGAGAGAAAAGGAAGCAATGCTGAAGAGTCAGCTAAAATCAATGAAAAGACTCTGTAAATGCCATCTTGCTATCTTTAAAATGTTATTCATTTGCTATCGTCTTCATCTTTTTAGTCCAGAGGCATGAAAATGTACCAGGTTTCTAGAGCATGCAATTTTTTCACTATTTTATGGATGTTTGTAAATTAGTCAAGAAATTTCTGAAATAGATTGACTACTAGTATCTTTCAGCAATAATCCAACACAAATGGATGTTTGGAAAAAAAAATGCTTTGTAATACAGTCCAGTTTTTTGAAATATTATTCTGCCCTGATCTGTAACTTGCTTATTATAAATCACTCTGTTTTGTAAAGAAAAGCTATTAAGAAGTTTTATTTTATTAACCAATTCTGTTTTGTAAGTATCTTTATTGCGTACGAAGATCAAAGCAGAGGAACAAGTGACTCTACACATATGCACATATTCAGTCTGACACAGTAGTGTCTGTATTTCAGAACAAAATACTTACCTTATTTCAATTTTTTGATCCTCTGGAATTGTTATGTAGTAGACTCATGTGTGCAGAACAATATTTATTATCCAAACAACTATTGAAAGTTTTGGAGATTACATCTAATCAAATAAAATAGATTTTAAAGTAGATTGGTATGGAAAACAGCTCAGAAAAAGATTGGTAGTAATTAAATCTCATTAAAAGTAAATGGGGCTTAAGATGATCAGTTCATGTTTTATAAAATTGTACAGAAAGCACAGTTGGTTAAAATGGTTGAAGCAATATATTTAAGAATAATTGTCTTTGAACTTAGCCTGTTTCTTAGTTATACATTTCATGACTTTGAATTCCTCCTATGTAATTACTGGTATGTCCAAACATATAAATAATTATTTTCTACATAATAGATAATTAGAATACAGAGGAAGAAATGGTGCTCATTTAATGCAGACATACTAATTTCCTATTATCAGAAGTTTGCCTTCTAGAAGTTTGCCAATAGTAATAATGATCACATGGTTAACATGTGAAAATTTGTTTTTAGGAAGTTGTAATTTTTCCTACATTATACTAATAACAGCTATTGCTAAAAATAATGATTATGAACAACTTCCTTACACTAACACAGTACATCCTATACAACTGGTTTCCAATCTTTAGCAGTGCACTTTTTAAAAAAATGATTTATATGCCGCCCTTCTCCAGAGACTCAGGGCGGCTTACAATGCGCTAAGCAATAGCCTTCATACTTTTGTATATTTATACAAAGTCAGCTTATTGCCCCCACAAACTGGGTCCTCAATTTACCTACCTTAGAAAGGATGGAAGGCTGAGTCAACCTTGAGCCTTGGTGAGATTCGAACCTGCAATAATTGCAGGCAGCTGATGTTAATAACAGGGTGCTTTAGACCACTGTACTATCCAAGGCTCTCTGAAAGGAACTTGTGAAAATTCCTTATTAATTTGATTGGGGAGTGGAATATCCTTGTCCCTTATTAATGGAGATAGAATCCCATAGAGACATCATATGTCACACACTCATAGTCCATAATTCTAGTTTTCATTTTACATGAGATTCCTCTTTGCCATCTGCTCATCTTCATATCCATTCTCTGAAACAAAGAGCTAAAGCAAGTTAAACACTGATGGTGAATTGCTGGGCCCTTTAAGGGCCCTGTGACTAGAGATACCAAAAGTACCACCTTCAACTCCCATGTCATGAGCATGAGGATGGGGGTGGGGGTGGTGAAAAAAGCTGGCAAAGTTTTACTTATTGCTGTAGTGATTCATGAACAGAGGGTAGTCTTGACAAGGCACTGAAGATGTGTCAGCAATGGCAAAGTCAATATGGTTTCTAGTAAGTAAAAAGAAGGAAGCAGTACGGTTCCACCTTCAGTTCCATCCTAAACCCCCTAATTCTTCTTAGTGCAGCAGCAGAAGCTCTCCACACATACTGTATACTTACACAGGACTATCCATAATGGTATTTAAGCCATAATAGTGCAATGGTTAGAATGCAGTATTGCAGGCTTAACTCTGCTCACAACCAGGAGTTTATTCCTGACAAGGTTCAAAGTTGACTCAGTCTTTCATTCTTCTGAGGATGGTAAAATGATGATCCAGATTGTTGGAGGCACTATGCTTGCATTTGTAAACTGCCCAGGAACACACAGCATAAATGAGTGTGGATCAGGTTAGTCTATATAAAAGTATGAAAAGAAAATAATCTGATAGCTGACACAGTGTAAAACACTATGGAGCATTATATGTCTAAGTGCTTTTGCTATTGCTAATTAAACCCCATGGTATTTGGCAAGCAGCAAAATCAACTTTAGCTACTTTAATGATTTCCAAACCAAATATTGAACTCTTATAAAGAGATGTAGTAAGTACAAGCATGTTGATTCTAACCTCTTTTGTCATTATCCTCCTTGGTCTCCATATATAAATAATGAATTTTTGCACCCAACTCTACTAACCATGATAGTTCTCTGCAGAATTAAGACCACTGATTTTCCAGTTTTAACCTGAAGGGAAGGAAATGAAGGGAGTAGAAGTAGAATTAGCCTATTCCTACTGCCTTTCTTCTATGCAAAATGTAATACTAGAAGAAATAAAAAATAACTCATTATATTTATACTTAACAATCCCAGGTAAGTATCATATATGGTACTTTGTTTCTTAGAATGGTTGTCATGATCTTGTGTAAGTGGCATTGTATGGAATCTACTAGTAAACATGCACAGGATTGCATTGGCAAGTTACATGTCTAAGTTGTATCTACTTCTAAGATATTTTTAAAGTCAGAATTACCATCTCTGCTGCTGTCATATAAGTGCAATGTAAGAATTAGAGTGCAGAATTATTGCCGGTGTACTTTATTGACAGCCAGTTCCACATTTTAGAGGACAATTTAAGTTTTAGCACAACCACTGAGAAGGGTAATGCCAGTGTTATGCAATAAAAATGCAGTTATTGCTGTAGCTCACAAATGGATTTTACAAGGAACACAAAGCATAAATGAGTGTGGATCAGGTTAGTCTATACAAAAATATGAAAAGAAAATCATCTGATAGCTGATAATCTCTTTAATCATGAGGAAATACACTGTACCCTAATAACATGTGTATCCATCTTCTGATTCATCTCCTTGGTAGAAAATCCATGGTTATAAGATTAGAGAAAAGGCACAAATATGAGTTGCTTAAGTATTTTCCACAGTTATAGTTACACATTTTGGAGCCTTCTTTCATTAGGTATGAATATGTTTCTTCATGTAATACGTACCACTGAGAATTTAAATTGCCCAGTTAGTCATTTCAAAGGAGATTACAAACACCATTCCTAAAAATAAACCTTGTGACAGCATCCACTATTTCACATTCAATAAAGGAGTAGAGGTTTTTGTAATGGGACACAGTGATGACCTACACCAGGGGTCTGCAACCTTAAACACTCAAAGAGCCATTTGGACTTGTTTCCCACAGAAAAGAAAACACCAGGAGCCACAAAACCCTTCCCATGCCTGATTATTTTCACAAAACTAGCATATATAGTTTAATTAAATGTTCTGTTTTCTTCTGAAACTTTTCTTTTCTTGGATTTATCCATGGTTGGCCTACCAGGAGTTGAAAAGCTCAATAAATCGTATGCTGGCAGGTGTCGCACATTGGCAGTTGTGATGCATATTTTGAGCGACAGGGAACCACAGCAGAGGGGCGAAAGAGCACCATGCGGCTCCAGAGCTGCAGGTTGCTGACCCCTGACCTATACATACAGTAAAATCAGCCTTTTAGAGTAGAGAGACCTAACTTCGACCAGCTCAAAGATCGTATCAGTCTTTTTTATAAATATTGATTTATATAGATTTTTATAGCTATATAGATATTTTATAGCGATATACTGCAGAAGTGGATGGTGACAGAATTTCTTCTGGGAGAGGGTTTCAGGCATTTTGCAGAGTGAATTGATGTCTTGCAAAAAAGCGACAGCGTTTGTTTTGTGTTTGTATGATTTCTGCCATATCTACTCTAGAAGGGGCTATGGTGGGTCAAAGTAGGAATGCTTGCAGATAATTACACAGCCATACTTCCTGCCCTCTTTATTAGAGTCTAGTTTAAAGTGGAGTTAAATTACGGTAGATCTAAACATTCAATTTTCTTTTTCTTCCAGTGCATTAGTTTGTTTTGGAGTGGTTCAGAACATTTGAAGAAAATATCTACGAAGCTGCCTTCCTCAGCTTCTGTAGCATTTGATTTTCTCAGGTGTATTGTCTGCAGGAAGAATAGAGTAACTATTTTAGTTCCCATGACAACTTTATCATCACCCATTGAAATGTCTTTACCAAAAGTTGCCTTAAGGCAGGCAGTTGAAATTCACTTGGCACTGATGGAGGCAATTCTTTCTCAATGGATTTTGATTGTGAGGAATTGTTAAGTTTATATTTATAAACTTAACAATTAGCAGGAATGGGGGATTTTAGTGTGAACTTTTGAATTGGTACTCAAGTCAACAATCTATTCCCTTCAAAAAATTATTTTTCCCTAAAATTCAGAAATACAATTCTTCTGTATTAGAAGATTTGACTACACAAAGAGAAACAATTTTCTGGTTATAACTATCTGAACCCTTTCAGCAGGGATGAAATGCTATCGGTTCGCACCGGTTTGGGAGAACCAGTAGTGATAAAAACTACTGGTTCAGGCGAACCGGTATTTCCAACAATCAGCTGTGCCGCGTGGTTTATATTTGCTAGAAAGAAGAAAATCCTGCTTTCTAGGGAAGCTAAATCAAACAGCACAACTGTTCTCCCCCCCCCTTGCTATTTTACTTACCTAGTGAAGTCTTCTTTTTCCATGCGAAGTGTGCATCTGGTGTGCACTGTGTATGCGCATGCAGCGTGCTTTTGGCATATGCTGTGCATGCGTGCAGGCAGCGTGCTTTTGGCATGCACTGTGCATGTGCATGCACAGCGCACATTCGTGGGCAGCAAACCAGTGGTGATCCATGGAGGATTTCACCACTGCCTTTCAGTCTGGCTTTAGGCTGGGGTATAGCACTGAAATGGCATTGGACACACTTAATGACTTTTGAAAGCTCAGGCTGGGTGTGATGCTGGCCCTCCTGGACCTCTCAGAGGCTTTCAATACCATTAACCATGGTATCCTTCAGGACCAGCTTCTGGGACCAGGAGTGGGAGGCACTGCATTATGATAGTTCTCTTCCTTCCTCTGTGACCAGTTTCATTTAGTATTGGTAGGTGATAAGGAATCAAGCTTTATGTCCCTGCAATGTGGAGTACTCCAGGATTTGAATATTTCACCACTTCTTTTTAACATCTACATGAAATTGCTAGGAAGATCATCTGTTGATATGGGGTCCAGTATCATGTTGTTGATACCCAATTACACAGCTCCACCCTTAGCTGGTCTGATGGCATTTGAGTGCTGCTGAGTGGTTGTAGGCTGTAAGGGTATAGATTGAGAGGAACCAGCTTCAACTCAAGCCTGTCAAGATGGAGTAGTTCTGGGGTTTTGACCCCCAGGTCCAGGTGACATTTCATCTTGACTCTGACAGGATGGCACTTCCCCAGACTGAACTGATGTGAAATTTGGGGTTTTTTTTCCTTCTCCAAGGATCAGGTGATAATTGTGACCAGGGGAAATTTGCCCTTATTCATCTAGTGTGCCACTTGTATCCTCTTCTGTCCTGGAAAGCCTTACTCATGAACACTCATGCCTTGATTACCTCTAATTTGGATTACTGCAATGTGCACTGCATGGGGCTGCTCTTGAAGACCACCCAGAAAGTTCAACTGCTCCAGAATATAACAGTGCATACAATGATGGGTGCCCCTAAGTTTACACCTCTGTTATGTAAGCTACACTGGCTTCCAATTTCTTTCCAACTGCAATTCAAGGCATATGGGATTGCCTCCTCCTAAGAACATCTACCTGTCCTATCAGGTTTGAAAGGTTGGGAGTGCTCTTAGTCCCTTCTTTAAAGGTTATCTGAGGGACCATCTCTTGTCAGTCACATCTGCCCAACCTATCAGAGTGGGGAGGCAGGGAATGCTGCAGGTCCCATTCCCTAGGGAGATACACCTGGTGGGACCCAGAAGAAGGGCCTTCTCCGTGGTGGCTCCCTCTCTTTGGAACATCATTCCCCCATAGATTAGAATGGCCCCCATTCTAATATTCTTCCCAATGGCACTGAAGACCTGATTCTGCCAGCGGGCCTGGAGAACCCAGAGCGGGATGGAACCCATTAAATGTCTCATGTGATCTGCTGTTGCCGGGATGTGTGTGTGATTTTATTATATTATATTTATTAATTTCTTTCATTCTTTTTATTAGTTTTATTGTTTTAAATGAGATTTTATATTCTGTAAGCCGCCTTGAGTTGCCATGGGCAAATAGGGGAAAATATAAATTCAATAAATAAATAAATAAATAAACATGGCCATCTTATGGGAGCTAGGAAGGGTATCTTTTCTATGGCAGTCCCCACACTAAGGAACAGTCTTCCTCTGTAAGTTCCAGAATTCATGCCTAGATTTTCATAAAGCACTGAAGACCTGAATTCTCTCAAGTGCTGGGATAAGATAGGTCACCGCATACTGAAAGCTTGACTTGATGCCAGGTTTTTATTCTTATGATGTTTGGTTTTAATATGCTTTTTACATTATTTTAATTTTTGATCCACGGCTTGTTATAAGATGGGTGGCTGTATAAATGTTTTAAGTAAAATAAATCAATGTATTAAAAATGTATTGTATCAAGGGACATTGTCTGCAGGAAATCTGCACATTAGGAAGAATTGCAAACAAAAAGATGCGTTTTTAGGGACATCCGTGCTATCCTCATACTGACAATTCAATACTTGCAGAAGAGTTTCTTTTTCTTTTTATACATCTGAAATACCAGATGGAAAAGAGACAAGAGTATATTGGGTGATTTTGTATTTTAGCATCTTTTGATTAATTTTGTCTCTCAGGTTGGCATATTAATTACTGTATTTTTTGGAGTATAAGACGCACCTTTTTTCCCCCTAAAAGGGGGTGAAAATTTAGGTGCATCTTATACACTGAATGTAGCCCCACCCTCCCACTGGCCCCCACCCTTTGGTCTCTGCCTCCCAGCAGTTACCTCCTTGCAAGCAAACAGCAAGAAAAAACAGCTCCTTTCAGCTTCAGCACAGCCTAAATAGCACAAGTTGATTGGATCGGCCTCTTGAGTCTCAGCTGATTTGCTCTCAGCTGTTTTGCGCAGGGCTCTTCTGCTTGCTGCAAAGAGGTAAATTGCTGGAGCAAATTTTTTTTCCCTTGTGTTAATCAAGCTATGCTGAAAACGTAAATGAAAGTAAAGCAGGCTGTTTGCTGTTTGCTGCAATGAGGCAAAATTGTGCAGAGGCAGAGGGAGATTTCTTTTTCTTCTTTTCATCACCAAAAAAGGTAGGTGCATCTTATACTCCGGTGCATCTTATACTCCGAAAAATATGGTATAAACATGTACACATTTTTTCAAGCTCTTTCTGATCAATGCATTTTGACCAGAAGAAAAGTCTTGCATCTTTCAATTCTTAAAGGATTCTTACCTCACACACTTAATCTAAATGAGACTTTAAAGAAGAAATATTTCAGCCCAGCCAAGCAGCTAATTTAGGATGGAAAAATAGCTGCACATGAGCACACACAATGTTCATTTCAATTGTAAAGAAATATGAACGTAAACCTCTTAGCATTCATCTCTGGGAATGAAGACAACTAGTTTATTATTTAAATATTAATGCCAAATTTTGGGATAAATAAGACTGTGAATCAAAAGTATGCAAAAAACCCCAGAAGTGGTGGTCTCAAACACATTTTTACAACTCTAATACATGTAGGGCAAACTGGATTAATATTTCCGAATAAGAGGAAAAAACTGTCTCAGAGCGGTGTTAGCTTTTTAAAGAAAGAAACAGGTACTCCTCTTTTCTTCTTGAGGGTTTGCCCACAAGTTTTTTTTAATGCTGAATGTTTTACCATGTTGATCACATGGTTAACACAGGCAGGGAATCAAAGAGCGGTGAAATCCAGCCTGATCTATCCAGCTCGTGCAACCCAGTAGGGCCAGCGGTGGGAGGCTCCGCCCACCTGTTGGGACATCATTACATCTCGTTTTTGACCCTCAGCGCATGTGCAGAAGGATCTATGCATGTGCAGAAGAGGTGCGTGCAAGCATAGCGAGCGTGCGCACATGCTCAGATTTCTGATCCGGTAGCGAAGGTAAGTGCATTTTATCCCTGGAGTCATAGCTGTGACATGAAGGAAGTGAAGCATTTAGCCAAGGGTTCTTTGTCAACCAAAGACCAAACAACACTACAACAGAATTCCCCAGCCCTGAGATCTCCCATAATTTCTAGCAATTGGCACTAGTCTGAAGAAAGAACTGTGAACCGTATATATACTTCTGCTTGAACCTTTTCTCTTTATGGCACTCAGTCCAAATCTCATCTGAACTGGCCATAGAAATTGGTTTTCTTTTCAAAAGAAACTTATTCAGATTAATCCTGCACCAAAAGTCTTTTTCATTTAGCCTTCAGATACCCTTCTATGGCCAATTTCTGTCATCATCCTGCCCTTCACAGTATACAACTTTGCATTCTGTCTTATCTAATCCCATCTTTTACACTTCATGACTTCTAAATAAATTAAACTCAAATGCAGCCTTCTGGGATAAGAGAATGCAAATATAGCCATATGAAAATGTGTCCCCAAGTATTCATTCACTACTTCAATCAGGGTAATTTCTGATTTAGGTCAGGAAACCTCAGGTCAGGAAAATACTCTGTTGATGAAATAAACCTATTTCCACATATAGAAGCTACTAACGTTAGCAATTTATTGCATCATTGAGTTATAATTATGTGCTAGTTGACTGCTATGAACAGGGATGGCTATGTAGTGTTAAAATGATAGGAATAATCTTTTTAACCAAAAAAAATGTAAACGGGAAGCAAACTTACTGAAACTTAGCATTACTCTATTCTTTTGAAGATAGAACTCTTTCTCAATATCTTAGATTCATTATATCTTATTTATTTGGGAAATAACCCCTTTAATTTTTAAACAGTATAGATTGTGTTTTAAGAAAGGATCTGAATTTATTTTCTTGATCTTTTCTCCAATCTTGAACCCTTGACCTATTGCTGCCATCCATAATTCCCATTTTGCGATCAGTTCAATCAGTGCTCTGGAGTTTTTCCACAGAATGTCTTATATCCAAAAAGGCTAAAGAGACCATATCTCAGAATACCCCCAAAGAGATGACAACTCTGTTTTCTCACTGCCCATATGCACAACCAGATTGCCCCAGCATGAGTAGAGGCCATCGACTATTTCTCAAGAGTGAGAACACAGCATATTATCTTTCACCCATACCCAAACCATAACGAAGACAAGCTCTGCTGGTCTTTCTTTGCCATATAGTGCTTATATTGGTGTTTTCTAACTTGGACCATCAAACTGGTGGTGTCTGATGTCCTGCTGTGTTTTATGTGATAGTAGGCAAATACCTCCACTCCATCTGGTTACTGTGCAATGTGGCAGAAACATCCTCTTCCTTGCAGGCACTTTTTTTTTAACTGCAAGTTCACCAAAAGGAACTGAGAAAAACTGGGTTTTCTTTTGCTTACTTTGCTTTTTTACATGTTCACCAATGGAACAGCAAAACAATGCAGCTGCCTTTTCTTGTAGCCAGCTGAAATTAACAAGAGTATTGGACTTTTCCCTTGTAACCCAAGCGATGGGGGGGGGGGGGGATGGTAAAATGTTTTTATCTATTTCTTTTCTTCAGACCAGGAGGACTGAAGAAAAGAAAAAGGGCAATGTACAGGAGTTGTGATAAATGTGGCCATTTGACTGTCAAAGAAGGGGAAGGAGTTGAAAAATTGATGGGGATATCTTAACCTGTCTTCATTTGCAGCTCTTGATCAATGGTGGGTTTCAAAAAAATTTACTACCAGTTCTGTGGGTATGGTTTGGTGGGCATGGCATGGCTTGGTGGGCGTGGCTTGATGGGCGTGGCAGAGGAAGGATACTGTAAAATCTCCATTCCCTCCCTAATCCAGGGAAAGTTACTGCAAAATTCCCATTTCCTCCCGATCAGCTGGGACTCAGGAGGCAGAGAATAGATGGGGGCAGGGCCAGTCAGAGGTGGTATTTACCAGTTCTCCGAACTACTCAAAATTTCTGCTACCGGTTCTCCAGAACTATCAGAACCTGCTGAAACCCACCTCTGCTCTTGATGTATAGGAAACAAACAGCTAAAGAAGACACGGCAGAAGAGCCCTGTTATTCTATTCCGTGGCCCTGTTGTGCTTTCAACTTTGCCAATTTCTAGGCCTCTTCCTTGGTTTTCAAGTGATATTACCAAATCAGTGTAAAAGCATTTAGTCTAAATCTCACACCAAAGGTGATTTAGACCAAAAAAAAGCTTTCATTGCAGCCAATGGAAGGTTTTTATTATTATTATTATCATATAACTGAGAGGGGAAGATATATTTTTCCTCGTTGTGTACTTGTGTTTCCCAATTAAAATCCCCTTGTGCCTGTAATTAAAGGAAATTTGATGATGTAATTGCAAGCGATAGTGCCATTTGTAGTTGACCCTTACAGCAGGACATGGTCCAAACCTCCTAAATAAACATTAATGTTAAAGTAACTAGACTAATTAGCAATGTAGCAGAAACAGAGGGTTTTTTTAAAGGAAACAATGCTAATGCTGATTAGCGATTAAAGAGGATTCCATCGCAGTTCTTGTAAGGAATGAATTTGGATAATATACTGAAACAAAATAAAAGACAGACTAAGTAATATCTCAGTCCCTAGAAAATTTTATGCAAAGAGGCTGGCTTTGCATTATTTTCCACACATTTATAAGAATTTATAAAATGACTTATAACAACTTTGGGATGAATAAAGAACAGAGCATCTCCAAGTTTGTGAAATTTATTTATTTATTAAATGTATATGCTGCCCGTCTCACTACCTACAGTGACAAGTTACATGGTTAATGTTCAAACAAGTGGGGATGTCATATCCACTTGGGTCCAATTTTTCTTCATATTTTTAATTTTTAAAAATTGGAAAAAGTATTCTGGGACAGAAACCCATTTTCAAAATGGATAGTTTCCCTGATGTAGTAGGTTAAGGAGATAGTATTTTTGTTCTTGAAAAGATCTTTGCCTGGCACAAAAAAACAATTCCACATTAGGGGTGAAATTCCGCAGGTTCTGACAGGTTCTGGAGAACCGGTAGTGGAAATTTTGAGTAGTTCAGAGAACCGCCAAATATCACCTCTGGCTGGCCCCAGAGTGGGGTGGGAATGGAGATTTTGCAGTATCCTTCCCCTGCCATGCCCACCAAGCCACGGCCACAGAACCGGTAGTAAAAAAAATTGGATTTCACCACTGGTCCACATGTAAAGGTCCAATTGAACTGATTTATTACTACTCAGGCCTATGCACAGGAATCTTCTCAACTAATGCTTAGTTTCTTCTTGGAGTTAAATAAGGGTCAACAGAATTCAAGGGAGATTGGACTTACTTTGCTTGTGCCTATGTAAAGATTCTAGACTGACCCTTTTTTTAACTCCATCCCCAGGTTCTGACACTCCTTCTCCTACAATCCTAGTTCTGTGGTATGTAGTAGGTAAGCACTTGATTTAGGCTGTTTTTCCTTTCTGTTCTCCTTCCATCCCATTCCCGTGAATCAGAAAGACCTGAAGCAATGATCCATGAGAATATTTTGCAAAATATGGTGTTGAGTGGCTTGAAAATTTTTCCTTCAATGTAAAGAATGTTCTTTTGTGACATTTATAGTTCCTGGTACAAAAACAAAGGACAGTTTTGTACAACCGGATAATGACTATTGCAATTTCCTAGGTGCAAGCACTGCAGCAAAGACTAATTGCAGGAATCGGGAATTCTTTACTGCCTATCTGCTGACCAAGATCTTGCTAAACAAAATGGATGTAAACAAGAGTTGCCTTGAAGGCACACTTTAGTGACTGGTTGGAAATGCAGTGGATCTTGAAAACAAAAACTTCTTAATATATACCTGCTTGATAAAATCTGAATATGATCATCTTATGCTGCTTGTGTCATGTTTAATTTGCTGATTAAAGGTCTCTTGGCATTAAGTGTTCCAACTCTTAAAACAAGATGATGAGTGTAGGCAGAAGTGAATATGTGATGGAGGGGTTTCATAGTTCAAATACTGCAGCTTCTTCCATCACAGTTGTCAGGTCTTACAAGTCATATGCCCATATTTTTAATGTCCCCACCGATTTAATTCAGTAATCTTGAAATTTAGCAAGATGTAAAAAGAATAAAACATCCTTTTTCACCCTATTCTTTTAAAAGCTTCCAGGTTGCCTCCTTAATTATATTAAACAAAACTCTGAATACTTTCAACTTTCCATCTTCCATACTTTCCATCTTGAAGTCTGTTTTAATAGCTTCTACTCATTATTTTCAAATTCTTTGATTTTATTTTAAAATCTATGAACTGTGCACTGTAGGATCACTTGTTCCTCCCTCCCTTTCTTCTTTTCTTAGATTTATACCTTGCCTTTCAATTAAGAGCTTTTCCTTCTTCTAGAATGGGCTGAGAGATAATTGGCCCATAGTAACTCTATGAAGCTGAACTACAACCTGAACTTCCTAGTCCTACAGTTTTAGCACTGTTTGCATACAATAGAGGGCACCCTAACTTTTAGAACTCCTCCCAATGGTTGAATTTCTTTTTCTAATGGAAGCTGAAGCGGATAAAGGAAATGGTGAAAACTAGGCAGAGTTAGTTTCATTCAAATGCTTCTTGAAATGTAATGCTGTATATTCATATCTCTTGTATGAATATGAGTGCTGAAATCCATATTTTTCCTTCTTTTTGCAATGCAGTTGCAATTTAAAAATGCAGTTGCAATTTAAAAAATGTATAGATCAATTATATATATATATATATATATATATCTTTATATATATATATATATAT
>WNWU01000001.1:20132255-20161723 GCA_012654045.1 Ptyas mucosa | reverse complement strand
ATAGATAGATAGATAGATAGATAGATAGATAGATAGATAGATAGAGAAGGATAATGGAAAGATTGAAGAACAAAAATAATTCAAATAGAAATATTGTATTATATATTACAATACACTTGGGGAAAATTGTAACAATTTGATTGGCTTGCTATCTGAGTCTGCTACCCCAATTTTTAGTACTAATGGACAACTTCAAGGACCATGATTTTCCTTCTGGTGATTCATTATCATTAAACAGGACCTAGACTGGCTGTTTTCAAACAGGTATGTGAAGGGCTGTCAGAGAACAACAAAAGACACTTCTTTGTAAAAAGAGGACAGGCAGCTACCCCACTCATTCTTTTAGCCAAGAAAGATCTAGTCAAAGAGCTATGTCAAATAACCAAGCATCAACATGATGCCTGATCAAACCATAGGTAAAATTGGAAATTTTTCAACTTCCATGTTTGAGAACTGACTACTATTCAACAAAGAGTGAGTGATGGAATCACTACCTACAGGACCAAACTATACATTACAGTAACTTTGGAAAGAAATAGCCATAAGGATGGGGGCTAATTTTAGGAGAACATTGGCATGGAGTTTCAATTTGATAGGGGATGACTTTCCAAATTGTGGCCCATTGCTAGTTGGTAATTAGAGCTTATAGCTCTGTAGAAAACTAAGGTACTATTAACAAGCTGGAGAGTATTTCTCTCCTTTCAATTTGCTACAATTTCATTTTGATAGCTATTAAATTTCCAGGCTTGGTTTGATTGCATTCATTTAACATTTAGAGACCTTTGAAAGAATAGTACAGAAGTAAGTATGGCCAGGAAAGGGCCTTCGCATACTTGATATGCGAAGTTGGCTGAAAAGCATAAAGGCCTATATTTTACGTACTAAAATCAAATGTTGTCAACCTCTTAATTAAAGATCTCATGGAAAACCAACTGACAACAACAGGAACAGATGCTGTTGAAATTTATTAGAATATTAATCTGTTGAATTTTTGTGCGATGTCGTAGAGTTTGATATCTAATGTCTAGTCCAAGCCTATGATCTCTTAAAAGATCAAAGGCTAATTCACATGAGGAAATGTTTGTCGGGATGCTACTCTGGCATAAGGACAAAGAGGTGACAAAGATAGTGATTTGGCAGTATTTGCACAACACACTGATTCATAAAAGATCTAAACACACATTAACCTGATGCAGCCTGTAGGGTTAATTTACAGATTAGCGTGTCATCCACACCCAGAACACTGTGAGAATTGAATCAATCAAATTAACTCAACTATGTTTAAATTAAGCAAGCTAGATGCAGAATAAATTATCTTTCAAGTTCTTCACCATCATTTAATTCAAAGAATAATGTAATATAAAAAAAAAACTATAACAGTCATTTAGGGTACAAAATTAAACAGAACTCATTGAAATTTAAACACACTTAATTTATCTAGGTCAAAAGCCTATTTCTTTTCTTCCCATTCAATTTGGATAGTAGCCACATATTTCATTTTTGTCACTTTTATCCCCCATAAGAGGGAATTTTTTTTGTACATTCATTACTTTTGTTCTTTAAAATCTATATACTTTAGATTATAAAGTCTAAAAGTTACACTATAAAGTCTGAAAGTGATAATTTATCTCCCAAAATATAAATTGGATTGTTCCAGTTTTTCTTACAGAAATTTTGCCTTAACAGTTCTTTTCTGAAAAACAAAAAATCTAAATGAAAAATGTCAATTTAAATCACTTTGCAGCTTAGATAATTTAAGCATCAACATTATTTTCATTTATTTATTTACATTAGGACTTTAAAATAGATTAAAAGCTTAAAGAATCAAAGAAAAGATATATCACATTCTTGAATTCCTTTCCATTTATCCTTGGCTTCTCTCTGAAGTTGTGTTCATACAAAGCAGAAACACTTGAATATGTCTTCCAATTTTAAAGACAGTAAGGAAACATGTTGAACTTTTAGACAGGTATTGAGTTACCTTTGGGGAAAACCTCAAAAAAAGACTCTAACCTGGAATCTTAAATCATTTTCTTGCTTACAAAAAAAGGAGGTAATTAAAATAGTATTCCACCCTAAAAAAAATCCTAAAAGTTTGGATTTAGCCTTTAAAGAAACATCAATAAAGAAATACTTTAAGAATGACTATATTTGTGTATGTGGGGTAGGAGGTTATGCACAGCTTTGAGGATAGGGTAGGGTACCCTATTCCTGGTCAACATGCAAAAGAAATGATGATGATGATGACAATGACATTAGATTCACTTTGTCATCACACTATGTAAGAAGAAGGGCAATGACATGCCACTTTGAGGGCTTTCTATCCAAGGAAATGAACACTTTCATTTCTATAGAGAAACCATTGTAGAAGTATGATCCTTCCGATTTGAAAAATAATGGATGGTTCTGAGGATGCAGGATGAAGAGTTAAGGGAGCTTAGCCCATGATGAAGCATTCAGTTTTTCTGCTTTATTGCAGGCACTTTTGGAATGCCAGTGGTTATTTGATATCATTGGTTTTTCAGAAGTTGAAACCTAGGAAAGGAGTTGAAAACTGAGCTAATATCTCCAGTAATGGTGTACACCTTTAGCATTCTGGGCAAATTGCCCATTGTTTCTCTGTCCAAGGACCCTTTCTTTCTTCCTTTATCTTTCATAATTCCTTTTGGTTGGCATCTATTCTTGGTTCATGTTGCCATATAATTCCCATCACTCCTAAGCAATTGAGGAAACAGCATGGCTTGCCTAAGTTGTTTCTCCTTGATCATTTGCAGACTCCCTCCATGGCCTCATCCAGTATCTATGTGAGAATATTGTATATTGGTGATTGATATATTGATGTATTCTCCTTCCATTTAGGAAGCTGCAAACCAAGTATAAGCAAGTGATAAATCTCAGGAACAGTATCTGTTAAAGAATTAAAACATAGAGCATAAGTAAAATAATTGGAATTTATCATTCTCATAAGAAGAGTGTTCCTCAAGCTTATCCAATACAGTTTTATAAAAGTTACAGAATATTTATCAACTTTGCATGTCCAATTTAGTAATTCAAAATTTCTGAAGGAGTACAGTAATGGACTTTTATTCAGAGCATTTACTTTCCAAATCAATGTACCATTTATAAGCTAGTTCAACTTCAATGTGTTCACTCTGGCACGATGAGAATTCAACACTTGGGAGAGAGTGCTGCAGAGGTGGTATTCAGCCAGTTATGACAGGTTCTAGTGAACTGGTAGAGGAAATTTTGAGTAGTTTGGAGAACCGGCAAATACCACCTCTGGCTGGCTCCCCCCCCATCTATTTGTTGCCTCCTGAGTCCCAGCTGACTGGCTGGGTCTTCTTTTGTTGCCCTGCACAGGAGAATGGAGCTAGAAAGCAGGTTAATGGGATGGGGTGGAAATGGAGATTTTACAGTATCCTTCCGCTGGAGTGGGTTGGGAATGGAGATTTTACAGTATCCTTCCCCTAAAGTGGGGAGGGAATGGAGATTTTACAGTATCCTTCTGCTGGAATGGGTTGGGAATGGACATTTTACAGTATCCTTCCCCTGCCATGCTCACCAAACCACACTCACCAAACCACGCCCACAGAACCGATAGTAAAAAAAATTGAATCTCACCACTGGAGTGCTGTATACATTACCCATGACATTTTTGGAAGCTTCCATCTTCAACTTTTCTAATTCCACTGTTATGGTTCCTTGAAACCTGACAAACTTTATTGGCATTTGATTTATCCCTAAGCTCTGCCTTCTGCTACTCATTAGTTCAGTAATCAAGTGAAATGGAATTTAGAAATATCACCTTTCATTTGATGTGGCTCTTAGGGAAATTTCTGTTGGAGATGCTAGGGCTGCCAGATTTCAGTTGCCAAAATCAGGACTACCACAAGATGAAATAATTTTCTCTATCATCTTCATGAAAAATAGTTTTCTGAGTTTAGTAGAAGAAAATACAACTCTATAGAAGAACCCAGAGAATAAACCCATGAACTAAGTCTGTTCTAACATCCAGATTCTTGAAAAAGATTGATTAATGTATTGATCATGTTCCATCCAGTCATTTGGGATCTCTTTAAAATTAACACCTGTCCAAGATTGGTTATAGGTCATCAGAAAGGAGGTATTTTTTTTAGTTTTCCATTAAACTGCAGAATCTTATTTAGGGATAATCCATTACAAAGGAAAATACCAAGTTGCACTATGTGCTGCTTACATTATATGCAACTAGGTATTGGGTGATTTACTATCCCTATCAGAAAAACTCCATATATTCTGAGAAGACAAGCCTTCAAATATTTCTGTTTCTTTACCCCCAAAAAATCAGATGCCCTTAGGTCTCAAATTTGCTACAACAATGTTATCCTCATAGTCCTTTAGCTCAAGAAGAAAGACATTCTTGAGGTGGATAATTAAAAAAGCTATAAATGTAATTCCAGGTGAAAATTTGATAATTGCATGTTTGGAACCAGATAAACACATGTATCCTAGCTAGATTTCAGTAATATTTTTTCAGTTCTGATGTCCTGTCATCTTGCATATTGAAAAAGCTATTAATATACAAACTCATTGCAGAGTCCATCAGGTTGCTGAACAAGGCTGTTATACTTCTTCATTTAATTAATTCATAGCTTCACTTCAGCTAGAAATCTTGTTAATTTTGTTCAAGCTTTTTCTGAATTTGAGTTTATTTAGATTTATATACCGCCCTACTCCCAAAGGACTCAGGGCAGTGAACAGCCATAGATAAAACAGATACAATATAAAATTTAAAAACAAATTAAAAACATATTAAATAAATTTGGCCCATACTAATTAAAACACCCCTATTTTAAAAAACAAATTAAAATGAAAATTAAACAATTAAAAAGAGTTAGGAGTTAAAAAAACCTGTTGGGGAATCTTACCAAGAAAAAGCTGATCTCTCTCCATTCCTTTCCTTATTGATAATGATAGTAGCAGAGGTGGGTTTCAGCAGGTTCTGACCAGTTCTGGAGAACTGGTAGCGGAAATTTTGAGTAGTTCGGAGAACCGATAGTAAAAATTCTGACTGACCCTACCCCATCTATTCTCTGCCTCCCAAGTCCCAGCTGATTGGGAGGAAATGGGGATTTTTCAGTATCCTTCCCCTGGAATGGGGTGGGAATGGAGATTTTACAGTATCCTTCCCCTGCCATGCCCACCAAGTCAAGCCACACTCACAAAACTGGTAGTAAAAAATTTTGAAACCCACCACTGGATAGTAGTAATAACAGTTCTGTAGGTGGTTTCTGTCTTTATATGACTTTCCATAGGATCATAGCATATTTAAGACCATCTCTTCTTTTTCTGGGTATCGAATCCCATTTTATTATTTTTATTTACCTTGCAGTTCATTGTTTTTCATAGAGATTTAGATGGATATCTTGAGTAGTAACTACAAATATATCTCTCATTTGTCAGTAAATTCACTAACTGAAGTGTACTTATGTAAAAAGAATCAAAGATGTGCGGAAAAAAATTAACAGAAGCAAAATCGTGCAGTTGGACAAAACAGATTGCATTCTAGGAGGAATGGACACCAATTAATAGCAATTACAAGTGTTAATAAGACTCTGATTTTTTTCTTTTTTAAAAGGAAAGTAAAAAATATACAGTGCAGAAGCCAGAATATATTTGGAAATGCTGCATACAGGAAAATAAGATATTTGATGAATTTTTTAATGCATATTGCAGTATTTGGAAAATAATTTCCATATATTAGACAAACTTGTAAGTTGCAAGTAAAAAATTATATGGCTGTTTATTTTTTTTCTTTTATTTGGAAAATGAAATAAATAAAAATGTTTAAACAGAACTGTATAATATATTCATATAATAATATATGAAAACTTATTATCTCAAATTGTGCAGATCAGATTTAGAAGATTTCTGCAAGCTTACACAAAATATGCTTTTTATGAAAACAAGCATGTGAATATTTCTTTTTTTAAAAAAAACTTAATTCTTGAGAAAAGGAACCTGCTGCCGGGTTTCTTGAAATGATATCAAATCTGTAGATGACATGTATGATTAAAATCTCTCTGGCCACATTTCTCCTATTTAGAAATCTCAATGTTTTTTCCAAAACTACAGTTACCAAGGTTTCTTGAGATATATCTTTGATGTGAAAATTACTTTGAAAGTTGCAACAAAGCTGTTAATTCTCAAGCCATTCATTTTTTTAAAAAATGTGATTGCATTGATCGGACAATTGAAGCTTTTAAAATCGAAATGGCTACAGTTTAGGACTTTAAAAGCTCTATAATTTATGTCCTCTATTCTTCAAGAAACACATAATGATCTCCTTCAAACTAATCCTAAAGGAAGTGAAAGGATACATCAAGAGAAAACAGACACATATTCTATATTGCTCCTAAATTAAAGGCGGATTAATGGCATTGATGCAAATGATGGGTTTATCTCAAAACTCTCATTTGTGTTTGTTGGAACATATCATAAACTTGTGAAGTTCAAAAGCAGAGAAACAAGCAGCTGGGGTGTGTGTGTGTGGGGGGGGAAGCATTTCTTATCTGAAGAGTATTTCTCAAAGAATTTAATGTGCCTTCTCTAGGGTGTCACTGCTTTGTACCAGACTCAAATGCAATACAAGGATCTAAATTAGTTTATTTTTTTCTGTGGAAATGAAATGACAAACTTCTGCAAGTTGTAGGATGTAATTAAATTTAGCAGATTGATCTTTTTTCTAAGGATCTAATAGCTTAATATTGTAATATTGCTTTTAAGGGGGCAAACAATCCAGAAATAGCAGAATTGTTCACAGCCTGTAACATGGGTGACAATTCTTTTATCAGAAGAAAACTAATCAAACTCATATGCTTTCTCATTAGACACTGATCTAGCAAAAGCCTATAACTTTAATTTAATGTTAACTTTTTAATTTTCCCAATTAGCAGTGAATGAAAGAAAGAGACTCTTTTGTTTCAATGATGATTTTAAAACATTTATCCCTTCCATCTGGAGTAGATCACACTAACCCATATAACCAAGCTAACTTAGTTTCAGTCATCTTCAAGAGATCTACTTCAAGGCCAAAATCTAGCTTGGCATTATTCCAAGCAACTTTATTCAATAAGTGTATAGCACCACGATGGCGAACCTATGGCATGCATGCCCAAAGTGGCATGCGAAGCCATATCACCCAGCACACACAGCCTTGCCTGCTCAGCTGCCCGTTGCATGCATGGCAGTGCTGAAAACTGGTGTGTGCATGTGTGCTGGAAAGCTGATTGTTGGGTGCGCATGCGCGCTACAACCCGGAAGTTTGGCTTTTCCAGAGCGTGATACCTTCGTGCACACGGCAGTGCCAAAAACCGGCCTGCACATGTGCGCTGGCTGGCTGATCGTTGGGCATGCATGTGTGCTAGAATCTGCAAGTTTGGCTTTCCCGGAGTGTGGCCCTGATGAGCGCGGTCACATGAGCACGACATTTCCGCACAACATTTTGCCATCACTGCTATAGGTGAATCTCCACTTCCATCTTTCCCAGGAAGGTCCAGGTCATTGATACAATATAGAGTTGATACAATATAATACTGATGTTTTCACTCACATTACCAGGAAGGATAACAGTCTGGGTTTTGTTATGTATCCCCTTTCTAGGATCATAGTTTCAGTCTCTTCCCATGAATTTATTCAGGGGGCTTTATTTTTTTATTTAAAAAAAATATTTAAGTTATTGAATTTAACTTCCACAGTATCTACTTACTCCATTAGATGTTTATCCTTTTGGGTTTTGATCATTTTCATGATAGTTTAAAGATCCCCTTGGTTTCTCTAATTTTCTTTTTTTATATAATCATCTCATTACAGAATATAATTGGGAACTAAAATAAAAGTAAAGCTAATGCAAACTACAAAAAAGTGTGGATAAGAAAAAAAGGATTAAAAAGAAAATAAGAAAATATATGAAGAAGTAATTCCCCATCCTATCACAAGTATAAATAATTTTAATAACTTACCACCATCTTTTAAAATAGAGCAGATATTCTTTTCTTTCTATATCTCATCTCTTAATTATAAACAAAATTCAAAAGCCTCATCATTCAGTGCTTATCAACAAAAGTCTATTAAGGGTTATCAGAGATAACTACATATCTATTTTAACCTTGATCAAATGTCAACTCTATATTCCTTCCCTGTAGATCTTGTTTCTTAATCCTTTCAAATAATATCATAGTACTCAATTTCTTTTCATTTTTTTTTGTCTGTTCTTATATAATCCTTCAAAACTTTAATACAACTCTTTTGTCCTCTTTTTTGAACAGTAAAATATTGTACATTGAAATACTTGTTTATCCCTTTAATACGTAATGTTAATATTTGTATATTCCTTTCAAATATTAAGACATCAACTGGTTTTGTTTGTAAGTCCACTATTTCATCTTTTTCCATATTATTCTTCTAATCTATTATATTTAAATCCACATTCAATTTCAGTCTTATGTAGTGTAACTTGTTCCTCTTCTATGACATCATTAGCACAGCATCTACCTATTCTTAAAATTAATTTCTGAGTCCATTGTTTAAAAATATATTTCAAAACATTCAGTGTTTTGTTCCATTCTTTGTTAACAAAATGAATTGAAGTATTGTTCTCTTTTAATTGCAATCTTTAGTTTCTTCTAGTTCCCTCTAGTGTCCAACCTTCAAAATCCCATCTTATCCTATAGTTATTGTTTTCCCAAAGAATGCAAACAATGACAGCTTCCTACATAAAATATTGTTATAATTTCATTCCTTTCCATTTCATTCCATCTGGACTCTTTAACTTTCAAAAATCAACAAGAACAATGTTTTTGTTTGCCCCTTTTTATCAAACTTATATTAAATTTAAACATGCTATTGGTTGTTCAAACATCTTGCCAGAGTAGACATTTCTTGATAGACATCTCATATACTTGTTACCTTATACATGTGCTGTGAATCAGATGGAGCATTTTCCTAACAGTTAAAGATGATAGAATTAAATTAGCAACATGGTTACAACTCTCTTGGGAGACATAGGGTCAAAGGGGTGAGATACTTGTTTGCCTGGTAAAATTAAAATGTGAATATATTATCTGAGAATTTAAATAAAGAAGAATAAATTCCTTGGGTTGCATCTAGTTGCATCTATTTTACAGCAATATATATTGCTGTAAAATAAATGCATTTGGGCATTTAGTCTCCCAAATGGGCAGCAGGGTACTTGCTGGTCTGCCTGAAAAAAGCCTAGAAACTAGTGGATTGTGATTTCACTGAACTAGGGCTGCATAAAAATCTTGGTTTATGTAGGAAGAACCTGGCTAAAGATATATAGTGTTTACCGAGACACCTGGTCTACCCAACATGTGGGAGGGGACATTCTGCAGTGGTTAATACAATTGCCTAACATGCAGGCAGCCCAAGTTCGAATCCAAGTAAGGGTATGGCTGGCTGATGAGAGCTAAAAAGCTTGAAATAGATCTATACTAGTCTCCCTTTATTTCTTTATCAGCAAAATATAATGTGTGTGTGTGTGTGTGTGTGTGTGTGTGTGTGTGTTTCTTTCTTTTTCATAGGTTTTATGTGTATTTTTCTTTAGCCAGGTTCTACCTACGTAAGCCAAGATTTTATGCAGCCCTAGTTCAGTAAAATCTCATTCACTAGTTTTGGGGCTTTTTTTCTTCTAGCAGCCAGCAAGCTCTTTGCTGCCTAAATATGTGTATGTGTATGTGTATGTGTATGTGTATGTGTATGTGTATGTGTATGTATATGTGTATGTGAATGTGAATGTGTATGTATGTATATAGATACATATGTATAATTTTACCCTATAGCCCATTCCATTTTTGATGATCCTAAGTGGCTTACAAACAAGTAAATGTGACTTACAAAAAAAAAAAACCCATTAACAATAGCAAGCAGGCTCTGATGTGACACCATCTGGGCAGCAAGATCTTTAAACATCTTCAAATGCCTTCTTAAAGAGCTCTCTCTTTTTTTTACAGCTATTTGAAAATATAATAGAACCAAGATGATTGGACCATCTAGGAGTAGGTTGTTCCAGGTGCCGGAGACAATAATTGAGGCGGCTTGAGAAGGGGTACCCAGCAGATAGCATCCCTCAGATTTGGGACCATAAACCAGCAACTGTATTTCAGTTTTTCCCACTTGCTGCCCAACGTCAGGAAACTCTGTTGTTTCTTTGAACCTTCTGCTGAATAAGCCAGATATGAAATAAAGGGTTAGTGTTTGGGGAGCTAAGATGTACAGCTTTGTGAAGAATAACAGGGGGTAAGGAAAAAATAGAAGAGGTGGTGTAAGACTTGGTGGTACAGGCTGCACTCAACTCCCAGGCTTAAAAAGATCATAAAGTAAAATAAATCAGTTGCCTAAGACCATCAGGTGACTCACTGAGTATCCATTAATCCTGAAGATGACAAGAAAAATTCAGGTGAAATCCAGCAGGATCTATCCAGTTCGCTCGAACTGGTAGCGCAGGCAGTGGGAGGCTCCATCCACCCCCGGGATGTCATTACATCCCAGTTTTGACCCTCTGTGCATATGCAGAGCCTTCTGCGCATGCACAGAGGGTCAAAAACAGGACATAGAGAAGAGGTGCACACGCTCCCATTCCGGAACCGGCAGCAAAGGTAAATGGATTTCACCGCTGGAAAAATTATATATATAAAGGTTCCAGAATGCCATTGTTCTGCCCTAGGCAATGCACTATTATGTTAAGATTTTATTTGTATCTGCAATTGATTCTGATCTAAGTCACATTTGAGAGTCTTCTGCAAAGTCAACCCATGAACTCTAAAGAGTGATTTCTTGTCCGGATATGGGCGAAGGTTTGACAATTAGCTTAACAGCTAACTTATTATGGAAAAAAACTGCTGAAGAAACCCATTAGATTTTTGCTGCAACCCACAATGATTAGTTCACCTGCATTTAGGAACAGCCTCATTCTTTTTAAATAGCCATTGTCACAAATCCTTCCAAATATATCTATCTGAAACTTGTTAAGGATACAGAGTGTTATTAGACCTGCAGTTTTCATCACATTCTGTCACAAATCCCTATAGTATTTTTTTGAAATTTGATTAGATTTATCTCACAAAATGCTGTTAAAAAACAAAGACATTTTAGCCATCTGTGTCTTTACATGCTAAATTAGAAGAGCTGTCTTTTGCCAATCACATTCCAGAATGTGAATAGACCTGAATAGATCAATCTAATCTCAGAGAGACTGGATTCAGCCATTTTCAGTAACCTAGTGATGTCCATTGCCCTCTGCATGTTCTTAATGTAGTCCGAGTTATATTGTAGCTTTCAATTACCTTGACTGAAATACATCAAAGTTACTATCCTGTATGAAACCCAGAGCATCCAGGAGTACATCAGTCAGATGGTGCTCAAAGATGAGTCACTGAGAGAATGCCTGAGGCAGCAGCAGAAATCAAGCAGAGGAAATGCCATGGCAAGACAAGGCCCTGCATGGGATGTACCATCAACAAAGCTGAGATGACATACTTTGGGAAATCCTACCAGTGGCTAGAAAGGGCTGGACTAAAAGACAGCACTTGAGGCATTGATCACAGCAGCATAAGAACAGGCATTAAGCATTAGATCCATAGAAGCAGGAGTCTACCTCATTAGATAGCATCCAAGGTACAAACTATGCAGAGAGGCCTCAGAGACATAGTGGCAGGGTGTAAGATGCAGGCAAGAAGAGCATACACTGACTGGTACAACCTAGTAGAGGGCATTGTGCATAGAGAAATCTGCACAGAATATGGGTTAGATCAGGGGTTCCCAAAGTGGAGCCCATGCCCCACAGGGGGCAATTTGATTTTTAATGGGGGCAACTGGAACCTTGTTTAAACCAAGTTAATGGACTCTAAGGCTTCCTCCATGTGAGTTCATTTTTGAATAATAAGAATTATATGTCATTGGGTGGGGGGAATCAGGATTTTAGAGATGCTTAGGTGGGGCATGGCCAAAAAATGTTTGGGAACCACTGGGTTAGACCCTCCTAAACCCAGATGGGAGATCCCAGAGAAGATTGTGGAGAATAAGAAGACTAAGATCCTGTGAGACTTTCAAATCCAGACAGGCAGGCAGGTACTAAACAATCAACCAGACATTGTGGGAATAGACAAGGACCAGAAGACAGAAGTGGTGATAGGTATACCATAGCAATGCCAAGTGACAGCAACATCAGGAGTATGAGAAACTGGAAAAGAAGTATGAGAAACTGGAAAAGTATCAACACCTGAAGGAGGAACTGGAGAGGTTGTGAAATATAAAGGCCAAAATGATTCCAGTGGTGGTAGGAACACTCCTAAACTGAGAGAATGCCTCCCTAGAATGATATCAAAGCTCTCTGCCCAGAAGAGTGCAGTGCTAAGAACAGCTGAAATACTGCAGAGAACCCTCAAATCCCAGGCCTGTGATAGAGAACCTGAGATTGAAGAAAACACAGACCACCCATAGTGATAAGAAGGGATTTTTTTAAAATATGCACATTGCTGGAAAATCTCTCTCATTATATATACTGTATATATAGAAATAGAAATGGAATAACAGAGTTGGAAGGGACCTTGGAGGTCTTCTAGTCCAACCCCCTGCCCAGGGAGGAAACCCTACACCACTTCAGACAAATGGTTATCCAACATCTTAAAAATTTCCAGTGTTGGAACATTCACAACTTCTGCAGGCAAGTTGTTCTACTTATTAATTGTTCTAACTGTCAGGAAATTTCTTCTTAGGTCTAAGTTGCTTCTCTCCTTGATTAGTTTCCACCCATTGCTTGTTGTTCTACCCTCAGGTGCTTTGAAGAATAGTTTGACTCCCTCTTCTTTGTGGCAACCCCTGAGATAGTGGAACACTGCTATCATGTCTCCCCTAGTCCTATACCATGCACATACACACACATACTGTATGTATGTGACATACATACAAATACACATACACATATATACATATATACATATACAAACAGACTATTGAAAAATATCTCTCTTTATAAATATTCCATAGATGATAGATAGTTAGATAGATGAGAGAGAGAGAGAGAGAGAGAGATTTTCCAACAGTGTCAAGAAATTAGTATTCATATATGATAGACCAGGGTTAGACCAGGGGTGTCAAATTTAGATCTGGCCCACAGGGCCACCCTGGAAACAGCCAAGGACCGGCCCGTGGTTCTCTGCCAGCAAAACAGAGCTCAGTAGGCTGTGACAGCAGCACAGCAAAAATAGAACTCAGGAGGACCGCGTGCAGCCATCCCGAGCTCTGTTTTCACTGGCAGAGAGTTGCAAGAGGCCGTTGCAACCTCCCAAGCTCCATTTTTACTGGCAGAACGCTTGGGCCACCACAGGCACCCCTGACACGAGTGACGTCAAGCTGGCCATGCCCACTCTGGCTATGCCCACCTGGCCCCCAAGGTCAAACACAACCCTGATGTGGCCCTCAATGAAATCGAGTTTGACACCCCTGTGATAGACCACAGGGGTGTGTTATGACCTTTACTCATGTCTGAGCTTCCAAGGCCCAGTCATTCATGCCTGAGCCACATCAGAACCCCCCATTTTTCCCATTAAGATTATGGAAGGAGAAGTTTTTAAATTAGCATAGAACTCCAGCAAAACCCCTGTGTTTGTTTTGTGGAGTTGTTTATTTATTAGATTTCCATTCCACAGTCATATGACCCTAGTATGTCTTACAGCAGACAGAATTGTTATATGTTACAATGTCAGTCAGGCTGCAATATTTACTTTAACTGAATTAAAATACATGCCAAATCTGTCACCTCCACTGTTTACTGTCAGAACTACAATGGCATTTGCTGTTTCTTTTAATTCAGTCTTCATTGCTTTTTCAAGATAAGACAAGATGCTTTATCTTGAAGGGAAAAAATGAGTTTTAAAGTTAATGGGATATTGCTCATTATCCTAACAATAGGAGCATCTATTCCTTCTGCCCTGTCTTACTATGTAAAAAATGTTTTTGATTAAGAAAGAGATATATTTCATTTCATTTCATATATTTCATTTATAAACTGTGCTGCACTTCAGGTTCAAAGGCAAAAAGGAGGCTGCTGATGCAATAGCTATCTGCAACTCTTTAAAGCAGCTGAGTCTTTTCCTACAATCATCTTTGCAACTGCAGCATGATCTCAGGAAAACATGAATACGGTTTAAGGTATTGCAGGTGGTTGCAGCATGAATCCAAAGTACTTTTTAGCCTTGCACAACCCTAATAAACATTTCTGTTCCTAAATGATTCTGAGGCCCTTCTTAATGTAGCATTTCTATTATTCCTATTTTGCACTCATCATCTTAAAATGTACTCAGACTCTGCAAGTTTCATTATTTCTTCTATCAAGCAACAGAAGAAAATATAAAGGAAAGCACACATACGTAATTAACACAGAAAAGAAATAATACGTTCATCTATTTCCAAATGATTAGACCAGGCCATATTTTCTGCATTGTATCTTGTGAAAGAACTAAGCTTTTATCATTTTGGGTGACAGTTCTAATTCTATTACATTCATTCTAGTCATTAAAAATAAAATGGGAACTTGGCTAAAGAGAATTGTGCTTCATTGTGCATTTGGCTTGGTCTCATCTGGTAATGATGTTTCAGCAGGTCATCAATGTACTGGCTTCTTAATTTGGGGATCATGACAGCAGAAGCTATTAGGAAGCAGCGGATCTATGACAAAAATAATAACAGGCTTTGACAGTTAAGTATTGGGCAAGAGGAAGTCAGATCACTTATTAAATTCTACCGTATGTAACTCTTGCAGGGACTATGTGCCGAAAAATACAGCTGGGAAGGATGAGTCACCACCCAAAGAAATCTAAGGCTTTGAGTGTAGCATGGAACAGCCTGTCTTCTTAACAATTAACTTCATCTGTATTGTTGTATGACATGGTAAACAACTCTTCTCCAAACGACCAAGTCAGTCTTGACACTTAGGAATTCTAGGAGACAAGTCTATGCAACTTTCTTGCCACAATCTTCTTCCTAGGATTTAGAGAGAATGACTGGAGAATGAAGTCCTCCAATTGACTTTCATGCCTAAGGCAGGCCCCGAGCATTCACAATCTCCCAGCTTCTAGTCCAGGGCTTTTAACCACAATGCCAACATGGCATCTCGATTCTTTACACACTACAGTATTGCTTATTCATATAATATCCTCTCCCAAGGGGAGAGGATAGAGCAAAAGGATTGTGTTCAGTTGGTAAGAAGAAAAGGGACATGAAAGGTTGTGCTGATAAAGAAGTATACAAAAATATGACAGTCCTTCATGTGCAAACATCAACCAACGACTCAGGAAGAAAAATGAAATTAAAACTTTGTGATTCTTTTGAAGAAGCCAATTTGAAACTGCATAACAGAGAAAACTTCAGATTTAAAAAACAAACAAGAAAAACCAAATCCCTTGTGTTTTCTAATTTAGTATGCATATACCAGCTTGGTGAATTTATTAAACCTGAAACAAAATGGATCAATAGCATCAGCAAGTGTTGCAGGCCCACTTGGAAAAAGAAAGCTCAGAACTGCATTGGTTGGAAATATGCGGAAGAGGCCTTCATCCTGCAATGGATAGACAAAGGCTAGGAGGAGGAGGAGGAGGAGGAAGAAGAAGAGGAGGAGGAGTATTTGAGTTTATCATAGATGCCATAGTACTGAATCAGACAAGATTTTTTCAGAGACAGGACTTTAGATGAAGTGTGGTTGTGCATGCTCCATACTTTGTATGCCAGTTTCATTTGAAATCCCTACACAAGCCTTATTTACAAGACCTTCTGCCAATATTTTTTTAAAAATTTGATTTATATGCCGCCCTTCTCCGGAGACTCAGGGCGGCTTACAATGCGTTAAGCAATAGCCTTCATACTTTCGTATATTTATACAAAGTCAGCGTATTGCCCCCATAATCTGCGTCCTCATTTTACCTACCTTAGAAAGGATGGAAGGCTGAGTCAACCTTGAGCCTGGTGGGATTTGAACTTGCAGTATTGCAGGCAGCAGATGTAAGTGGATGTTAATAACTGCCTTAGTCTACTGAGCCACCAGAGCCCCTTTATATTAATAAACAATGAGGAAGAAAGAGACTCCATGTTCTCTGCAGCTGGTTGTGATGCAAAAGAACAGAACATGGCATTTTCCAAATCCATCTGACCATTAATGCCAGGCTTTCTGTTGACTTTAGCAAGATGTTGGAGCCATTTACAAACAAGGGAAGGGGAGAGGGTCTGTTACCCTCACCTACCTGCCTTACTCATTTTGGCACATTTGAAGAGAAAGTGATAGAAAGGAAATCAAAGCTGACCTTGGGTAAGGCATGAATGAGTTGTTTTGGAGGCACTTGGACATGAGATTAAAAGAACTGAAAAAAATCACGAAACACAAACTCAGAATAACCCCACCCTGTTCTTATTTAATATTAGATAGGACACAGAGAAATTTGGACAGATTTCAAGGTGTTATAATATAGAAATCCTGGGATTCCTTGTAATGTTTGTTTCTTCAAAGGGCTGACAGATCAGTCTTCCCAAGGGACCAATGGACCTTGATGCATTTCAGATGAGCTTGTTTTTTTTTCCTTGAGGTGATGGTAGCAACCTCAACTAAGTTCTACCTGGAATCAGTATGTGATAGCAAGAGCACTTAGATTCATATAATGTTTCACAATGCTTTTTATAGCCCTCTCTAAGTGGCTTACAGAGTCAGCATATTGCCCCCAACAATCTGGGTCCTCATTTTACCCACCTCAGAAGGATGGAAGGCTGAGTCAATCTTAAACCTGGTAAAATTTGATCTGCCAAATTGCAAGCAGCTGGCAGTCAGCAGAAGTATACTGCAGTACTGCATTCTAACCACAGCACAATTGCGGCTCTGATAAGGGGAAAATCAAGTGCAAATTGTTCTGCAGTATACCATGTAGCACAACATTCTCACTTTCCACCTTAACATGCTTACTGGTGCTTAAATAAGTCTTGAAGATCTGGGTTTTCCTTCAGACTTTGGGCTAGGATGTTTTGAGGTCCCTTTGTGAGTCTTCTACCAACCATCCATTTCCTTCCTTCCTTCCTTCCTTCCTTCCTTCCTTCCTTCCTTCCTTCCTTCCTTCCTTCCTTCCTTCCTGTTGTTGTATTTCTTTAGTTTTCAATTTATACACCATTTAGAATAATTGAGAAACTGGGCAAGTTTAGAAATGTGAAGAATAAATACATAGAGGAAATAAGTCAATCAGTCCTAAGAGTCATTCTTTTTATGGAAGAATTGGAGAAAGACTGCAGGCTGAAAACTATAGTGAGGCAAACCATACTGAATTCCTTAAGCATCTACTGACTACAACATTCAATACTCTAATAGACATGGATTTTTATGTTAAAGGAAGGAAATATCCATGTGGAAAACAACAAACAGATTTTCTTTGTAAAGGAGTTTCACATAGGCTTCCCTGCTAAACATCAATATTTCCAACTACTTTATCCTTTTCAGTTCTTTTTCTTAGTAGAGCTTTGGTGTAAAGAAAGTTCATAATATTCTTTTACTTCTTCCTATAAACTCTAAAGTCCAACATATTTCCTTTGAGGATGAGTCAAATGTTGCGTTAGAGTTCAAGGAAAATCAGTTAGCAACATTGAATATTATTATAGTAGAATTGTTTTTTTTTTTCATGAGATGATGGGGATAAGATTAAGTTAGCTTTGTGATGGAAATATATTAATTGTTTCCTACTTTCTCTAACAGCTTGTGAGATAGCAAATGAAACTGTAAATAGGAGGAAATGAAGGGAGGGAAGAATCGCAGGATAATTCCAGAATTTCACACATCTATTAATTAATGGACATATTTATATGGCTGAAAATGTATACATTATGAGACCATTTATTTGTCCAGATGGCAAAACCTAGGTCTAGCTGAATGCAGTAATTCATGACTGTAATAAATAGAATCAAAGGACAATTACATGACACACTGGCACAGCAGCTAATATGAATTTAACTTCTTTTTTCCCCCACATTTTATAGATGTATAATATGACAAACTGCTGCGGTTTGAAAACTGCAGCCTCAGAACTTTTTTGACCATTTAGCAGCAAATTATGGAAAAGTTTCAAGCATATCAAAGGAAACCGTCATTTATTTTTCTTCTCACATTAAACTTCCTGGTTCAAGTTAGCGTAAAAAATCTTGCTTAACTTTACAAACACAAAGATAATTTGTGAGCTCATAAAAAGGGAGAGAGAAAGAGACAAAGAAAAGGCTTATTAAAGGGAAATGTCACTTTTCAAAGACATTCTTGAAATACAGTAGGGGATATAGTAAAACCGAAAAAAATGCATATACTTTTTAAAAGTTTTGATAGATGCAGTTGTTCAGAAACAGTCCAGACAGTTTGTATCTAAGTTTAATTGTGAATAACATTTCATTGACTATTTAGTGTTTCTTGCTTGAGCAGCGGGTTAGATAGAACACTGCCAAGGTCCCTTCCAAGCCACTTATTCTATTATAGTATAATATACTTTGGAGTCCTTTCTGAATGTGGTTTGCTGGCAGACATTTCATTTACATCTACGTAACATCATCAGTGTAGTGAGTATGAAGTTTTCTTGTTTTTATACAGTAGCTTACCCTGCCTGTTGGTGGGGATGTTGTTTTCTCCTTGGTAGTAGCTTGATTAGGATACTGTTTTTTGCTTGTTTGTTTGTTTGTCTGGTGTTAGTCTCTGGTTATCTGGATGTAAGTTGTTGAAGAGAATGTGTGTTCACTTTTTAGCTTTTTTATTGTCACTTGCAATTATATGTACCATATTTTTCAGAGTACAAGATGCACCTTTTCCTCCAAAAAAGAGGGTTAAAATCTGGGTGCATCTTATACTCTGAATGTAGCCCCACCCAGCCACTCACATGGAAGTTTCGGAGGCTGAAAAAAGCCTCAGAAATGAAGCTTCAGAAAAAAAGCCCCCAAACAGAGCTTCAGAGGCTTTTTTTCTGAAGCTATTTTGGAGGCTTTCAGAGGCAGAAAAAAAGTTTTTTCTAAAACAGAGTTTCAGAAGTTTCAGAGGCAGAACTTCAAAAAAAAAAAAAGCCTCTGAAAGGAAGCTTCAGAAAAAAAGCTTCCAAAACAAAGCTTCAAAAAAAAAGCTTTTTTTCTGAAGCTCTGTTTTGGAGGCTTTCAGAGGCAGAAAAAGAAATGCTTTTTTCTGAAATAGTTTCAGAAGTTTCAGAAAAACGTCTGAAAAAAAAGCAAGGCACAGAGCTTGCCTGTGGGAACAGCTGATTGGAGGTATTCTGGGAGGCCGATCCACCTGAAAATCAACTTTTTTCTTATTTTCCTTCCCAAAAACTAAGGTGCGTCTTATACTCCGGTGCATCTTATACTCCAAAAAATATGGTAAATATGGTTTATCTCTAAATGTCTATTGATGGCTGATTTATCTGAATGTTTACGGATAAGAAATGAGGTTAACAAAACATCTGCAAGCAAACTACCAAGCTCAGAGAACACCAGGGATTACACTGTTTAAACCTGAACTATATACATATATTCTATTCTATTGGATAATACAGTACCTTGTCTAGAACAGGAGTGTCAAACAAAAGGCCCATAGTTTGGGGAGTGGTGTGGCCGACTGGCCGACAATGAGTGATGTCAATCTGGCCACATCCACCCAGTCACCACGCCCACCCAGCCCCCCGAGGTCAACCACAGCCTTGTTGCGGCCCTCAATGAAATTGAGTTTGACACCCCTGGTCTAGAATGATCTGCAGTCTGATATAAGCATTGGAGCTGAAGATCCTTGTAAAGAGATGAAAACATTGATTAATGTTCCACCTACTAATAATGTTCCAGGAAAAGATTCCATGGGGAAGCATTTAACTGCATTGTTAATTAGTAAATGTTATTAATACTAATCAATCTGGCTAATTCTTCCAAACATAGAACACAAATGAAATTATTTCTATTTTTTTTAAAGGAGATTATAATTTAGATTGAGATACAATGAATGATGCAACAGATGTAAAAAAGAACATTTGACAGTGTGGAAATTATTTATTTATTTTAGCCTATTTTCTATTTTAAAAGGTACGGAAAGGTGCTATTTCATCTTTTTAAGCTTAGCAGTATCCATTTGTGGCATAAAAAGGAATATTTTTTTTTTGTAATATAAATTTATAGACTTTCTTTTGTGTTTGTGTGGTCCCACTTTAAATAACACGGCATCTAGTACCAATATACACAATCCAGTCAGGAAATGTATTTCCTAACTGGATTGGACCCTTTGCCCACCTAGTCCAGTAGTCTGTTATTACAACAGCAACCAACTACATAGGGAAGCCAGTTCGAACCCCAGTATATGGTTTCCAAAGGCATTCAAATTACTGTCATACTACTACTGTCAAGGCTTACAGTAATTGATCCCCATGATTTTCATGAATTGGTCCAACTCTTTTTGGAAGCTAGCCCTTTTTTGTTACACATTTAATGGAAATGAATTTCAAAGTTTAATTATGCATTGTGGGGAAAAAATCCTTTTGTCTGTCATCATCCTTCTAGGATTCAATTTCCTAGAAATTGAATGGGTCATCTCTGATTTTACTTTTTGGGGAAGGGAAAGATAGCTTCTCCTTGCCGACTTATCCATAGTATGCATAGTTTTATATACTTCAGTTACCTCCCCTCTCATTTGCCTCCTTTCTAAATTAAAAAGGCCCACATCACAACCTTTACTCACCTTTACTGGAAATTGCTCCAGCCCTGGGCCTAGATCATCTTAATTACTCTCATCTGGACCTTCTCTGGTTCCATTATAACCATTTTGAGGTACAGCAGCCAGTACTGCCCATAATAGATGCAGTTGCATTATTTATATAAGGGCAATATGATGTTGAATTCTCTATTTTCAGTACCATGTCTGGTTATCTTTTACAGGCTATTGGCCTTTTTTTAAAACCACCAATACACAATATTGACACTTCCATTGAACTGTTTATCATCACTCCAAGACCTTTTCTTCTAGCTCTTACTCCATTGGTTTTATGAGTACTTAGGGTTTTTGGCATCAATGTGCATCACTTTATACTTGCTCAAATTGAATGACGTGTGCCATTTTGAAACCCATTCCACTAAGGTGCAGCGATTCCTTTCACAAACCATTATGGTTTTAGCCACTCTAAACAATTTAGAGTCATCAGCAAACTTGGCTATTCTACCAGTCATGGCCAATAGTAGTTAATACTGCCTGCTCTAATGTGATAAATTGTGGATTTATGTTCCTTTACAGCTCACAGCTAAGACTCAATGATTTGATGACTTGTAGTTCAGTTGCAGTATCAACTTGTGCAGATAGCCCTATAATTTATTCTTGATATTAAATTAGATGCATATATATAATGTTTACCTGAATTAATACTATCATGATACAATTTATACTGTATACCTGGAAAATAATTATTTTAAACTACAACATCAAACAGGATGGAACAACCTGGAAATATTCTCTTTTATGTTCTATATTAAGACTGTTGAATTTGAGATACTTCCAGGAATAAATTAATATTCTACCAGTATTTATGATAGTGAAATCAGGAGCGTATATACCACAAAACCTACAGATACTGTAAATACTTTCCATATATTATCATAAGTTGAGTATGGGTTGTATTGTCTGTCCTGAAATAATAGAGCTTATTAATGACATTAGCAATATTGTATGCTTTAAAAAAAAAAAGTCCTGTGTCTTTTAAAATCCAAACACATGCAGACAATTCAAAGCTTTTGTAAGCTTGCAATTTCTTGAAATAGGAAACAGGACAATTTCCTGAAAGTGGCAAAGCATTTTCAACTCCTAGGAACCACAATTCCGTTCCTCTTTTGCAAGGATGCTTAGCTGCTGCTGCTCATTCTAACCTGCAAAAAATCTCAGCCCTGCCAACTTGAGTTCTCTAGCCCTTCCATATTGGCTTCTCCAAATCTACTCAGTTCCTCATGCTTTTTCTTGGAAGGAGTGACAATCTCCTCCTCCATTCATCAATACTCCTCACTGTTTTGCCTTAATTCTCTTTCCAGCTGACCCATTGGGTGGATTCTGGTTTTGGGTGGAGCTTGCACATCTAGCCACCTCTTTTGAACCTAATATGCCAGCAGAGTACCTTGCAGGACAAAAAAAATCCTTTGTCAGTCTCCTTTCTCCTTTTATGCACAAGTAACATTTCTGTCATTGGTCTCTTAACCAGAATGGTTTATCTCCTATTTCTAGATTGCCTTCTTAAATTGTCGGATTCACAAATATCTCTTACTTAAAGCTTTGTCTCTTGAGTGATCTCCTTATACAATGAAACAAAATAAATATATTTAACTTAAGGCCAGTACAGTATAAGTGGTAAAGGATATAAATGCATGTCCATAAGTGGATAAATAAAATGTACAATAAAAGGATGAAAACCCATCACAATAATTAATATTCTTTTATAGACTCACTCATTACCCTGGTTAATTAAAGCAATGCAAATATATTTATTTAAGACAATGTGAATATATTTATTTATTTCTGACTCATTATTTCACTAAGCTTTTCTTTTTCTTTTTCTTTTTAGTAATTTCTTTCAGGCTTGTTCTCTCTGGATCAGGACTGTGTACCTTAAACGGTGACTCTTAGTCAGCATATATCTTTTTGCATTCACAACTCTATTCCCTTTTACTTTTCTCTCTCTTCAAGGGCAAAGTGTTTTCCTTTGTCTGTTAAGATCTCTCTTATCTTAGAATTCAATTACCTTAGTTTCTCTGTTTAGCATCCTCTTTCTTATAACTTGCTAATTATGAATCCTGAGCACTCAAGTCCTTAGTACCCTTCCTATATCTTTCTTTTCATGACAGCCCCCCACCAAGTTATACCAGATTACTCCTTTCCCCAACTTTACTTCAACCACTAAATCAAGATAAATCGTTGAATGGACAGTTTTTAACTTTCCAACATGACACATAGTCTTTTTATAGACCATTGATACTGCATTCAATTATTTTCTGTTCCAATGCTATAGATGTCTATCATTCTCTTGCTAATACCTAATATTGAGAAGCTATCTTTATTGGATTCTCTAGAAAAATATTTGCTTTGCTTTAATTAACTAGGGTAATGATTGACTCTAAAAAAGATTTATTGTGATTATTTTTGATTCTTTTTTTGTAAATTTTATTCATCTGCTTATGGACATGCATTTACATCCTCTACCAGTTATACCAACCTTAAACTAAATATATTTATTTTATTTTATCAATTTGTATATGTGTGTGTGGCTAATTCACTGATTCATTAGTTTCTAACAAATGTATTAAACTTCAAAACTATTTTATGTGACAAGATATAATACATTTTATTGGGAGTATAATTTTATGCTCACATATGTATCAACCGGGTTCTATCAAATTCAACAAAATTCATTTCTCATTTTTTAAAAATTGAGCTATAACATTATGATGATTAAAATATTGTCATGTTGATTTCCTTTAGACTATAAAGGAAATACAGCTTTTTTATATACAGTTGTATTTACTAATCCTAAGAATTTATGTTTACTATTCAGTTTCCATAGCTAAAGTAAACTTCTTAAAGTGAAAAAGGCAGACTAACTTTAAACATATGCAAGGAAAATAATAGTGTAGGTATTCTTGGAATAGATTAATGAGCTGTAGATGTATTGAAAGAGCTCATTACATTTGTCAGTCATGGTGATAATCAACATATCAATAATTCTGCATTAAGGAAAAGAGCCACATCAAAGTCAGAAAAACAAGGAAAGGTTATATTGTCTATCTTTTCTCCCTCATCACTTTCTTTGCAACGTGAGTTTGGTACTTTGAAAGCAGAAAAAAATACTTCATCTCTTTCACCGAGAGCCAGATGATATACTACTGGCTGTTCTTAGAATACCAGTATATCTGTTGCGGAGCTAATTCTCTGTGTGAAACATTGCACTGACAGATTTGAAACAGCCAAGCCCTAGTATCACAGATAATGAATAGTTACCACAGTTGAGAGAATAGCATTACTAATTAGTACTTCTTTTCCTTCTACAGAAAAGTTTAAAGGGGAAAAAAAATCTGAGAAGAGAAGAACAGGGGGTTCTTGAGGTTGCCCGCTAATCAGTAAGCAAATTTCTTAAAGGAATATTATTTTAAGACCACATTATTTTAAGAGATTAATGGATGTGTTTTCTATTATTATTAATGAATAGGTTCTCTCTCTACCTCCCCCCCAATGCTATTTTTTAAATTTATTTTATTTAGTTAGTTTGTCAAACATGTATTAGATAACAGATATAAGTATAAACATGATTATGAATACGGGAAATGGATACAAATAAAAGGGGACAGTAGGACAGGGATGGTAGGAACATTGGTGCGCTTATGCACGCCCCTTACAGACCTCTTAGGAATGGGGTGAGGTCAACAGTAGACAGTCTAAGGTTAAAGTTAAGGGGGTTTGGGGATGTAATCACAGAGTCAGGTAGTGCATTCCAGGCATTGACCACTCTGTTGCTGAAGTCATATTTTCTGCAATCGAGTTTGGACTGGTTTACCTTGAGTTTGTATTTATTGTGTGAGTTTGTATCTATTGTGTGATACATATAATTGATTGTGTAATCTATTATTATTAATTATTATTATTAATGTAGTCTATTGTGTGATACATGTAATCAATAGAGTATAAATTTCAGTCAGGGAAATATGAACAGTTCCACTAATTCAATCTGCCCAATTAGCTATTTTCATTGTTAGAGGCATCCTCCATCCTTTGGTGTAGATTCAGAAATGTAGAATCCTTCAAGGAAGAGTGCAAGTCACTTGAGACTGCCTCCATTCCCCCACTACTCATACAAGTCCATACTCTGCAAACTGTGTAATTATTACTAGAGGATTAACATAGCTGAGAATTATAATCATTTGGTTCAAGTTGTATGATTTGTAATACAAGGACAATTAGAGTTTTGACATAAAATATGCAATTTGTTTTGCTCACAGAACATTTTGCTTTTTGGCAACAACAAGGAGGAGCCTGAGAAACCAAGCAAATAGATCTTGTAGTTCTTCTTCCTTAAATAACTTTTAGCAACAGTAACTATTGTATTTCTGTAGGGAACAATGGACGAACATGAGATGGATGAACCAACCCATCAATCCTGTTGAAACTCCGATTCTGTTTCTCTCCTCCTCTGACCCAGCTTGTTCTTATTTAATAAAGTTAATATTTAACTTTAAGAATATGTGAAGGTGTAATCTTTTTTTGCACTTTACTCTTTCCTTTTTTTATTCTTCTTTCATCTTTTATATCCTCTTCCCCACATAATTGTATACATTCTCCTATGAGACTGTATATGGAAGAAAAACAGGATAAAATGTCATAAATAAATATTGAAAATTTGATTTTGAAAAATATCATTAAACCAGCATAAAAACTCAAAATCTTTACGGAATTCACATTTATTTCCAGAACTGAAGATGTTAATAACATACAATAAGGAAGAAGATAATTACTCTAAATTTGCTTTATTGCACTAGACCCAGACGTCATATTCAAAGCAGATCCATTGGAATCGGTCAAGCTATGTCACTAATTTCTATAAGCCGTTTCTAAACACAATTGACTTATTGGGTAGTAGATAGCTTTATAAGAATGCTGGAAAGAGAAATGCTAAAGTTAGGAGTGTAACTTCAGTAAGAAACTATTCCTGAGCAGAGGTGGTATTCAGCCAGTTCGTACAGGTTCTGATGAACCGGTAGTGCCAACTGCAGGTGGGCCTGCCCACCTACCCGGACATAATGCCATCCTATTTAGGCCGGGCACATGTGCGGAAGGCGTGCGCACAACAAACCATTGGTAAGAATATGTGGACCCACCGCTGTTCCTGAGACTGGTGCTTGCATGAAAGAAAAATGAATGCAAGCTTTATTTGGGAAAGAGCATGATAATAGGGAAGCCCGAGATGCGTAAGCCTTTCTACAGCAAAGAACCAGCATTGTGCTCCCCATTAAGTAAGAAAGTAGGACTGATACATCTCTGAACTGCACAGGACAAAGAAGAATGAACTCAGAGGTGGAGGAAATGATGAAAGCCTTGAGAAGAGCATTCTAAGAGAAGACACCTTCCACAGAGGCATGCAAAGTCAGCCTCTCAGACAAGGAAAGATATAAAAGGGCAAAGTCTTTCTGCTAATTGTTTCTATATTAATTGCCTCTACTGGTCGATAGGTTTATAGGTACATATAGCTGGTGCACGCAAAGTTGAATTCCAGGGTGACTCGGAACCTAACCCGTGCATGTACAGTTAATAGATATAATTAGCAAACTCCCTAACCATTTAAACGAAGGTTTATGCCATATTAAAACTGTCAATATGGCTACGTCCCCTAACACCTTTTGAAACAATTCTAATTTGCCAGCAGTTCCAAATGAATAGGCTGATTTCAAGAAGTGCTGTAGCTGGTATATTGTTAAATTAATCTGTTCCTTTGCGTTTCCACAGAAAACATTAAAGTGTCCCCAGTTCTGCAATTTCATATTGTGATGTAGGTAATGATACTTGTAACATGATTTACTTAATTGTGAAATGAGACTCTTAAGTGTATTCAGTTTAGAGATTTTTTTTTCCAGCCTCATTTCATGCCCATTCTTTTCCCAGTGTCTGAATGAGTCTCTTTGATATAATGAACAGCCGTGCAGAACGAGCAAAGCTTCTCCTGCAAAATAAGGAAATGATCTGGATTCAATCTCATTCAGCAAAGATTTCCGCTGAGATCGCTCCAGCTGTTTTCATGAGGATTTGAAATAAACAGCCCTTGCTTGCATGCTGAGAGGGATGCAAAATAACAGTCCCACTAAGGCAAAATTGGTATTTCTAAAGCCATAACATTTTAGTCTTCTGAGCTAATCCACAGACAATAGTTCAGATATTTTCAATCCATATTTATAAAATCATAGAAAAAGCTCATTAAAAAATAACTATATATATATATATATATATATATATATATATATATATATATGTATGTATGTATCTCCTTGATTTGGATATCCCATTCATCAATCCATATTGAAAATAATTGGGTAAAGGACAAGAAATGCTCAGATTCATTTTTTTCAGTTCATTTCTGGCAGTATCATTGGATTGCATAGTTTGATCATTTCAAATGCTTTGGTGCATAGCCGGAGCCTTCCTTCAGGCTGATAACTCCAGATGTCTCAACCTGCAATTCTGATAATTTCTAGGGATTATGATATTAAAGCCCTAGGATACCTTTTATCAGACTTGGTCAGTATCATGGCAACCATATCCAGTAGCTCTGATAACACCCTCATCCTCTCAGAGCAGGGACAGATAATTAATTGATACAGAACATTTCTGTTCCCAGCAATCGAAAATTAATAGAGTTATCAGGGCACAGATTTCATGGATGTTAATGATCTTTGCACTTTGCAATAAAGAGAGATTTAAAAACTGCAAAGAGTTAAAACCATGGCTTTCTGGTTAGAGGGTGGATTGATATGTTCATACTATTGACACAATAGTATCGTTTCTTCTTCTTTTCACTTTTTCTTTCTTTACCCTTTTTTATTTTCTCCCTGTTGCTGCAAATGGGAGAACTGTAACAACTGCACCATGAACAATATCTCAAACTGATAGTTGCTATCTTGAGTTTAGGAGAGGAGAGTTGCCATGATACTGAAATACATGGAAATAACGTTGAATTAATTATTTTTATTATTATTTTATTTTTATTTTTGAGAAAGTTCAAGAAAACAAACATCTCAGAAAGGCATTCAGAAAACTTAATTGGATCAAGTTTGTCTTTTGTTTCATTTAGTAATCATCCAGTGGTCATCTGGATTTTTGCAGTCCAAGTAGGGTAGCTCTGGTATCACGTGAGAAGAGAATGGGAGAATGGTTTCAAGTTATACTGTATGTGACCATGAAAATCCAAATAGGATATCACTTAAGTCAACTGGTGGTAAATACAATTACAAAGAAATCAAGCCTTATGATAAAGATAAGTGTTTTTGTTAGATAACCTAAACTGCAAGGCAGGCTTATATAGTGATATAGTAAATAAGTAAAAACATGATATGTTGGAACAATAAATTGATAATTTTAACAATATGTACATAGAATATTAGTGAGTAATTAAAGTAGAGACTTTAGGGTCATATATCGCCAACTGAATATGTACTGCTGGTGATAAAAAAAACACACTTTAGTGATTATTGGGAGAGAGAAGCTGCAATATGATGTATAAAACTCTAAGTTGTCGCTTAGCAACGACATTTGTAGAATATTATGTCCTGTTCTTGTTGCTGCGTTTAGAAAAGAAAAGCACAGAGTTGAAAAAGCTTGAAGAGTCTGTTCAAATGATGGAAAAGTGGAATGTTGTTTCAAAGTTTTTTGGGGGGGGCAAAAAGGAGAATGCTGTGGAACAGATATTAGGGTGTTTTTGCCATAATTTTAGGCAATTTGGGCTAACATGACTAGGAGCTAAATCTTGATTATAATGCTGCAGAGTCAAAAAGTCTGCAGTGTTTGTATTAGAGAGAGAAATGGTTCAAATTTTATATCTAACTTGTTTTGAATTCACTGTGCTCATCTCCCATTTTCTTCCTTTACAAACAAGGCTTAGATTTTCCTTTTCTCAGATGTCCAAGATTTGTCCTTTGAAGTCAGTTTCCCATTGTTTACATTCGTGATCTCCTGATCATTTATTTCCTTCTGGTGATCCATCTACCACTCATAGAACCATGGCCCCAGGTACAGTTAAATCCAATATTATCTTTGAGCAAAGTTCCACTTTTGTTGGAAAGAATAAGCTGAGTTTTAACTCATCCTTACAGGCTCTAGTACCCACCAGCTGCTTTTTAAGGTGCAGGTGGTCACATATCACCTCTCTTTTTTCAGTAATGTTTTCAAATTCAAACAATTTGCAGATACATAGCAATACTCTTTTTTGTGAAAAGAGTACTCTGGATGTGAACCTTGCTTTTAAAGATTATGCGTATGATTAAGAAGAAGGGAAAGAGTTTATGGAGATTCTCATCCAGGTCATGATTGTACCAAAGGTGATTTTAGTTTATTCCTACATTTTCATTTAACATACATAAGTGCTTTGTGAACAATGTATTGTCTGACTCAATTTGCTCACCTAATACCGTATTTATCGGCGTATAACACGCACAGGCGTATAACACGCACCTTCATTTTAAGAGGGAAATTTCAGGAAAAAAACTTAAATTTCAAATAAAACTCATGGAGGCCTACCGGTGGGGAAAGCAAAGTCTCAGGCTGCTCCTGGAGCAGCCAGGAGAAGGAGAAGCTGCCAGCGGGGAGGCGAGGCGCCTCAGGAGGACCGGAGGAGAGCACAGCTTCTCACTCATGGAGACCTACCGGTGGG
>WNWU01000001.1:20074051-20125723 GCA_012654045.1 Ptyas mucosa | reverse complement strand
AGAGAAGAGAAGAGAAGAGAAGAGAAGAGAAGAGAAGAGAAGAGAAGAGAAGAGAAGAGAAGGCTTCCAATCTTCTTTACTGGACACAAACACATTCATCATCTATCTTAGGTTACATCATAATTCCCTTTTCCCATATTTTACCCTTTCTACTCATCAAGTGGCCATTCATTTTTTTCTCATTTTTAGCCAAAGGTCCATAAAGGCTTTTCATTTTCTAATAAATTATTTGTTGTCTTCTTCCTGCTCTAGCAAATTAATGTGCTTCTTATGTAAATTCTGGCATGTTCACCAACCATTACTCCATTGTGGATATTTTGGAATCTTTCCATCTTTGTGCATATTGTGGTCTCACTGCAGTTACCATATACAGAAATAATCTTCCATGAGTCCTTCAAAGATTAATTTCTCGAGCAGTTTACAAGTATGTGGAGTAAAGGATTAGGAACAATGGATTTAATGAGCTCATTGAAGAGAGTCCTTGGGCAAAATAAATTTTATAAGGAATAAATTAACCAAATATGAAGTTGGCAAGGGTAAGGAGTGATAATTCACCTCCATGCTTTTCTTTTTTTCTTTTAAGAGAAATAGCTTTGTACTGTTCAGACTGGAAAAAATGTTTCCAGAGAATATGAACTATGTAATATAATTCATTGTGTCCTAATTTGATAAGGGTTAGAAAAGATCAAAAGAGTCACATTGAAAATAGATATATTCAATCAGGAAGAGAGCTACTTAAGAATATAATAATTATTTAAAAGATTTTTTTTCTCCAACCCCAACACTGGAATCATACACAGGAGGTCACTGCGAAAAAATTGCCTCAAGAAACCTCTTTAAATGTCATATAATCCTTACTTATTTCTTGGCGAGACCTTTAAAAAAAATCTCACCCTTCAGTGATTTTTAAATAGTGCATTCTGTTCCCAGGTTAGAAATAAACCTGAGCTGCTATTATCTCTTTTTTTCCCCCTCATTCTCTGTTTATAGTCAAAACTGCAAAGCACTGCTCTAGCTGCTATTACTTCCTAGTTAAAGCAACCCAGCCACACATACAACTTTTTCTTCCTTAATGTTGCTAGTTCTTCTGTGCCAGGAGTGAATTAAATTAGCAGGAATATAATCTCGCCTTAAGGGCTCCACAAGCACCTGCCATTAAGGTTAATTGGCGTTACATGCTCCAATTGCATTAATGAAATAATGAACATTCCTAGCACGAATCCATTTACACATGTTTGAGAGAAAGTATAAGGCACAGCCAAATGTGTCCAGGGAAGATTATATACTACATGGGCATGTACAGGTTGTTCTTTGGGGGTCCTCCTAAACTCACAGCTACTACGCAAATACCAAGTGACAGCAAAATCCACAGATTGTCCTTATGTTCCAGTTGTGACTTTTTTTTTTACAACTTGGAGATCTTCAAAAAGGGTTTCACATCTGAGTCACTCACAATTGGACAATTGCAATGTGTACTATGCTGCTGTCCTGGAAGCTACAACTGGTTCAAAATACAGCTATGTGAGCAGTAACAGGCACTCCTTCTTACACACATGTGTCACCATTGCTACATATGATAGAATGTGCTGATGACCTTGGGGGATACGGGAAAGAGATACTGTCTAGTGCAGGGGTCTCCAATCTTGGCAACTTTAAGACCTGTGGACTTCAACTCACAGAATTCCTCAGCCAGCATGGCTGAGGAATTCTAGGAGTTGAAGTCCACAGGTCTTAAAGTTGCCAAGGTTGGAGAACCCTTGTCTAGTGCCTAAGTAACAATCAGACACGAGAGGGAGGAGCCCTCATGGATTCACTAGTCATAGAAAGAAACTTAGGAAAGACCCATTGTTGAGTCCTCGCTGTTACAGCTCCCTCACGCCTGCGCAGTAGCAGGCAGGCGAGGATTGGCGAAGACGCATAACCACCAAAGTAGTGGGAATATCCGGGCCCCTAGATTGGTTGACACTTTCTGACAGCTCGATATATAAGAGCTGTCAGAGGCGAGTTGTTCGTTCGTTCAGTTAGTTCTTGTTCTGCACTTAATAAAGTTCCGTTCTCAGCAACCTTGCCTCAGTGTCATCTATTTAAATTTAACAACTGGCGACGAGGGTGAGGTCCGCCAAGGAGGTGTTGCGCCGTTTAGGGCCCACAAAGTGGCACCAGAGAGTCTATCAGTACTTGTTGGCACAGCACACAACCCCCACGGCCAGTACCAGACACAGCCCTGCCGAGCTCCTCATGGGAAGGCGACTCCGGATCACCTTGGATCGCCTGCATCCTAGCTACACCCACGAGGCGTATACGGGGGGACACTGTCATGCACGAACCTTTGCTGTGGGTGACCTGGTCTTCGCAATGAACTTTGACCATTTGGTGAGGTGGCTTCCGGGGCGCATAATACAATTAACCGGACCCTATTCTTATAGGGTCCAGCTCGCCGACGGTCGGGTGTGGCGGCGACATATCAACCAACTGAGATGACGAGTGGCCGATGTTCCCGACCCTCAACCCAGTTGGGACACGCCGAGCTCGCCACCTCCCACAGCTGGCCCGGTGGCACTGCCAAAACCCCCTGACTCAACCACTTTTCCCCCAACCAAGTTGTGTGTGGCGGAAGCCCTACCGGGGTCCCCAGAGGCCACTAGGGAACCGGGAGTTCCTTCTCCCATCCTCACCGAGACTGCAGGAAGCCCTCACAACAAAGTTCCAGATCCAGCCTTGGCCGCGCCCATTCCAGAGTTAAGACGGTCTGAGCGCTGCCAATGGCGCCCGGCGTATTTGGCCGACTACGCATGTGCGATCCGGGTAGGAAGGGGTGTTGAGTCCTCGCTGTTACAGCTCCCTCACGCCTGCGCAGTAGCAGGCGGGCGAGGATTGGCAAAGACGCATAACGACCAAAGTAGCGGGAATATCCGGGCCCTTAGATTGGTTGACGCTTTCTGACAGCTCGATATATAAGAGCTGTCAGAGGCGAGTTGTTCGTTCGTTCAGTTAGTTCTTGTTCTGCACTTAATAAAGTTCCGTTCTCAGCAACCTTGCCTCAGCATTGTCTATTTAAATTTAACACCCATCTTAATGGTTCTGACAGTTAAAACTAATGGCAGGAAGTTTATACCTGCAGACTATCAAGGAGCCTGAGTGGCATAGCAGGCTAATACCTCTTATTAAGGCAGCATTTAACATCCAGCTGCCTGCAATTACTGCGAGTTCTAATCTCACCAGGCTCAAGGTTGACTCAGCCTTCCATCCTTTCTAAGGTGGGTAAAATGAGGACCCGGTTTGTGGGAGCAATAAGCTGACTTTGTATAAATATACAAAAGTATGAAGGCTATTGCTTAACGCATTGTAAGCCGCCCTGAGTCTCCGGAGAAGGGCGGCATATAAATATAAATAAATAAATAAATAAAATAATAAAAAGGTTGATGTCATCCCTCCCAAGTAAACTTGACAGGAAACATGACAAAGTGCTAAATCTACTTATGGTAAGGCTACATAAATAGAATTATGCAGAAAGAAACTAGCTAGCCACTTTAATAACTATGCAAAAAATCTACAAAAAGCTCACTAAGCATTAAGAAGGTGTTGGGATTGCATTAACCCTGGCTATGGTCAGCAGCAGAGGCAATGATCTGAATTTGCGTGCCAATATACCAGTCAGCATTCAGAGCTTGGCTCTCTTTATCCAAGTTCAGAGTTTGGGGACTTTCTTTAAGTAAGTACTATCTCTAAAGTACAATCTCTAAAAGCACAAGTGATCCCAACAGGCCCTCTTGCCTGCCGAAAGATCAAGATGACAAATAGCTTCTGATTTTCCCTTGAAAAAGTAGGTTTAGCCTTTATTGTGCATTTACTTCTTGTCTCTAAAATAGACTGTGGTGTTACTTTCCTCTAGAGGTGGCTTTTGAAGATCAAATTGGAAGCTCTGGAATTTCAGCCTTTGTAGATGCAATTAAAATTCAATAGTAGAATGCAAATAAGAAATTCACACTCGAGCCAGATAATCAAAATACCCTGGCTTTATTTAAGCAAGTTTTAGAAAGCTGGCTGTACCCCAGCCCAGGATTAGCCCTGTTTAAATTCTTTCATGCAGATACTAGGTTGGAATAGCTTTCTACCAGCTGAAGGATGGTTAGATAGCTTTGTAGCTTGGCAGGGGAGAAAAGCCCAACAATGTCTTAATTTGAAAAAATGCCTTAGTAATTTCTGATTACACAATGCTGTACATACATTTAAAAAAAAAGTTTACTAATATTTCTGAAAAATAAATTAAGTTAACCTAATCTATGCTCCCTACTCTTTTGAAATATATAATGGCATTATCATATTACAATAATATGAGATTTTACACGGAGATTCACTTAATCAGGCATAATAAATGCATTAGGGTAAAGAGTAGCAACCTGTTTTGCATTTTTTAAATATATATTTTCTTTTGGAAAGAAATGATGGGACACGAAGACATGATTACTTTGCATGGAGAGTATAATAAATCAATTGAAATAAAAGAATATGTGATCTCTGTTAAATATTAAAAATCAATTATTTTGGAGTGAAACAGTAGTGCCTCAATTTATGAGTGAAAAGACATTTCAGGCAAATTGAAAAAAAAGAGATGGATCCTGTATAAGAAGACATCTGAGGGCATATTAATTCTAAAAAAATCTTTTTTAAAAAAAACTCTCAACATTTATTGGCCATTTTTCCTCTTTAATGGAGAACCACAAGTAAAATTTATAACATAGAAGGAGACAGTGGTGACATATCAAATGTAATGGCTGTCTGAAGGAAAAGAAATCTTTAAGCATGTTAAAAAACATTCAAATTTAAATTTAAAAATAAAGTATTTTAAGAATATTGATTGTTAATACATGTTGTAATAATTTACATATCTGGGTAGACATAGGCACCTTATTCATGAAAATGGCTTTATGACTCTAATATATATTATTTTTATGTATGTTCATATGCATGCATCTCTTTAGCTCATATAATTTTGCCAACACAGATCATCTATTTTACCCTGATCTTTGCTCTTTTAAAGAAAATGCACTGTGGAAGCTTCCGTTTTAAGGTTGAATTGGGAATCTTCCCTTTTCCTTTCCTCTTTGTTTCCTTTATCAAGCCATATGAGCAGAGGTGGGTTTCAGCAGGTTCTGACCAGTTCTGGAGAACCAATAGCGGAAATTTTGAGTAGTTCGGGCAACCGGTAGTAAAAATTCTGACTGGCCCCACTGTCATCTATTCTCTGCCTCCCAATCCCAGTTGATCGGGAGGAAATGGGGATTTTGCGATATCCTTCCCCTGGAGTGGGGTGGGAATGGCGATTTGCAATATCTTTCCCCTGGAGTGGGAAGGGAATGGAGATTTTACAGTATCCTTCCCCTGCCATGCCCACCAAGCCACACCCACCAAGCCACACCCACAAAACCAGTAGTAAAAATTGTTGAACCCACCACTGCATATGAGTCAGGGGTTGGTCCTACTTAATTTTACTACTGGTTTGCATCGCGCATGCGCAGATCACCTATGATGATGTCTGAGTCAGTGGATGGAGCCTTCCGCCAATTTTACTACCGGTTCTTGTGAACTGGTCTGAACCGGGGCAACCCACATTGATATGAGTCCATCTACATACCGTACACACTGAACATGCAAATATTTTGGGTTTTGGGGGGTTTTTTTTGCAATTTTGTGAATCCATCTTGAAAAATAATACATAAAAATATGGAATTTGGGAAAATATCCATGCATGATGACTATCAAAAAACAAAATAAAACAAAAACAAAAAACTCTCTGCAGGAAAAAAAATAAATTAATGAAGTATTTCTAATTCTTGATTCCTAAATGCAGCCTTCCACAGTTATCATACTGCAATGTTTGGAATTTGGAACTGTGTGTTGTATACCATCATTTCATGAAATTCTTGAGACAAGAAAATATAAGTATATATGCACTTAAGCTAATGAGTAACATAAATAAATCTGAATGTAATCCAAAGGAACTCCAGAAACAAGATCGCTATTTCCCACTCCTTCCCCAGAAGAAAAACTTTCCCCAGTATTTTTTCCCCTTGAGAAAGTATTTTTAATGGGGAAAAAAATCCCATCTAACTCTCTCTCTCCACATATAAACTGCATAATCTTAATAATGTTTATCTCCTTGTCAGCGTTAATATTTATTAATTTTCACTGATCCATGTGGATGTTAACATCATAATTTTCTACTAAGTCCCTTTGATAATTGGCATCTTGATCTTTAAAAAAAAATCTGATTTGGGTTTCATATGTTTAGTATTCCAAGCATGCATTCCATAAGTTTTTTTACTGTACTATTTATTTTCATGTTGTAATCTTACCATGTTTAGTGTCCATTTTAGTATATCATTTATTTTTTACCCTTTCTTTCTGTCTAAACATCTTCCTTACTTGGCATTCATTACAAGCAAGGAAATTGTCCCAGCATGTAATCTTAGTGTTGCCTACCACTCAGCTCCCTCCTGGAGTGTCCACAAAGATCCTTGCCCTCTTGAAAGGAAGGGGGCTTGGTCACTGATCAGCAGCATCCTATAGCCAGCTCTACCTCACCAGTAGGTACTGAATTTGTCCTCTCATTCTGTCTCACCACCCACCACTGTTAAGAGATTTCAAATTTCAGCCTTGCTTCCAAAGCAGCCAGTTGCCAGTTGCCTGCTGTGCCTTGCCACCAGCTGCTTGTGTGCAATGGTCAGAGGGAGGTGGTGAAAAGGACAAGGGTAAACCTCTCTATCTTCCTTTGTGCCATACAACCTACAGATTTCTGGGAAGTGTAGTCAGAAGGTGCTGTGATGCTGAAGCAGCCATTACCTTCCCAAATTTCATTCCCATGGGAGTCATGGATCTTGGCATTCTACAAGTGAGCCCATTATGAGCTGTGGTAGTGCAGTGGTTAGAATGGAGTATTACAGGCTAACTCTGCCCCTACTGGGAATTCGATCCTGACTGGGTCAATGTTGACTCCATCCTTCCAAGGTTGATAAAATGAGGATCCAGATTATTGAGGCAATATGCTAATTCTGTAAACAGTTTAGAGAGGGCTGTAAAGCATTATGAAGTGGTATATAAATCTAAGTGCTATTGCTATTGCTTTTGAGTTACTTTGGTTAAATAATTGTCTCTCTATTTTCCCCAGTTAAAGGTTACAAACAAATAGACAAGATAGTTTTAGTAGTATCAATATATCATGTACATTATACTCTATTAGAGACTCCTATTTATATAAGAATGTTATTAGATTTCCAACATGCCTATGATGTATAGCTTTGTTTTTCCAGTGTTCTCAACTCTGTAATGAGAGGAAGATGTATTCAGGACACAAATACATTCAAAACAAGTAAGTCAGTTGAGAATAAGAGAACGTACTTCATCCTAACATGTAGAGCATATGTAAGTGCTAGGAGTGGAGAGCAGTAAAGGAACATCCATTTTGATTTCATGTCCCAAAATGGTGATTTGGGTACTTAAGTCAGGATCCAAGTACTAAGGTGGAGTTTATATCATGATAGCATTGTACATGTGTCACCATTTTACTATAAGTTTGACTGGGTGTGGGTATCTGTGATATATGCAAGCACTTACAAAGATGGAATAAAGGTTACACGATCCCTGAATAAATGGTTCACTTATGTGACTAATGCAGAGAAACAAAATAAAAAAAACTGAAATGCTGCTGAACAGAAATAGCAGCACCTAACAAGATTTTTAAAAGACAATGGCTACAGTAACTGGTTTGGGGGAAATCATTCTACTCTGTTCAGATCAAATCAATAGCAATAGCACTTCAATAGCACTTAGATTTATATACCGCTTCACAGTGCTTTACAGCCCTCTCTAAGTGGTTCACAGAGTCAGCATATTGCCCCCAACAATCTGGGTCCTCATTTTACCGACCTCGGAAGGATGGAAGGCTGAGTCAACCTTGAGCCTGGTGAGATTCGATCTGCCAAATTGCAGTCAGACAGCAGTCAGCAGAAGTAGCCTGTAGTACTGCACTCTAACCACTGCGCCACCACGGCTCATATCAGTGTCCTCAAATCAGTGTTCTTTAACTTCCTAAATTGGAGAATATTGGATATAACCTGAAGTTTCATAAGATTTGTACTATTATTATGAGTAGTGAAAATATTTAAGAACAATCTTTAATATTTTTAACTGCTTCTTAGTTGTCAGATGCTAAATGCAAGCAGAGGTTAGAGCAGTATCACTGCCTTCTACTACTATCAGCTGAGAAACAATTTTTGGTTAAACGTGAAGTCTAATGAGCTTTATATTTCAACAGTCATGAAGTCAGGATAATAATATCTGCCTATTACCTTCAATGTTTTGATCCAATCTAAAGTGATGTTAGTCTGTAAGGATATTCAATGTTTATAAATGTTTAGTGATGTATCTTCACAAATGGGTCTGATACCATAATAACAGATAGCTTTTTCCATTAGACCATTAGATGTGTTGACTATTTTGAAAGATATATATTTGTGATAGTAGTATAATTTGAAAGAGTTCACAAATTCTAGGTGTCTATAGATAGCCTGAATATTCCTGCTGAGCAGTAATTCACATCTATTAGGCTTCTTGACAAAATTCTGATTTTTTTTTCATCAACATTCTGTGTCCATGGCATGTTTTTGACAATCACAATTGAACAAATGATGGTGGAAGAATCTGTGAAAATAGAACTTGACATCCAGATTGAAGGAAGTTTCCTGGCAGGTAGCAAATTCTAGTTTAGATGTGAAAATTGAATCAATTTACCATAATATTCACTACAGAAAATACCATTTGCAATTCTGTGTTTTGATAATGGGGGAAATGCCATTTATTTTCCCACACTGCTTCCTGCAGTTACAAATATTTGCATTTAGGCAATCTAGTTTGCGTGGAGATTCACTAAGGAGGGACTAGGTAATTTTGCAAAAAAGGGGGGAAATGCAGACTGTTTTATTCCAAATGCACGAACTTAATTATAACGCAAGTCTGTTCAGGGAACTACTGTTAGTGAGCGCAATCAACCAGAACTACTTATGGATAGACCAAGGTAACTATTTTATTGTTGATCACCAATTTTACAAGAATCTCACCAGACTTTTGCCTTCCCTTGGGAAACGACAGATAGAGACTTAAGGGCTTGACCTCGGATGGTTCCTCTCCCCAAAAGATTCTAAGTTCAAATGTCTCTTTACTCTCCCCAGAGAGGGCCCTTCCCCTTTAGTCAGTGGTTCCACCATATCTACAGCTGTAATATCAGAATAAGCTACTTATGATGCTCTTGGGTTAAACCACTTCAGAAGTGCCTTGAAATGGGGAAAAGCATAAAATAAAGTGGATTCCCATACTGCCTTAAGTCGAAATCACTTTTAAGAGTCATATCCATCGTGTATAGAACGTGTCTGTATCATACTATTTTTATCATATTTGAAATATGTAATGGAATTTACTTACTTATGTATTAAAATTGGATGCCATCTAATCTGTTCAGACATGAGTGTCTGAACAGATTAACTTACAAAATCTTGGGACCAATGACTCCCATGGAAATGAAATTTGGGAAAGTTGTGGCTACTTCATTGCCATTGCACTTTCTGACTATACTTTCCAGAAACATATATGTTGTAGAGTGTAAGGGAATATGGGAGGGGCATTTCCCCACTTTTTTCATCACCTCTTCTGGTCTCTGGACACAATAGCTGGTGGCAAGACTTGACAATTGCCTACTTTGGAACCAAGACTATTGTCAGTGTTCCAAGGAACACCCCCAATGAAATAAAACTCCGAGGCCTGAGGTTCCTCAAAGTTCCAATTTATTAAAGATGTCATGTTGGCACATCTGGGAAAACCCAAATCTGAAAGCTTCCAGGTTTTCTCCACCCAACTAACAGTTCCCAGCCCTGCCCCACACCCACAAGTTCATCACATAGTCCAATCAACTCTTCATATTCAACTGGATACAATCTCCAGGCAGACTCCAGCAGATGCAGGCAAAAGTGTCCTTCAATACAGAATGTTGTTGTGACTAACTTTCTACCGCTCCAACAAAAAAAATCCCTCCCAATTTCCCAGGCTAAAATAGGTGGCAGTTAGGAAGCAAAAAGAAAAACTATCTTCCAAAACTGACATTTACTGGTGAGGTAGGACTAACTGCGGGTTGCCAGAGATCAACAGGCAAGCTTCCTTCCTTCCTGGAAGAGAAGCCCTTGGGAACATGCCAATATGGAAAGTAGGGGTGGTCTTCCATGTGATCAATTGCTCCCTCTTTTCCACCTCATACAGAAAATGGTAGGGAATTCCATGGATCAGGCAAGGAGGCATAATTTTTGATGATCCCTGACAGCATCCCATAAGCAACATCAACAGGAAAGCCAACAGGAAGTTGTTCTCATTATCACTGCTTTTTTTTATTCCTGTTCATGATCTCATATTTTTCTATTTAGGTAAGGAAGTACCTCTGAAGGAATGACCTGGTGGATCACAGGTTGTCTAACGCAAACTAAACATTCAGTTAATATGTATCTTCAGTACAGGCACCTTTAGTTGATCATGTGAAAGAATCATTATGCCCTGCTATATGTTTAAGCAAATAATGGTTTATTAATGATTGTGCAGTAGTTCTGAATCAGAGCCATTCTCCATTCAGCTAAATGCATGATGTGTCTGAATGGAGGAGGACAACATCATTTGTCATCATATGATCCACTAAACATACAAACTGTATTTATGATAATAACCTGAGGTAAAAAAGAGTCAGGGGAAAAAGATATAAGGTTTCTCCCCAGAAAAAATTTCTCAGAGGAGAGGAATTTGAAATAGACTAGAAAGGAAGGACTCTTATACTGTTGGTACTGTGTGGGGAAATAGAAAAATGGCTTATACATAAAGATGGAATTTGGCAATCTTGGACTGCTGAAGAGAATTGGGATCAGGGATTCAAATCACCAAAGGGCAGTTGGCTATGAAAGAGAAAGAATGACATAGTGTTTGTCTGGCAATAGCATCTAGGCTTATATACTGCCCCATAGTGTTTTACAGTACCCTCTGGGAGATTTACAATGTAGAAGCATTATTTGCATGTTGCTCCCAACAATCTGGGTCCTCATTTTACCAATCTTGGAAGGATGGAAGGCTGAGTCAACCTTGAGCCCCATCAGGATCGAAAGCCAGTCTCCCCAACAGAGATCCTAAAATAGAGTTTTGAATTAACCCTTTGATCAACACTTTGGATAATTTATTAATAGAAACATTACATATTAGGATGTTAAACAATGTTACTGCAGGCAAGCAATGGCATCTAGAAAAGAAAAGGGAATCAGAGTGATGTACACAGTGTCCTAGATTGTGATTTAAACCCTGCATGTTTTTTAGGTATGTTGTAACATCACAAACATACCCAAAAGGCATGTGGTTGCAGCACAATGCTGTGATGTTGCTCTTATTATTCTGTTGAAAGTAGGCAGACTTTGGAGATGTTGCTGAAGCAGAGAAAAAGTTTATCTCAGAAAAATAGGATAATTAGGCCATGAAGTCACATATTTTCTTTGGAACAAAGGCAGAATGAAGAAGGGGGGGGGGGGCTGAACCTCTATTTTTATGCTGAATTCCTCTTACATAATTAACTAATAATTACTGTCTCTCTGACTTTAATGTGGTATGAATTAAAAAACCTGGCCTGGTTTGCAAGACAGCTTTCACATACTATCAATCCTGAGAACTTAGAGCACATGAACATGGACAGCCTGGCAAGAATGGGATATGGTTATGGCAAGTCACTATGTTTCTACTCTTTTCTTCTGCATTTCTTGAGCAGATTTCTAAAAAGAGTGTATCCAAGATGATTTTAAAGACCATTTGATAAACCAGATTTAAAGGTAAAAATTAAAAACAAGGCTATAAAAAGTATCAAAGGCAATAACAGGTGTCTTTTTCTTGGTGAAGAGATTATTTTTTCCATTAGGAAATAAAAATGGACCTTTTTCTGGAACCCTTTTGGAATAAATGTCATTTTTAAAGCAAAGTTTCTTTTCTCAGAATTAAGGGCATTGTGATGTAATCCAATTTATAGAAGTAAATAACATAGTTTCTGTTTCTAACAAACCTGCTAGGCATTTCCACACCAAGAAGACCCTGAAAACATCGTGCCTTCCTTGGTTATATATTGCTGCTTGACATCTTCTGTTCCTCTCAGGGTCACAGAGATCTTTGATTAAGTATCTTGTTTCCTTTTCTCTTGAACTTTCCCTTTTGGTCAGCTTTTCTATCTCTCCTTTTCCTTTCTCAACTTCCAAGATGGCTATTAATAGTCAGTCTAGGTAGGACAACCTTGAATATTAACATAGCATTGCCCACTATTTGGTGGAAATAGCAAAATTTAAAGAAAGGTGGGTGAATGCTGAAAAAGAACTGTTAGATAAGTACAGAACTCCTGGGGTGGAATAAAATCTGAGTGGAAATCAAGTTAGATTAGAACCAAACTATCATCAACACCCACACATGTAAAATGTAAAAACATAAAAGCAGTATGATTTTACAAAACTCAGTAATAGCAGCAGTCAGTTATACCTCAAGAAGAGGGGTGGTAAAGTGGAATAACCACCAGCTGAGACCTTGCCTTAAGCATCATAGGAAAATCAGAATTCATGTAGTACAGGCAAGTATAAAAAAAGTGCAAGACTCAGAATATGATAATGTTCATTCGTGCTCTTCACATACCTTACTGATTATTAAAGGTGGGTGTATAGCAGAAATCATGGTTCTATTAAATGCTTTTATTCCACTTCTCCCTTTACTTGTTTATCACTAATAATTTGGCTGCTGTGTGAGTCATTATAGACTTAAGGAATGATTCTACTTTAACAATTCCAAATGAGAGGAAAAATATACTTCTTCTCAATCAATATAATTGTAATATGTCTTGACATCCAAATAAATACTTAGATCAATGTGAAAGGTTTGGGGAAAGTATGTCATATCTTATTTGGGTAAATTCAGTGTCACTAGGGCTTTTAACTAGAGCAAAATAAAAGAATATAGAGTTCTTTTGTGAACAGTTATTGCAATCGATACTCATTTTTTTAAAAAAAATATTGACTGCAATAAATACTTTCTGAATAGGAAGTTCTTTTGTTTTATTTCTCAGTTGTACAATGTTTGTTTACTCCCTTCAATTTTCTTGTTTTGCTTCCATTCTATCATCTTCTAGCCCAAAGTGACTGATTAAGCAGCATGGTAGTAACATTATTTTCAAAATATATCTAATTAAGGTAGGCCAAAAGTGGAAAAAAGCAATAGCTGGAAAAGAAACTACTTCAGAGTATGGCAGGTGGGAAAAACAATGATCTCATGTCAGGAAAAAAAAAATCAGAAAATGATTTTAATGAAAATTGTTCAGCCCATTATAGTCTTTCATTTTGTCTTCAAAATTGAGATGCATTGAACTTCAATTCACATGATTTTTTAAATACATGCTTTCAATTCCATTCCATAACTAGCTTTTATAGACTTGACTTGGATTTTGATCTTTTTCTACTACTGAAAACTTCTTGTTAACTTTTGGAGCAACTTTTGCTAAGGCTGATCTTGCCAACTCTGTTTGTTGGGATTTAGCCACTCAGGCCCTATTAGGATGAATGAAAGATCCAAGAACAAAAGCTTTTTGAGCAAAACAGAAATTAGAAGGAATGTAAACGAGCAACTTATTATTTATACAGAGGGGACAAGGTTCTTGCCACATAATGCTTCTTATGAAGTGATTTTGTTTTGATGAAACTTTAGCAATCAACCGTTCTTTTCACTATCAACAGTTTTTGAAGCTGTGAATAAAAGGATTACAGTCTAACGTTCCAAAAAAAGGATTAGAAACATACCTGCAATTTTGCATCTTCTTCCATTGTAGGCATAAATTCGGAGCAGAAATGGAAGCAGAGTTCCCACTGTATGTTTAAACATTCAGTGAATAGAACAACTGCTACTGAATTAGGAAAAAGAATAAACAGAAAAAAAGAGACCACTGGACATATCTTTGCAATACTGTAATTCATAGTAATAGAGGATCATTACAAAGAATGTATTTTCCAACTCTTTTTTGATGCTTTGAAGGAGCCGACTAGTGAAAATGAAGGAGCTGACTAGTGAAAATGGAGATGTAGTCTCTATTTTATACCTGGGGCTTCATGGCTTAGTCCGTTTGTCATTGGACATTCATAATGTTGCATTCAGAAGCTGACAACTTAAACCAAAGAGAAATGGAATAGGAAAAAAAGGAACATCCTGGGACTGAGATAACTTGCATTCTTCTTGGAGAGTGTAAAGAAAGAATCAATAGTGCAGTGAGGATAATGAAAGCATCTGAGACAGCAAGAAATTGCCTGACTTTAATAGGTTATTGGAAGTCTTGTTAAAAACATATTTATTTATTTTTTTGGCAGTAGACCTCATAAAAGTTCTCCACTGTCCACTGAGTTCTCAGGTTTGTTTGGGGAAAATGTCTCATTTTACAACTGTAATCCAGTAAAATGGAATTCATTTTAAATACCTTGCTTTTACTGTATTTTGGACCACTGCTGTAGAAGTCAGAGGGGATCAGCTATTTGGAAATGAAAAGAAAGATTGACATGAATTCTGAATAATAACTGGATATGGTTACTGTAACTGTACAGAGCAAAGGGGGGGGGGGGGAAATGACCAGATAAATCTGACTAAACTTGAAAGATTCATAAATTAACCAGGGCTTCATAAGACTTCAAAAAGCAGATTCTGTTCCTGCAGAAAATGACTGAATAATTAGCCATTGCTGCTTATTTGTTGGTCTGACTATATCATATCTGGCACCTGTTTCCTTCTTCCCCTTTCATCAGCCACTGAGCTTGTGATGTTCCACAATTTTTCAGATAATATATAGTTGTAACTTTCCTTCTCATATCCTGCAATAATCAAAAATGGTTCTTTTTAAATAAAAACACCCTCCTTATTGTATTTGTGCTTTCAGTACAATGTACTCCCACTGTAAAGGGTATTTGAGACAGTACTTATTTCTTAAACAAAGTGACAATGAAGCCCCTCTTTTATATGGATGAAGACCTTTGGAGAATTTTAGGGTTTCTTAGGAAAAACGGATTATTCAGATAATTTTAGCCTTCATTTGAACAAATAGGAGTCAGTCAACCTGGTACTGAATGTATGAGAGATACCGAGTGAACGACTTTTTTTCCCAAAAAGTTTTTTTTTATTTTTTAAACAAAAACAACATAAAAACATCATCCTCCAAACAATTACAGACAGTATTTCGATCGGTTAAAATCATTTCGTGCTCTCAAAATTTTCAAAATCTCATTGTATGACAAATGCTCTTTCCTTTAACAAAAAACAAGTGTTTAAACATTTTATCCAAATTTCATTTCATATATAATATTTTATCTCCATGTTTTATTATCTATCCATTGATAAAATAGCTCCCATATCAAGTAATATTGTTTATCCTCCTGTTCTCTTTTTTCAAATGTCAGTCTATTCATTTCCGCACACTACAACATTTTCTTAATAATTTCTTCGTCAGTAATTATCTTCTCTCCTTTCCAATTTTTTGCAAATACAATTCTGACCACTGTTAAAATATTCACAATCAAATATTGCAATTCTTTATTAAATGTCTCTGGTAAGACCCCTAATAAAAATATCTGGTTTAAAATCAATATGTCTCTTTCTCATTTTTTCCAACCACATGTGTATCTTAGTCCAAAATCTCCTTGCTTCTACGCTTGTCTATCACATATGGTACTAAGATCCTGGGGTCTGATGACACTTCCAACACTTCTCTGATTTGTTCTTGAACATTCTGGCTATCCTCGTCGGGGGTAAATGCCACCTGTAAAACATCTTGTACAAATTCTCTTATATGCTGTAGACATTGCCATTTTATAATTATGTGACCACAATTTTTGCCATTTCTCTAAATCAATACCATAACCAAAATTTTTCAAGTGAATGCCTAGACTACTGTAATGCTCTCTACATGGGGCTCCCCTTGAAGAGCACCCGGAGGCTCCAACTGGTCCAGAACGCAGCCACGTCGGTAGTGACGGGAGCAGCATGGCGCTCCCACACAACACCGCTCCTGCGCGAGCTGCACTGGCTTCCGGTGGTCTTCCGGGTGCAATTCAAGGTGTTGGTGATCACCTTTAAAGCGCTCCATGGTATAGGGCCTAGTTATCTCCAAGACCGCCTGCTGTCACCGATGACCTCCCATCGACCCATGCGCTCCCACAGAGAGGGCCTCCTCAGGGTGCCCTCAGCCAAACAATGTAGGCTGGTGACCCCCAGGGGGAGAGCCTTCTCTGTGGGGGCACCCACCCTCTGGAACCAGTTGCCCCCGGAGATAAGGAGAATTCATGACCTCAGTGCCTTCCGCCGTGCCCTCAAAACACATTTTTTCCAACAAGCCGGGCTGACTTAAGAAGAAATTTTAAATATTTTAATTGGTTTGTTAGTTTTAAATTTTGGAGCCAAATTTATATATATTTTAACTGTTTTTAATATTTGCATTTCATGTTTTTATTTCTGGCTGTACACCACCCTGAGTCCTCAGGGAGAAGGGCGGTATATAAATTGGAAATAAAATAAAAATAAAATAAAAATAAATTGATCTTCCTGTACTGATCAGTATAGCTTTGGATATCATTTTAATACCCTTCATTTTGGTCCTTAATAAAGACACAGACACTCATTAAAACTTTTGTGTTTTATTCACCTCCAAAAATGACTTATATGAGCTTTGGGATCTTATTTATCAGGTTCAGTATAATGAAGATTATGGAAATTTTGTTGGGTTAATGTCACCGATATATATTTTTTTCTTGAGATTCATTACTATAGGGCAAGTTGAAAATAATTGAATAAATATATAAATTTAAAAATGCAAAATAGATGTCTCAGATAGTTATTTGCTTGTTTATCCTTAAACTCATTGTGGCCAATTATTAGAGTATATTATTGTAAATCTGTATTGTAAATCTGTTATGTGAGTAGAATTCAGCTGAGAATGTAATGGCAAGAAGTTTCCTTAGTCACATAATACTATATTTAAGCTGTCTGACATTAAAAAAAAAATCCTGCTTCACTGGATCAGTCTTGTCCAATCTTGTTCTGTTTTGTTCTCAATGATATTTAACAGATGGTTCTGGGAAGCTCAGAAGTACAAGTAAGAGAGATATTCCCTATTGGCTAAACAAAACCATATTAAGCCTAAAAATAGAAGCTATATTGTTTATCACAAAAATACCTATTGGTTGAACTATTTTCATGAATTTCTCTAGATGAAACATGGGAGGAAATGTCCAGAAATTTTTGGTTATGATTTCTGCAGTTCTTGTTCCCACCATCTGTCTGATTGTCTTCTTTTATGTCCAGTATTGCTATAAATCACACGTAGGTAATTTTCTTTTTTCTTTTTTAATTGAAAAACTTTTTCAAATACAAATTTTTCCCCCTCCCCCCCTTCCCCCCACATATTATACATTTGAATCATATAAACTTTAAAATACATTTCCCCCCCTCCCTCCCTATCCCTGCCCATCCACCCCTCCCCCCTTCAGACTTCCACTATATAAAACTATTGTAATTCCAAACACAATATATATTATTCAACCCCTTCATATTCTATCCCCTTTACTCTAATCAGCATAATCATATTCGTCTAGTCTCCCTCAGCTGAAAGCTATATAATACACATAGGTAATTTTCATAGTTGGTTTAATACCAACTAAAAAGCCAAAAGAAAGAGCCTAGAAAAACTGAGAACCGATCTAGTAAGAAGAGACAATTACAAAGGAGTGCTCAGTTCTCCTAAATGCATATTGAAACATTCACAAGACAATTTAGAAAAATTTTCAATGGAATGCAACACTGATGGGATTCAAAAATCACAAATAAATTTGCAGAACAAGGTATCACCTCAGCTTCTACCAAATTAGTCCTTTGATTTGTTCATGTCTGAATTTCAGATGTTTTCTCCATCCTTCTTCAAGCCAACTCCTTCCCTTCCTCATTTCTTCATTCAATTAGCCTCATTTATTTCCATTAACATGGACCTAAAAAAATAATTGGATCCCATAAATATCTTCTCTCCATCTATATCCCATTTAGAAGATATGGTTGCTTGATGTTTTTCCATGGTAATTCACTGGGATGCCCATTGACACTAAAGAGATATCAAATCTTCCTTATTAAATGCAAATGTATAGTTGACACAGTTTAGCTAGGAGTATGGGGTCTTGATTGACATTAAATTCCAATCAAATTTTGTTCCTATGCATACAAAAAAATAGGTGGATCTGAATATTAGCAATGTCATCAACTGACTCACTTCCTTGGCTGTCATATATCCAATACAAAATATATTATTCTAACACTACCATGTTTCCCTGAAAATAAGACCCTGTCTTATATTTTTTTGAACCCTGAAATAAGCGTTTGGCCTTATTGCCATGCACTCAAAAGCCTGATTGGGCTTATTATCAAGGGGTGTCTTATTTTGGGGGAAACAGGGTATGTCTCCTAGATCTAAAGAGTTTTTCTATCAGTCATAAACTATAAGTTTATAAACTGTTATTTTTAAAAGCCCAATCCATACCATAATCCATCAATTGGTAGAGCTAAGTAGAAACCCTTGATCATTCTTTGTTCTGTGACCTGCTGCATCTTTTAGTTACTGAGAATTATAAAAGGAAGGAGACTAAATTTGTTAAGCAAATGCCCATAAACATGATTAAATATGTCACTTTATTCTTACTATCGGTTTTCCATTCTTTCTTCTCTTGTTTGCAACAGTAGCAATAAAAACAGCTGAGGCAATGCATTGGCAAGCTCAGACTATTATTAAAGGGTATTTATCTAGTAATAAAAACCTTTTAATAGTCCTACCGATCTCAATAAGCTCATCAACAAAATGACTAAGAAGTAGGACAAGTCTTTGTTAGGGTTTTAATGAGGAGGAAAAACAAGATTTCAGCTTCTACTCTAATAATTACACTTTGCTTTCATAAGGCGAATGGGTGACTGAAAAACTCATCAAGGTATTATTTGAATTTTAGAATCACTATTTGAGCTCTAGTTTTGCATTTTTTTTCCACTGAAGAGGATTTCCATTAAATAAGGTTTTACTCATTTAATACCCTGTTTCCCCTAAAATAAGACATCCCCTGATAATAAGCCCAATCAGGCTTTTGAGCTCATGGCAATAAGGGCAAGCGCTTATTTCACGGTTTAAAAAAATATAAGACAGGGTCTTATTTTCAGGAAAACAAGGTACAAAAAAATCTTTTTATAAATGTCACTGGATTATTACTTGCTTCTAAGCCATAAAAATATAAGTTTTAGCATTATTGTTACTATACTGAGGTTGATGACTGAACAATACAAATTATTTGTTTCTACTTTAGCTAGTATTACACTTTATAAAAGAAAAAAATATATGGGATGGGTGGGTGGGTAAAGGTAGGTAGGTAGGTAGGTAGGTAGGTAGAGATGAGAGAGAGATGAATATATAATTACGGTAGATTTTTACTAAAATGAAGTTTGACCGTTTTTAAAATTATTTATATAATTCTAGGGCATGTTATTAAGGTAATATTGAAACAATGGATTGAATAAAATGAAGAAATAAAACGAAACAATTGCAATAAAAATGGCAATAAATGGGATTGTAATACACTTTTTATTAATATATCTGAAACAAATCAATACGTCAGATTCAGAGAAAAATGTGAGTAAAGAAACGGGACTTCAACAAAGATTGTTTCTCAATAGAGCACTAATGCACAGTGATCCATTCAGTACATCTCTTTTTTTTAGAGTGATCCTTTAACTCCATCTTAACACCCATCCCATATAATTTTTGTTTTATAAAGTTTAATACTATAGTACATATTTCTTGTCTCTTCAGAAATGAAGTGAAATAAGTGTTTCAATTCTCACAGGAACAAGGCAACTGTCTGCTGGTCATAAAACACCCCTTCTGTTTTCAGGCTTTCATGAGAGTCTAGAAATAAAAAGGTTTGTGTGGGTGCTTTTTTAACATTTGTATTCATTTCAATGAATGAACTCCTTAAAATGGTGCTCCAGGTGTTTGCCCTACAGCCTGATTTTTAAAAAAGGAAACCATTTTAATAAATGGTAGATAGGTCTGGTGCTTGTATAAGATCCAAAGCAATATTTTGTAGAGATTAATAGGAATGCTTTTCAGAATGGGCTTGGGGTTTTCACTTCATAGTAACATTCATACTACAGGAAAGTGTGTTCCACAGTGCAGATTAGAGACAAATAAATAAATAGGTATTCATTTGTTTGTCAAATACCATCTGATATTGCTATACATTAGTATAACTCCTCTAGTAAACTGAGTCATATCAAGTCGGAATTCTAATAAGCTAGCCCTTTCCCTGTCTTGTTTAACTAGATGTGACCATTGTAATCATATCCTCATTTCTTAGAAAGTTGCCCTAGATACTTTCATTCTTGAGAAAATATTCTGTGGTTCCTTAAAGGATATTCATTACCACGGTGTAATGATGCTTAGTTGGATGTAATGATGCTTAGATGGCTTTATGAGTAGCTTGACTATAGGTGGAGTAAATTATCCATACACAAGATTGCAATACTCATTGTGGAACAACCTATTTGTCATTTATTGCCCTTCCATCTCTCTTTCAGTAGTTTTCACAAGGCCAAGAAAAGAGTGAGGAAGGTGAGCAGACAGCACAAATTACTGATTTGTTCAATGGCAGCTGATGTCCTGCAAAAGTGGTAAAATAAATTGAAACTAGAACCTCGTGTTCAGGACAAGGAGTCACTGTATAAAAGGTTACTATATCAATTCTCCTATCAATCTCTTTATTTACAAATATCAATGATTCAAATACTTAATGATGCACTAAAGTGCACAACTATTAGTCTGTTCACATGGAAGCTCTATGATAACAAATGCTATAATTTCTTATTATTACTCTTCCTATACAACAGGATGGTTCATTTCTGTTTATAGAAACAAGTGAAACGTTTATTTAAATATTTCAGTATGTGTTAGATCAGCACAGTTCTCCCTGTATTCAGAAAGGAAAATAGGTGCCTTTTTAGACTATAATTTCCAGAAGCTCAAATCAATACATAGGACAGGAATTATTGAGTATTACTGAACATCTGGAATTCAAGTATCATAGTCAAGAAACAGTAATGTAGTTATTGCCTCTTTATTTTCTTATTATTAACTAATAAATTGCTTTATTAATTTGGGATTTTAAAAAACACAACAGTTCATACCAAGCTGTTTTGAGCAAAATTTCTTCAAAATCTGGTTATACCTGAGTACACCTAATTGGCTTGTTCTTAATTGAATCTCTGCTCTGCTGGGCACCATTCAAGAACATTTGGCTCTTTAAATGGTAAACACTGATCTGTCAGTAGACTATAGTCACACAGATTGAAAAGTAAATAGCCTATTTTATACTTATACTTATTTTATATATACTTCTACTTGTATTTTATACATATTTTATGCAGGGGAAACCTAGGCTGAATTTAACACTGATATAAAAAAAGAAATTATAATGTAATGAAATGTATTATCTGATCTTAAGGGAAGAATCTCCCCCCCCCCCCCCCCCATCTTTTGATGACTGGGTAGCATGCTTAATGCCTATACAATGATACAACTATTTGAATGGATGTTCTTAATGAAGATGTGCTTTGACAATTATAATTGTTAATTGAAAGAGATGATCACAGAAGCAATACATCATGAAGCTGTTAAGAAAGCCAACAAATAATGTTTTACCTTCATATGACAATTAGTACAGAGTAAATCCAACAGTAAAACCATCATTGCTATAATGCTGATAATGCCAGTAGTAATGGCTATTTCAGCTCTACTATCAATAGAAATCTCCTCTGAATACCAATTACTAAGAGCAGCAGGAGGAAACTCTTGTCTTAATGTCTTCCTTGTCAGTGGTGGGATTCAAAAATTTTTACTACCGGTTCTGTAGGCATGGCTTGGTGGGCATGGCATGGCTTAGCTGCATGGCTTGGTGGGTGTGGCAGGGGAAGGATACTGTAAAATCTCCATTCCCACCCCACTCCAGGGCCAGTAAGAGGTGGTATTTACCAGTTCTCTGAACTACTCAAAATTTCCACTACCAGTTCTCCAGAACTGGTTAGAACCTGCTGAATACCACCTCTGTTCATTGTGGCTTTCTACTGAACATGAATTGACTTTGAAGGAATAGAACACTGACCTAATTGGTCATTATTCTGAACCATCATTGGTCTTATGTACTTACCATTACACCTCTATAATGCCAGACATGAATAATACAACCAAGCCATTTGTTCCAAGATGACCTGTTCTACATTAATCTTCCAAAGAAAGGGATATACAAAGAAATGCTGGTTCAGTTCCCAGAAACTACAAGTATGGAGAGAAAAGATTTTTGTCCACTTTAAAATAAGAATGAATTCCTTAGGTTAATATTTTTTTAAAAAAATCAACCAAAGATACAGGTAGTTCTTACTCAATGATCAGTCACTTAGTGATTATTCAAAGTTATGACAAACTGCATTACAACCCAGTTCCAGAGTTCCGATGGCCACATACATTCTACAATTATGTGATTGCATTTTGGGTACTTGGCACACATTTATGGAGTTTGCAGTTTCCCACTATCACTTAACCATGATTTTTGATGTTTGTTTGTTTGTTTTCCCTGTTTTTCTATGTTTACATTTCATTACTGGCAAAAAATGCTCATTGGGTAAAAAAAGGTTTGCTTAACAACCACCATGCTTGCCTAATGACCATGGTGTTCACTTAAGAACCACCACAAAAAATGTCATAAAAACAGGCATGGTCCTATGGTGACCAGCTTAATGACAGCCATAACTTATGACTATAATTGTGGGCTCAATTATAGTTAACACAGCCAAGGACTACTTGTAAAACCAACAGAGTGATGATTTTGCTTGAAAAGCTTGGCTAATATTTTCTGTCAATACACTCTGAATTTTTAAAAACTTTCTTGTTTCTTTTATTTGAACACAGATGAGTTATTCATAGCTTGGCAATTTATTCTGATTTCCCAGGGCAGCTATCTGGAATAATATATAGTGTTCTACTTTATTGCATATCTTGAAATGTTGAATATGCAAAGAAGACATAGTTGCAGGGTTATTAATAATGAAATAAATGGCATTCCTGAACAAAAGTATGGTTGAAGCTCTTAGCCGCCGAATAATATTTATGATTGTTTTGTATTATTTTATTTTAAGATGCACTGCTATGTTTCAATCATTTACTGTTGAGAAATAGAAACAGTAGCAGAAAATATTGATGGATGATACGCCAGCTTGGGAATTCTGGCAGTTGAAGTCCACATGTCTTAATGTTGCCAAGGTTGAGAAACATTGGTATAAATTAGTCTCTCCTTAATTCTCTATCCTACAATAAAAAATTTAGTCTTGGGAAATACATTAATGTCATAGTCATATGGTAGGAGACATAGGAGCATTTCAATCATATTCTCAGCATACAGGGTGAGGAATCTACAAGGTCTACTTTTGTCTTCTATTATTGGCAATTTCACAAATATCTACCTCATTTGCTCCTCTGTAGCTAATGTACCTATGTTCCTATGGTAAACAGGGGATATATCCTGTGGGAACAGATTGGGGAAACCTAGAATTAAATTGACATGCCTCCAAAACAAGGATAAAGGATATACACCAGTGGTGGGTTTCTACCAGTTCACTCCGATTCGGGCGAACCAGTAGTAGAGGCGGCGGGAGGCTCCACCCACCTGCAGGGACATCATCACGAATGCTCTGTGCATGCGCAGAAGAGCTGTGCGTGAGCGAAGTAAGCACACACACACACACACGCTCACAGTTCCGAACCGGTAGCAAAGGTAAGTAAAACCCACTACTGATATACACCAGCTGCCTTGAAGTTTTAATAGTTGGAATGTCAAAGGTCTTTGATTTGGCATTTCCCATGGGAGTGTCCTGTCTACTCACTATACATATCAACATGAGCTTCCTTTCCTTTCTTTGGGCTCATGAATGGGGAAAGGGGTGGGTAGACTATTTTTCATTGGACTCATACTGCATAGAAATGGAGGATCATTTTCACAGTCCTTTATGATACTTTCCCAAATCCTCCCCAGTCTAGCTATTTGTGTTAGGAAAAAGTCCCACAGAACCAATGAGTTTTTGTTGTTGTTGGTTCAGAACTGGAAAAAGGAGGTTCCATCTTTTTTTTTTCTTTCCACATATTCTGCTCCTGACTAGGAGGCTCAGTAGCTAAGACACTGAGCTTGTTGATCAGAAAGGTCGGCGGTTTGAATCCCTAGTACAGGTCTCCTGTCAGATCAGGGGGTTGGGCTAGATGACCTCCAAGGTCCCTTCCAACCCTCTTACTGCTTCCAGCTCCTTTCAAAAATTCCCTGTCTCCAGGATACATTCTCTTTTCATTTCAATTTATCCTATCCACAAGGGATTCCTGAACAGGAAAGGGTACATAACATTGTAATAAACCAAGTGAATGTAATAACATTAATAAACCAGAATTTAGAGAAACTGAACTTTCAACAAATATTTTTTTAAAAAACCTAAATATTTACAGTACTTAGAAAAAAATGAATGTTTGCTTTGGCATTGAAAAGAGAGACCATTGCTATTTCTTTTGTAAGAGCATTCTAAAGTCAGTCTATCATCACACACCAAACTCTCCTTTCTAAATGCAGATCATATTTCTCTAGTCATGGTCCTCAGGCTGCTAGTAATACCTTTGGGAAGTGTATGCTGTTAAATCATTCTAGCATTCCAAAATGCCAAGGTGAAAATAATAGTTGCAAAGGTGGCCCTGTGATAGCTTAGTCCTTCATGGTGACTACCTGTGACACTTTATGATGATTGTGTCAGCCATGCAACAACACTGATGTGATAGACAGCCGTGTGGCAATTTTCCATGTTTCACATGCCAGATTTTAGAAACATTTATTTTACAGATTGGAAATGTCAAGTAACATGAAATAGAAGTGTGGTTATTCACAGATCACCTGTAATGGTTGTGAAGTATACCTACATGACACAGAATGGATGTTGCAGGGTATTAAATCAGTGGCTTCTCTGAGCAGTTGCCACAAGTTTAGACTTTCTCTGATTTATATGCCTTCCTTGGAATTTGATCTCTACTTTTATAGCCCTAATTTGGATGGCATCTCTTTGTGACCAGTAATTTCTTTAGATTTTCTTATGATGGTTTATGCCAGGGCTGGCTACTAAGATAGCAACCACAGGAAAGTATAAGAGCCTAATGAAAATGGGATAGTCAAATAAATATGGATTAAAGAGTGATAATCAGGTTAAGAAAAAGAATAAAAATATATGTAAAAAGATATCTGAACCACAGATGAATTCCAGAGATTCAACTTAAGATAGGGGAAATGCTATAACCAAGTGAAGTGAGTTACCTTTATTTCCCTTAATAATGTGTTACTCATCCCTGGAGGATGAGATACCATAAAAAAAGAATGGGATGCAAAATAAGTTACACCTCCCATCCTTCTGACCTTCAGTAAGGACCTGTAGATCTGCCATTATCAGCTGCTTGGGGCCCCAAAGGGAGGTGGTTGACAAAGTAAGAGAAGATCCCCCCTCCCCCCTGCACATCCTGCCCCCTTCATCCCCATCTTTTTAATTGTCATTTTTATTATGTTATTACTAGAAATATTTACTCATTGGTTTTATTGGCTTTTAATGGTGTAAGCCTCCATCTCCTCGAGATGGAATGGGCAGCAAATAAATCTAATAAATAAATGCCTACATGGATTTGAATTTGGTCTTGGTGGTCAAATAGTGTTTACTAACAATACAAGAAGTAATTTCAAATATATGAGTTGCTAATGGCTGCTAAGAAAAAAGTAGATGAGTTGAAAAAGCTTATTGAGAAGTATATGCTAAGATCATCACAAGGAAAATTGGAGACTAAGACATTGGGAAGATAAAGGGATAAGAATGATGTTTAAAATTATTGGTAGAGTAAAATCACAAATGCAATCATAATGGAGGTTGGGAAGAGAAATGAGACAATAAAACAGAATTGGAAGAATTTCCTTTCTCCCTCATAGACTGTATATACAGGTTGCTGAGGTCATTCATGAATTCTGTATCTTGCAAACAACCCAAATAATATTGCAGGTTGTTTTGAATAGCAATAGCACTTAGACTTATATACCGCTTCACAGTGCTTTCCAGCCCTCTCTAAGCAGTTTACAGAGTCAGCATATTGCTCCCAACAATTTGGGTCCTCATTTTATCCACCTCGGAATGATGGAAGGCTGACTCAACCTTGAGCCTGATGAGATTTGAATTGCCAAATTGCAGGTATCCAGCAGGCAGCAGAAGTATCCTGCAGTACTGCACTCTAACCACTGCACCACCATGGCTCATATGAATGAGATCCATAAAGATATATGACATAATATAGAGACATGCTATGGGTCCCATCAGTCCAATTATTCCAATTAGCAGGTTCCAAGAGGAGGACCTCTGCTGTTTTTCATGTCCTCTAGAACATCTTAACTCCCTATGTGAGGTTGGCTGCAACCTTCCTATCATTTCATAAGATCTGGTTAGGCCAGTTGGCTTGGGATCCCAACAAGGGACAACACAATGGAGGTGGTAGATTAAGCAGATCCCACCTCCTTCCACTTTGCCCCCTCCCACCCCATTAGATTTTAATATTTGTGTTTAATATTTATATTTTAATATGCGCGTATAAATATACTTTTTATGATTGTAAGCTGCCCAGAGTTATCCTGTGGTAAGATGGATGGCCAATAAATATTATAAATAAGTAAATTAATAAATAAATGGCAAGCAATTTAGCATTTTGTTTTGTTTTGCTCAGTTTCAGGATTCTATTCTTTAGATTCTTCCAATCTAAAAGATACCCATTTATTCCCATTTATTCCCATTTATTTTGGAAATAAAATAATTGCATTATTTTTAAGTGCACCACTTTGCCATTAATGATTCTTAGAATGAGAGGCTATATGAAGAGATCACAAATTATTCCTGTTTTGATTTTCAAAGATGATTATATTTGCGCCATGTTAAAACACAGTACAAGAAATTGTCAGAGCTCATAATTAATTCACTTGAGATACAGAAAATGGATTGTTCAATCATTCTCAAGACCAAAGGATATGAAATACAGTTTTTCTGAGCAAATAAAGAAGGGGCAGAAGGCATTCACAGAAAAAGACATAGAAGTGTTAGAAATGGACCCTGAAGGAAAATTGATCCTCTAAAATCCTCCATCACAGTGAATAAAACAAAAATATTATATAGCCTGAAGGCATTAAAATGATGTTGATAGCAAATGCAGCTGCCACAGAACTACTGAATACTTTGAACACCAATAAAAAAATGGAGAGCAACAAGCATCATTTGATTTATTGGACAATATAACTGATTCAAAGTGGAGCAAGTTTAAGGCCACAGTAGTAGTAGTAGTAGTAGTAGTAGTAGTAGTAGTAGTAGTAGTAATAACAACAACAACAATAATAATTCTTCAATTCCAAATCTCAGGAATAAAGATCACAATCAGGAGATTTTTGCACAAGATGCAGGACAACAATGACAAAGTTATTCAAGAGAAGCAACAATCCATAGTGTTTGTGAATTTGACAATTTAATCAATAGATCCTTCTGGCAGATGCTATGAATGCAATGATCAACATAAAAGAGTAGAACCACTCACAATTAAGAATGAACTATTGGAGGATAGCGTTCAAGGGAAAAAATGTTTTAGAAAAAAAATAAATCTATAATCTCTCAGGATTCCCTATGGCCAATTCTTCATCTGACTCATTATTCACTAAATTACACAATGAAGTTGAAAAGATTTCTCTGCTATGTTGGGAGGGAAGATTCCTTCTTAATTTTCATTTCAAAATATGATAATTATAATTGTTGAGAAACTTTAGACATTAAATAATCTTATAATTAATGGTTTTAATGCACACACTTTCAGAACAGAAGATAGCCTTCAATGGGGTAAACCCAAAGGAGGGCTGAAGGTGTTGGCTTTCATTACTTTATATGCAGTGCTTCTCAAATAGTGGGGCGCGCCCCCAGGGGAGGTACGAGGCTCCGTAAAAGGGGGCACGTTTGACCTTGGCATCTGATTGGCTGTCCAAAACCCTTGTGACACGAGCCTGTCGGAGCCATCTTTAGTGTGGGACGTCCGTCCACACTTACTTTGTTGCCCGACGGATGTGCGCCCAATTGATGCTCAAATGACTGACAATGACCTTCTCCTGTGAAACATAACGCTGCCCCAATTAATCAAACTTGCTAAAGAAATCGGGCTACCGCTGCTGACATTTGCATCGATAGTGAGCTTTAAGCCAGTACATGTGACTGCGCATGCTCCTCCCTTTCAAGGAGAACAGACCTTTTTCTAATAATGATACTATTTACAGTTGCGCGGGGGGCGCGAAAAATGTTTTCTTCTTCCTAGGGGGGCATGACAGAAAATAATTGAGAAGCACTGCTTTATATGCAACATCATGAAGTCACTCTTCCTTTAAGCAATGCTCTCTAGCACACAATTTATTTTAAACACTGCACTTTGGCTGTAATTAATAGTTATCTCTCTCTACTGAGGTAATCTCAGCAACTCAGGCAATAGTGTTCTGAATTAGGACCTTACTTAACTGACATCCTACCCCCTGCCGGCCCATTCATATGTAGTGGTTGCAGATAATTTCAATGTCAGGCTAGTTCTAATTTTAACAGTTTATATGCTAAATATTAGATCTGCTTGCCCAACTGCTTGCCTCTTCTCATAACATGTAATTTAAAGAATAGTTGGTGGATTACATGACAATCGATTTAGATCTGATGGTTACTATTGATAACATATACCATTTTCAAAGGTTCACTCCAAAATTATAATTCATAAAAAATTATTTACTTACTGGGAAATAAAAATAATGTTCTTAACTGTATCATCTATGGTAATTTTCTCCACTATTCAAATAGCTTTGAAGTTATACCAAATTTGAGTGTGACCACTTCCTACACTTTATGCTTAAAATCTCTTGTTCCACAGTCTTACATGAGGGATTTATATCAGCTACATGATTTTTCAGGGAGGAGCATATCCTACTATTTATTTAGTTATATGTAAATTTTAAAAAAAAATCTAAGTCCCAGTGACTTGGTTGCTTTACACTACCAAAAAGAAGGGGGGGGGGGGGAAAGCAAGAATTATAAGTAAAATAACAAAGTGATGTATATCCAGAGAAAGAAAAGCAATACCACGTAAAATCAAATCTTTCAGAGTTTCACCATCATCCTACTGAAGACCTGGGAAAATAATCAAGTTTTCAATGCTTCCTCTAATATCAATGGGGAGGAGTCACATGGATGTAAATTAAATGATTCCCCTTGTTGGGAAGGCAATAACACGGCTATTGTCTTCAAAATGATTTTAATGATTTTAATTTTTTTTTTATGTCTGAAGAGTATCCCAAATTAATCTTAGTCATGTGAAAAAAATTTGTGCAGGATTTACAAAAAAATATTGTAATATTGACCAATATAAGAAAAAGGTTACTATAAGCCATAAATTGAAAAGGAATATGTGGACACAAAAAAAAATCACATTTATTGCCATTGATATAGTTCATAAAAGTAATATGGGTATAATGTTAGTGCAGGAACTTAAGCAAAAGTTGCTCTATAAGCAAATTCTCAAAGATAACAAAAGTATCACAGTGGAATATACTAGGCAGTCGTCCAGAGTTGGTTAGAAGATGGGCAGCTATATAAAAGTATGAATTACATACATACATACATACATACATACATACATACATACATACATACATAGTCTAATAGACTAGACACTAGACACTAGACACTAGACACTAGACACTAGACACTAGACACTAGACATGACACGACACGACTAGACTAGACTAGACTAGACTAGACTAGACTAGACTAGAATATTTTATTTGCCAAGTATGATTGGACACGTAAGGAATTTGTCTCCGGTGTATAAATTCTCAGTGTATATACAAGCAATAAGTGATAAATGGATAAATATACAAGTTGTAAATAATAACAATTTAGCTTTATTTTTGGTATATCACTATAGATTACCATAAAAATGGCCAGCTTCCTATGACTGCTACTTCAGATGTGGGAGAGTTATTTTTTGACAATTACTGTATACAACAATGATGCAGTGGATTAAAACAGATCTTGGTACTCTGTAGAAGACCTGCTAATTTGGCTTCCAGTAATGGTTACAGATGTTAAGTATTTTATTACCCACTTAAGATAATAGAAAGTCTGAGACAATAATTTGATACCTCTTAAATTAATTAAGAATAACCAACCCTAGTGGGCACTTCTCTTTGCTTTGCTGTTTTCAGCCATAGATAGCATGGTTGCATCCCTAAAATTACAGCCCTCATTTAAAAAAAAAATGGAGGAAAGACAAATGATAGAAATATTAGATTGCTGGCGTAAATGTATATGTATACATACAGTATATGTATAGATACACATATATACAGTACATATACATATACATAAACACATATACATATAGCCACATATACAGTACATATACACATATTTACAGGAAGCAAAGGGATTAGCTAGAACAGAGGAATCATTTGGAGGAGAAAAGGTCTGACCAACATCTAATCCTTCAGTTCTTAATAGAGAAATATTCTACCTGTTGTATAATTTCCCCGTACACATCCGTATTGATTTTAAGATAGCACATGATTCTACTTATAGAGATAAGTTCTGAGAGAAATTGGATGCTTCAATTGATCAATGCTGGCTACTTCTAATTCATAATAAAAAACACAATGCTTAAGGTCAAATGTAATCCCCAGGGTCATTTAACATCTGTTCTACCAACAAAATGGGAACTAAACTAAACTGCATCCAAGTCCTTATTGTTTAACTTTATCATTTGTCTACAGAAACAACTTGATAGTAGTTGGCTACCTAACAAATTTGGATTTTCATTCTTCTAAATTAAGAGAGGGAAAATTTGTTTCCACTCTGTCAGTTTCAGATGAGATACAGTAGTTATATCATCAAGGACTTCTAGAGATTTCAGAAGATCAGTGCCAGGAGGATAAGTTAGAAATATACTGTCAAGAGAAAAAAACCAAAACTTTTAAAAAGACACCTGCCATGTAAATGGGCACACAACTGAGCAGATAACATTGTTTAAGTATTTGGTAGTGATTTTTCATATATCTGGTAATATGAAATTCCATGCCTTCTATTGTGTCCAGAGTGCTCAAATGAGTATACCTGCCATCCTTAACTGTTTGCCAACATATACCGTATTTTCCCAAAAATAAGACCTCATTGGATAATAAGCCCTCCCCCAAAATATACTCTCCTCCGAAAATAAGCCCTCCCTGAAAATATTTAACTGCATGCACAGCCGATCCCCACCATTTCCTCTGGTTAGGGTTAGGGAGACAGAACTGGAAATCAGGTAAGACAGCAAAAAGAGCCCCTTCTTGCTCCACACGCCCCAAAATAATAAGACCTCCTTGAAAATAAGGCCAAGCACTTATTTTGGGGTTCAAATAAATATAAGACAGGGTCTTATTTTTGGAGAAACACAGTACCCATTTTTTCCAAATTATGTAAAGCAAAAATAAAGTCTACATTTTTTAAAGATTGCATTGGAGATGTCTCATTATATCACAAATACTGGCCTATATCTAGACTACAGTGTAGTGAAAGTAGAAGCTACAGAAAGGAAAATTATAATATAGGTAGTTCTCAACTTGCAACTATAATTGAATCCACAATTACAGACATAAGTAAGTTGTTGAGCAGGCCAACACATGATCACACTCAATTTTACAACCTTTTTGCAGCATCATTAACCAAAAGGCTATACCCAGACTTACACTTTTGCATCTGCGAGATACTGTCTAAATCCATGATGGCGAATCTATGACACGCGTGCCACCTGTGGGCACACAAGCATTGCCTAGCTCAGCTCCAGCGCGCCAACTAATTTTTTGGCCTTCCGGGTCCACCAGAAGTTGGGAAATGGACCATTTCTGGCCTCTGGAGGGCCGGGGGGGTGGCGGTTGGGAAGACCGTTTTCGCTCTCCCCAGGCTAGAAAGGTTCTGGAGCCCGGGGAGGGCGAAGAAACCTGGCCCACTGTGCCATCGTGTGCCAAAAGCAGGGGACTCACAGGAGTGGGGTCATGAGCGAATACATGGAGGGGCAGGGCGCATTGAATTATGGGTGTGGGCACGCGTGTGTGACCCCCCCGCACCCTCTGATTTTGGCACGCGATGGCAAAAAGGTTAGCCATCACTGGTCTAAATCATCTAAGCTTTAATATTCATTGCTGATAATCCTTACTCTATGACACCTGTTATAGACTTAGTCTTAATATTAATTTTAACTCCTAAAGTTTTAAAAATAAAATTAGTAATGCAAAGTTCTAGTAATTTCTTTTATTTTACATCTGAGACCAAAAGTGTACAGCATTCACTTTTTAAGTAATTTTACACATTTCTAATATTTGAAACACAATTTTCTATCTACAAAAGGTATTTTGTACCTTTTATCTGTATAGGTTTAATATTGAATAATAGATATTTTTATTACTGCTGCTAATATTTTAAGTTTTTTTTTTACATTTTACACTCTAGACTGAAAAAGTATGTACATTTATAATAACTATAATAACTATATTATTTAATAGTCTAGAAGGCATCACAGAATAATGAAACTGTATTATTTTGTAAAACCAAGGAAAGATGATTTCTTAATTGACGCTTCTATTGCCACATAAATGTAACATAATTGCAAGTTGCCACAAATTATATGGATAGTCATTGCTTAATGACTCTAAATGGAATCAGTATTTCTGTTGCTAAGTGAAGCGGTCATTGAATGAAACATCATGTGACTACATTACTTAGCAAGAGAAGTTCTGGTAGTTTAGATAGTTTTGTGCTTTTCCACTCACACACACCACAGGTGTTAGGAATCTTGTTAAGGCTTCCAAGCCTAAATTAGAATTCCCCAGCAATTCCCTGTGTCAGCACCAGCTAAACCCTAATGAGTCCCAAAAGCTACTCAAAAGAAGTCAATACTAGTCCTCAAGGCAGGGACAAATCCAGTCAACTAGACAAAGCAAGTCCTGAAGCAAAGGCAAATCTACTAGACAAAGCAATTCCCAAGGGCAAAGGCAAGTCCCAAGGGCAAGGGCACAGTTTAAGACACACAATCCGAGATTCAAGGCAAGAACAGAAAACATTTTTGTGAAATTTTTTTCACAACAAGGAAACAGACACCTTGTTCCCAACATTACTTCACTCCTCTTGCTCAGTTAAATAACTGCTTCCTGGTGCAGCTCATCAAGAGGAGCAAGGTTGCCTCCTTGCAAGTAGTCTGGTTGTCCTTTTTTTGTGCCCAACTCCTCTCAGGCCTACAAGCTCTCAGATCTGGAGGAGGAAGCAGTTCTTCTTCATCTCCATTGACCACCTGCAGCTGTGTGCCTTCTCCACCTGAAGACTCTGAGCTTCCCAGCTGCAGGTGTGCCTATCCTGTCTCTAGCTCAGCCGGCTGCTCAACCAGTTGCTCCCACTTCTGGCTTGTATCCCTTGGTTGCCAGCTCCTCCTCCTCTGAACTACATCTGGAGAGGTGTCTGGGGAAGCATCTAGGGAGTTATCACAAATCGTTAGACAAAGACACTGCCTATCTTACTGCAACTACCTCATCCTTCTCCTGCCCTGCTGTGCTTGTCTCTGCTTCAACTCTTCCTCTTCCTCCTATGTTACCCCTATCACCTATCCTTTTGGATGCCTTGAATTCTACTGCTACTACCCCACACTCACAGCATACACACATATTGGTCCTGGCAACCTTCACCATCTTCTCCCATGTTGTTAATGAGGTGAACCTGGTTAAGGACCATCAGGTGCCTTGGCTTGGTATGACTTGTTAGCAGCTGGAGGAAGAAGATGATGAAGATCAGCTGAGGGCTGAGGGGGGAAAATGGTAGGCAATGGGGTGCAGAGTGCCCAAAAGGACAGAGATGGGGGTAAATAGGCAAGTGGGGTAAGATGAAGTGTACTCTACAATCGTAAATGCAGGAGTACTGCCAAGAGCTGAAATTTTGATTGTGAAAAAAGAGTTATTTTGAATAACGCTAAATAAAACTGAATAAATATTACAGGCGCCATATAAATAACACAGAGAGAATAGCACATGCTAGAGAGGAGTTCCCTGAAGATGGGCTCCAGCACAAATTCAAAAGCTTGAAAGATGGTCCTGATGACCGACCCAGATTGGATCCTGAAATAAATAGTTGTTAAGCAAGGAATACCTTATGTGCCTCAGATGTTCTCTGTTATTCTTAACTAGTTCATAAACATTGTATGGACTGATTCTTGGGGTTAAGGAAAGCACGAATTAGCGTTGTTGGGAAAATGGCAGTGAAACAGATATGCCTTCAAATTTATTAATGCTCTAGTCCAGCTAGTAAAAAACAGGAAAACAGCTAAAACAACATTTATCACCTTGGTGGCTCTCTCAAAGGAAGCAATTAATTCTATATTTATAGACTGTATGCCAAAAAAACATAAAAAAGAAACTTTATAAAAAACACTGCATGGCAGCAAACCTATAATTTTTTGGCGTATGGGTGAAATTTAATGAAATATTTTGTCTGACTTTTCTATTCCAATTAAGAATTCAACTGTCAGAAAAAGAAAGTATTTCATCTGTTCAAAACCAAATAATTTAAAAATTGGATTTAATAACTTGGCTTAATTTCCTGCATCTCCCCCTTCTCTTTGCAACTTTGAAAAAAAAAAGAGCCAGTTTCTCTCCATTTTGAATTCTGAAAATGAATATCTTAATTGGCTACTTTTGTCTCCATTTTAGACCCTTTCTGCTTTTCCATTGACTTGCATTAATTTCCCCATCCTCTAGTTATAACAGTGTGAAAGATGAAGAATGGGATTCCATTCAAAGTTCTACTTCCAACTTCCATTATATTCAATTAAAATATGCACAAATTCTTGTATGGAAGAATTATATGTATCGCTGACTATTCTAGAGCAAAAATGTTAGATCCTAAGACAGCAGATATTACTCTACATTCCCTCCAGGAGTTTATTCTCCCAAATATCATGTAAACAAAGTTACTGACAAAGGCAGAGTTTGGACCATCCATAAAAAACTCCAAGCCAATCCAGTGGTGGGTTGCTACCAGTTCTCCCTGGTTCAGGCGAACTGGTAGTGGCAGCCGCGGAAGGCTCCGCCCACCCACCCGGACATCTCTACCCATGCACAGAAGTGTTGCGTGCACATGCAAGTGTGCGCGCACCCACAAGCAAACCGGTAGCAGCCGAAATTGAAACCCACTACTGAGCCAATCCCTCAAAATCCAGAAATTTAAGAGAAGGAAAAAAAAGTCTTGTTAAAACTATTTTCTTTCTCTTGAACATGCTTGAATACCTTGCTTAAACAGCCATATAATTCCCATCATTTGTTCAGTTAAAAGTACGAAAGCCCCAAAGAGAAATGCAAATCTAGACTGTATCAATAAGTTAACATCGCTATAGAATTATACAGCAGATTCCTCTTTCTTGTTCAAGAGCATTGGAAATCTCAATGGATGAGGATATATAAGGGACACGGGAGGCTAGACCACTGTCTAGCCCACAGAGGCCTACTTCATAAACAGTACAGTTTCATGCATTCTCATGTGTTATTCTGTCCTCTATCCTTATCAGATATGTTAATAGCAACCTTCATTTCTTCTGTAACAGAAGAACTGTATTCATCACTATCTTTATCGTAGGAAAGATATGTCACAAAACTTACTATGCGATTCTCCTAATGGGTTAGAGAATTTCAGCAGATGATTCTGATGATTCACTGTCAAATAGAACCATACAATCCAGACTGTTGATACATGTAGTCCTTGACTTACAACCAAAATGAAGCCTAAAATTTCTGTTGCTAAGTGAGACATTTGTTAAATGAATTTTGCCCCATTTTATGATCTTTCTTGCCACTATTGTTAAGTGAATCATTGCAGTTGTTAAATTAATAATAGGGTTGTAAAATGAATCTGGCTGACTTTGCTTGTTTCCCTGTTGACTTTAAAAACTGGTCTTATGACCCCAGGACATTTTAACTATCACAAATATGAACCAGTTGCCAAGCATCTGAATTTTGATCATATGACCAAGGGGATGCTGCAATAGTCGTATGACCATGTGAAAAATGGTCAAAAGTCACTTTTTTCAGTGCTGTTGTAACTTTAAAATCACTAAATTAGCTGTTGTAAGTAAAGAACTACCTGTATATACTTGCCATTAGAATAATACTAAATACTATTAAAGCAAGTTAAGTATTATGCTGCTCCTATTAGATACATTTTGAATGTTCCATTAAGCTGTGGGTGAGAGAAAGAGGGGGTGAGTGAAAGGAGGGAACCACGGGTATATCTTCATAGTAGAGCTTTTAATGATTTTCTGTTATTTTGTGTTTCATTATAATTAAAACACTTAATGCTTTGGCCCAACAAATGGGGTGACAGGAATGGTGTTCGCTTTTCTGTGACATAAAAATCAAGCTCCTTAAAAAAAAAAGCAATACAGTAATAAAGAACCAGAAATACGTAGGAGAACTATAAAAAATTGGTTAGGGATTTGGAATGGAATATTTTGTTTTTTCTGGGGGGGGGGGGAAACCCATTTTTTCCCCTCTCTCATGGACACTTACACAGAAAATACCCTGGAAAATTCAATATAGCTTGAATGAAAAAGAGCCGAGCTTCAAAATGAATGCGTGTGCTGACTGTATAATGTTATTAGAGACAGGCTATGATCATTATAAGCAGAAATTATTTATCAAAGGACAAAATTGTTAGTGGACTTTGAGTCGGAGTGTGCAAATTTCATTCTGATGCTCTTTTTCTTAAGCAGATTCAATTAATTATTCATGCCTAGGAATATTCCAGAAGTACTGGACAAAAATTACTACACCATGACTTCTGAACTAGCAAGGTAAGATTGGAAAAAAGAGGTAGCTTCTTGAATGATCCAACAATAGATACTTCATACACGGTCCCTCTCATTCTGAAGCACCTCTATAGAAAGATTTGTACAGCTCTAATATATACTGTGTTTCTTAGAAGCACCCAATATATGTGTGTTTCAGACTACCCTCACCCTAATGATGGATTAAATAATGATCTTATCGAGTAATACTATCTGTGGAAAACAAAGTAATCTGAGAGGGAAAAGAAAACTAATCAGTTTTCAAAGGACAGATAAAAATTTAACAAGTTTTCTTATCTGTCTTTTTTACCATACAATATCTATTATTTAGTTCCAAATCTTTTGATCCAGTAGGTGCTGCCTTCCCCTTTACTTTATACAGGAGTTTAAAACAATTAATCCCTTTTAATAATTTAAACAATACAGCCAAAAGACAAAGAGAGGGAGATGTAAGTATTTCGTATTCACTCATCAGTACCTACTTTACAATAACACGGTTAAAATCAGCCTCAAATATAAGATCTAGCAAGAACATTAATTAAGCCTATAACGTATGCAGGAAAGCAACCAATGGCAAGCCTTATGCCCGCGGGAGGCATAGATTGATATAAAGCCATTTCTGCATGCACAAGGGAGACTTCAAGTGGTTAAAGGCAACTGCCTCAGCAAACTGCAGGAAATGAGAGTTCCTATGGCACAATAGAACTTCAAACGCAGAGTTTTGATCCAACTGGTGACCCGTAGATAGTAAGGAGCATCTTCTGAAATGGGTCCAAAGAGCCTTGAGTAATCCAACAACAACAGCAAATAATGGTCTTAAACTGCCTTTTTTGGCCATCGTGAGGCTTAATTAATGCTTTTACTAGATCTTATATTTGAGGCTGATTTTAACAGTGTTATTCTGATGTAGGTACTGGTGAGTCAGTATGAAATGCTTGCATCTACCTCTCTTCGTCTTTTGGCTGTATTGTTTAAATTATATAGGAGTGTTGATTATTATTATAGAACATTTGAGAGATGTATGTGGACCTCAGAATCTGCCCCATTTATTTCACAGATGGTCACATATATGCATTTCTTGCAAATCAGATGCCACGATAAATGACCAGTGGAGTAAATCATAGGGCTAAGCAAACCTTTGATGCAGTGAATAAAGTCAATGGTGATTTAGTTAAATTACTCCAACTGAAGCAGAAATGCTTCCAGGAGCTGCAGCGGCTTCTAACAGACTTGAATAAAAATCAAGGCTGCAAAGTGAAAGGAGGTCTCTTATCAAGAGAAGTTGTGTTTCCTCAAGAAGAAAAACAGTGTAGTCTCTCAGCTACAAAGCATATATGCATTCCCTCTTATGTTTGGGATAAATTGTCAACAATCAGTTCTAAAGACATCTGAATCTATGGGTAGTTGAGTTTGTATCCTGACTTTAAGATTGCTTTGAGTGATCAAGCTCCTCTCCATTTTTTGGGATCCCTCTGGGCTTAGGGTTGTACAGCCTTTAAATTTATGCTAAACAGCATAGTTGCATGTATAGGAAACAAGCTTCTAATGATTTAAGACTGGGAAATAAACTGTTGCATCGCTGGGTACTGAATACTGAATGCTCATGACAAGAAACCATTTACAAGAAACTGTCTAAGAAATGGCCATTAATCACTATAGATAAGGAAATATATTTTTAAAGAATAAGTTGTTAAGCATGAGTAAATCTATCATATTCAAGCTAGCTCTTTTTTATATACCATCTTAATGCTATTTAGTCTAGTTTCTTCAGGAATTTATGACTACTTATCTTCTAAAACATTCATTTTCTTCAACACTTTTTTTTTTGTATGACTCTTTGGATATTAAAAAACAGACTAAGAACTGTAATGGGCATTGGACCGTATTAATGGTTCAGGATATTATATCTAAATTTAGGGCAAGAGGTATTATAGATCCACAAACCTTTATTTGGAATAAAGGATGTATAAAATTACAAAAAGCACCTACCTAAAAACACTACAGAGCTTTTCAAAAAAGAATGTGAGATTGAATATTTTTGAGATAAATTTCTAACACAAATTTTGTTAGAAAGGTACCCCTATATAATATAATTATATCTTTTGTTCTGGAAATATGCATATAAACTCTGAAGTCGTCAAAGATGCATATAATAAATGTTTTTGTGGGGAGGAAGAAATGGGTATGCTTTGATCAAGAGCTGGCTCTGTATTTGAACTTCAATTCATTTTTCAACTTATATTATTAAAAGCTGAGAGCATGATTTGAATATGTATGGAACACCGGGGTAGAACATTTTGTATACAGTTGCACATTTTTAAAAGTTCAGTTGACAGATGTTTTCCTTTTAAGTGCCAATGTACTGAGTTTCTAACACTTTACAGTAAATATACTTTAACTTGCCTGACAGTGCAGCTTGAACATATTCTGGTAACCATTTTTTTCTGTGCCATGTCCTCAAAACATTTGTCTCAGGTCTAACCCATAAAGAGGCAGCTTAATATAAATATTGGCTGTTTGATTTTTAAAGCAATTTAAAGCAGGCTGTTTTTCTGTGAACATGGTTTAGAATGTTTCATTGATGATGTATTTGCTGACTCAATTAAATATGGGAACCGCCCTGCAATTTTTGACTGTTTTAGCTGCTATGAACAAATCTCACATTGCTCAGAATGGCTGGTTTTTTATGGGTGCAGTAAACTACTGATTTCCCCCAGCATCTACTTACATAATGCCTGACATGCCTTCTGAAGTGCTTATCTTATCTTGCAAGGATTCTTTACAGATTTAGTGATCCTTTGAAAGAATAATACACTTGTTGTCTAAAAAAAGTTTTATGGGTTTTTGGAAAAAAGCAAAGGGCTCTGTTTAAAAAGCAGGACTAGTTTTTAAACAGAGCCCTTTGCTTTTTGCATTTTACATAGAAGGTTTAAATTAAAAAGGAAAGAAAACTAGTTTCTGCTTGCTATGCATTGTCGAACATGGTACTACCAGGTACATTACAGGGTTTCTGTTGTTTCTGCCAATGAGAGGGCTACCCAAGGCTATGTTTTTATTGTATTCATTACTTTTATTGAGGGAACAACGCTATTTTCCTTTCTCTACTCTCAGCTACTTCAGTTGCTTCCAACCACAAGGACAGAACTGGACAGTCTACGATTAAGGAGAGAACATCAACCTCAGTTATTATTGAGTGGGCTTTTTGCTGAAGAAGAAAAAAAAAGGAATTTGTGATTTATGGGTTTCACAATTAGAAAGTATGGAAAGAAGGAAGTTATTATCTAATCTTAGTAAGGGTAAAACATGAATATATGAAGATGATATACCAACCATCCAACCTGCCTTCCATTGAGGACCTGTATACTGCACGAGTCAAAAAGAGGGCTGTGAAAATATTTACAGACCCCTCACATCCTGGACATAAACTGTTTCAACTTCTACCTTCAAAACGACACTATAGAGCACTGCACACCAGAACAACTAGACACAAGAACAGTTTTTTTTCTGAATGCCATCACTCTGCTAAACAAATAATTCCCTCAACACTGTCAAACTATTCACTAAGTCTGCAGTACTATTAATCTTCTCATTGTTCCCACCACCCATCTCCTTCCACTTATGACTATATGACTGTAATTTTGTTGCTTGTATCCTTATGATTTATATTGATATTGTTTCCTTATTACTTATTTGTACCCTATGACTATCATTAAGTATTGAATCTTATGATTCTCGATGAACGTATCTTTTATTTTATGTACACTGAGAGCATATGCACCAAGACAAATTCCTTGTGTGTCCAATCACACTTGGCCAATAAAAAATTATATTTTATTCTATGATTGGAGACCACTTCTATATACTCTTTATTTTTTCTTTCCTGTCCAGTGCAGTCATAGAGTTGTTATCTGATATCATGTTCTCATACAAAACTTTCTTACAACTTATCAAAATGATAAAACTATTACAATGGAGTGTAATGTAACTTGTTCCACATTAAAACAGTAAGAACAGCTCTCTTTCCAGCAATTAGAAAATTTTATGTCAGTGTATCTTTCTGTCAACTCAAAGACTTGTGAAAGCATTGTCTTTGAAAATTTTCAGCTTCTGAATTCATTCTATATATTCAAGGATTTCTACAGCTAATCAGTTTGTTTTTAATTTTTTAATCTGAATCTGGAAAAAAATAGGGACATTTGTGTAAAGAGAAGGAAAATTTATAAAGAACAAATGCTGAATGCTGTTTTACAAATTGTGGGAGGTGTGCGTTGGAAATATAAGAAATGAATTTGTTGGTTCTTTTCTTATAATCTGTTGTTGGGTTAGGTTGTTGGGTTGAGTGGTTAGGTTGGTCAGCTAGTTCAAAAAGAATATGCTCAAGATGATGATTGGGTCAGTTGGAGGTTGCATTGTAACTGAAAACCTTTTTTGATTTCATAATTATGTCTCCCATCCAAGAGATTGTAGCTGCAATTTTTTTTTCATTATTAATCCAGGATTCCAATTCAGAAGTGGAATATTTTAATTATCCAATTCCATTTTGGAATGTGGGCTTCAACTGAGTCTAAAGCATATCTTTAGTATGCACACATATTCCTTTGTGGCCAAGATATAGTAGTTGCCTCAATTAATATAAGTGATTTCAAACTTTTATTGTTATCTCTTCTATAAATATTAATAACAAAGTTTTAACAATTATTCTAGAATGATAATAGATTTACATATGGGGGAGATTTACATAAGAGGGAGATTTACATATGGGGGAGGACAGGGAGAACGATATTGATAATATTATGGCAACAATATTACATGAAATGCAATGTATAAAATGTACATAAACTTCAGTCTCCAGTGACTTACCACTGGAGAATGGAGTTTATGTACAGTTTATATATTGCTTTTCATGTAATATTATTGCCATAATATTATCAATATCATTCTCCCTGTCCTCCCCCGCCCCCATAAATATATTTAGGTGATTGGTCTATATGTTAATATAATTTATATATCTTCTACCAGATAGTTCTGACTGAGTCTGGTTCTTTTGTTGTTTGAAGCAGTTTTTGTAACTGATGAGTTGAGATTTTATCCATTTCTACCGCATACAAATATTTTAATTTGCCCAGTATTTCTAATACTTGACCAAGAGTGATAGCGGCAAACTTCAAGAAATGAGGAGAGAAAGTTCAAAGGTTTATTGTATTCATTATTCCTTGAAAAGTGAGATTGGTTAGTGACACATACGCTGGGAATGAATTAGAGATTCTTTTCTGCTTAATATTAAGACTTTTTTTTTTGAAACAGCAATTGAACTTGGAAAGATTCATGTAGTCCAGAACTCATGAGAAAGAAAAAGGTATCCCTTTGAAACATCCCTTTTGCAAAGGAGATTACAAGAACTGAACTCTATCATAAAGATATAATGTTATATCTTAAATATGGATGAGCATGTACAGAGCAGTTTTTCTGTACATGACTAATGGCTTGCAGAGACAGAGTTTTTGTCTATCTGGGCTTCCTTAACACAAGAAATTGCAATAATTTCTAGATACACAAGTTTCATTCAAATCTCTACGTAAGAAAAGCCGGAAAGTTTTTACATGTAAAAAAATCAATCACAGTATAATAGCTGGATGATGGTTATTCCCAATTAAGTTCCTAATTGCTATTTTTAAAATATAAAAAGGTGGGGACTGCATTTTCTTTAACCTTCCGTTATTGCTTATTCTAAAAGAAAGAATATTAATCTTTTAGAAATAAGAAAATAGGTGCAAGGATCAATGAACTATTTTAAATAGCTTTTCTCTTTCTTTTTAAAATTAAAAATCAGATTTCTCCTTATCACTATGGGAATAGAAATGAAAATACTAAATGTTCAAAGGATAATGATAATTTCCTTCTTAATGGGTAATAAGGTCGAATTAAAGTCAAAATGATAAATGATTCTCTTTTGAAGTTTAGCCCAAGCAGTATTTTGAAGGGCACAAACAAAAAAAGAGATTCTCTCTAAAGATCACCTTGATGAATAATCATAGTGATAATAATGAGAAATAAGAGCATGAAGTCAAATTATCAATCAAAAGAAATGTTTTTGGATAATTATTTTTAGTTGCAGTGCAGGCCATCAATCTGTTCTTGAGCCATTCTCTTTAACTATCTTTTTAAATTTTTGAATCTTAAATTATCCAGGGCTCTCTTCCATTAGAATGCAGCTCTTTTAACTGTGTTCAGCTCAATACTGGCGTTGCAGAAATGAATAAAAATAAATAGCAGGTTTATTTTTATTCAGTAAAAATCTTATTTTAACAAACAAGAACAGATGTATAGAGGTAGGAAAATATGATTAATATTACATTCAAAAGAAGTCTTCATCCTTACAGAATTGTAAACACAATACTTGATATTTATGACAGACCTTGTTCGTAATTATATATCGCCGTTAGCAAGGCCTCAGTTCCCCTATCAATGAATTAATGTACACTAAATTTTTCCCTGATATTATAAACTAACGTATATTGTTAAGAAATGAAAATTATTCTGGAAAGTTGTCAATTTCGATCAGTTTCTCAACCTTGGCAACTCTAAAGTATGTGGATTCCAATTCCCTTGCTGGCTGGGGAATTCTGCAAGCTGAAGTCCACATGTGGTGTAGGGTTTCCTGCCTGGGCAATGGGTTGGACTAGAAGACCCCCAAGGTCCCTTCCAACTCTGTTATTCTATTCTAAATAAATGTCTTAAAGTAACCAAGTTTTAGAAACACTGGTTTAGATAGTGTTGCTATCACAGTTCCACAAATAGTTGGACAACTGTTTCCAATCAATAATGTTGGAGAATATTATTCACCCCATGATATTTCTCCATCTCATATTCCCAGTGTTCAACCTCTACTTGGAAGTGCTAAGTGAAGTCATTTGTAGATTTCCATCAATATATTAATATCATGTGGCCCTCTCTCTTTTATCAGTTGTAGGCAGTGGTGGGATTCAGCCAGTTCGCACCACTTTGGGAGAAACGGTTGTTAACTTTCTGAGCAGTTTGGCAAACTGGTTGTTAGAAGAATTCATTAGGGCAGAGAACCAGTTGTTAAATTACTTGAATCCCGCCATTGATTGCAGGTGAGAAAGTAGAGGTGGTTAGTGAATGCTTGGCCAAACAATGGACTGAATAAGTTCCACAGACTGATTCTAAATCAAGAGGAAAAAAAGACAAAAGCCTAATTGAATTGTGTAAAATCTGAAAAATGTAGGGAGGTTGGATCCTACTTGGTTGTATTGGCAGATTCGTCTTTGTCTTTATAGGATAAAAATGCTATATGCATGGATTTCATTTCACTAACTGCAAAATTACTTGGACAGATTTTTAATGTCTACGGCTTGGTAATGAATTTAGATTACTGGTGGTGTTCATTTAAATGACCAATCGTTTGGTGAGTTTTGAAATTTATGACAACACTTAATATGTGGCAATTAAGATGAATCCTCGTACTTATGGCTGTCATGGTGTTCCCATGGTCGTATGACCATAATCTGGATGCTTGGTGCTCAGCTTCTGATTGCATCATACAATTCCATAGACAGGTGACAAAGTCAATGGAGAAGGTGGCAGGAAGTCATGTGAGGTCATATAACGACCTGCACAGTCCTTGCTTAATGATGGTAACTGGGGCTGTGAAACTGTTTTCACTAGGTGCACAGTCACATAGTTTTTTGGATTACAAATCTTAATGACATGAGTTTCCAGTCCTAATTATCATTATTAAGTGAGCACTGCCTGTACTATTGCATGTTAGATTAAGGTTTTCCTTCAAAATCAGTTGGTGCAAAATATAGCAATCTGAAAAACATCTGATAGAAATTTTAAATTATATATCTACTCTAGGTGCCCTTTCTTTGTGGGGGAAAAACCCAACTACTTATTTGTCCTATGAAAGCTGATTTGATTGAAGAAAAAATGTTAAACAGCCTATCATTAAACTTAATTCAAAATGCATTAGCCTTTTATAGTTTTGCTGTAGTGATAAATGACCTTGATATGCTATATAAAAAGTCCTGGAAAGATTAATGCTAACAAAACCATGTGGTTTTTTTTATTGCAACATAGCCAGAAAAAAACCAGATTCTACTAAAGGGCTAACTGATTTAAATCCATTGTGATATACTTCTCTCCCAAGATTTTATACTGCTGATGGCCATATTTTAATTATATTTCCTAGTTTGTATATTAAAATGAATTGTTGGTAGCAAAAACAAAGCAAAACAAAACACCAATATTGCAGCACAGCCCTGAAGCAACTTTGAGTATTGGTGCAATTGTTTCTTATGAAAGTCTGTATTGCCATGTGTTAACTCACTTTGACTTTCTACTATTGTTGTTTCTTTCCTACATCTATCAAGCTGAGAATCTGTTTTCATCTCTCCTTCTAAAACTGAACAGAAGAAGTGCCAACACGAGCACCAGATCCTCCTACTTCACTCTCTCTTCTATGCAAAACTGATTTGAATATTTGAACAAGTAGGGATTTTTGTCACTAAACGTAATTGATAAAAGGAAGCCAATCATTGGGAGCAAAAGAAACACAGCTGTCTGTTCAGCAATAATTAGGCTGAAAAAATGCTCCCACTTTAGACAATTGATAGCATTCCTCAAGGACATGTGGTAAGCCTACATTTTTATATAATGATTAATGAGTTGCCAACAATTACCTCATCAAGTATGGCGGTCAGTGTATAGCCAATGACTGCCCTTTGGAGAAATATTTAATTTCCTGGAAGATAAATAAATTGAAGCTGTGAGTAACTTAATGACATCGAATAGAAAGGGCCTATGATTTTTACTAACTAGAAATATTGGTTACGATTCAGTGTAATTCTTATTTGAATCTTTACTTAACACAAATTCAAATAGATACAAATTTTATTTTGGGGATATAGTATTTCATGATAACTTTACACGAAGGATGCATCATTGATATAAGGTTTTTAAACAGGGTAAAAATATTGGTAAACTGGCTAAGTAGTAGATCAGGTAGTAGTTTTCCTTCTTCATTATCTTCCTTCATTCAACTGTTTCTGATTTTTGAAGACTGCCTAGACAAGTCCGTGCAGTTTTCTTGACAAGGTTTTTCAGAAGTGGTTTGTCATTGCCTGAGAGAAAGTGACTCACCCAAGGTCACCAGTTGGCTTTCTGCCTAAGGCAGGACTGGAACTCATGGTCTCCTGCTTTCTTAGTCTGATGCCTTAACCACTGCACAAAACTAGCTCTCTAATGTAAATAGCAATGAAGGCTGAGCAGTGCTTTGGATCTCAAAACAAAGAGGTCTTTTGGTAACATCTTGCAAGGGCACTGACAAAGAAACCTTTGTCTGCAACTCCTAAAGATGTGGTTTTTTTAAAGGCAATTGGACTTTCTTTGTTTTCCTTGAAGAAGTTTTGCTTTTCATCCAAGAACTGAGGAAAGCTTCTTGGATGAGAAGTGAAACATCTTCAAGGAAAAACAAAGCCCAGTTGCATCTTTGGAACAACCATGAACTAGATCAGGGATGCCAAACTTGTGTCATCATGGTGGCATCATGTGATGTATCGGGACTTTTTCCCCCTTCGCTAAACTGGGCATGGCGTGGCCAGCGTGTGACGCATCTGGCCCACGGGGGGGCGAGTTTGACAGTTCTGACCTAGATTACTTTTGAATCTCTATAGATGTTGCCTACAACTCTTTAAATCACGGGTGTCAAACTCATGGCCCATGGGCTGGGTGTGACATGCACTGGCCACGGCCGCCCCTATTTTAGCGAAGGAGGGAAAGTCACGATACTTCACGTAATGATGGGTCATCCTGAGTTTGACACCTCTGCTTTAAATCAAGCATATCTTTCTTTGGGATCAGCTGCAAAACACAATCCTGTGGTCCAGTATGCTCCAAAGAACCTACTTGCCCCTAAATCTGAAACATCATCCAGCCTGAACAAGGATAAATAATAAACATTATACACTGTCAGTTCTACACCTAGGAATTACTGAGCTTAGGAAATGGCACGCATTAAATTTATTAATAAGTATGAAGTTATTAACTCTAATCAGGCTGGAAGCCAAATTATATCATTTCAAGTTTCATTATAAGAAAGATAGAAACAGTAGCAAGACTGCAAATGTTCAAAGGAATATTTCACTTTAATGAAAGTTTGAAGCTGCTTTGTGGAACAATATTGCCCCTTCTGAAAGTTAATAAAATAATCACATTGTTTTGCTTTCGTTCTGTTTTGCAGTTCCTTCACACTTCTGGCTTTGACAAGTGTTTCTGGAGAATTTGGAGAGCAGAGCAGAAAGCTTCAAAGCAGTGGTCTCTTGTGACCTGCTTCCTCTGCACAAAAGCTGCTTCTGACTTTTGCAAAAAAGAGATAGGAGGCCTTGTATTGTGCTATTTTGCTTCAGTGAAGAGAATCACACCAACTCCAGAGCACAGAATCAAATCTGTTTGCCCTGCATCTTGCTTTTGCTCCTGATAAGGACTGCAACCTAAAATGCTTATCTACTGGGATTTGAAGAACATAGATCTATAATCTCTTCAGACTGAGAGGCTGACTCTTGAATATTAATATAAATTATATCAAACGGTTTGAATATCATTGTCACCCAGAGTACAGGTAGTTTGTGTTTAGCGATTTCCTCATTTAGCAATTGCCTCATTTAGTGACTGTTCCCATTTGTGAAGGTAATGAAAAATAAATTCAGCAACAAAGCCTTCCATTTATGAACTTCACAGGTCTCTAAAGCAAAGGAAAGCTAAAAAAATTCATAAGCAAAGTTGTGATTTGACTTAATGATTTCATTTAACAACCAAGTTGTGGGTCCCAACTGTGGTCACTAAATGAGGTCTATCTATATTCGTTTCTGTTCTCACCATAAAATTAAATGGAGATGGAATCACACCACAATAATATAATTTTGTTAAGTTGTATCTGGGGTATTGACCATAAGGATTTTGAATTAAAGAACTATTTTAAGAACAATTACCTCTGTTGAAAACAGTAAGAAAAGACTTAATTCTTCCACTTAAGAATTGGATGTGTGCCAACTCAATTTAAAATAATTACTTTGGACCACAGCAGCTTTCTTGAAGAGTTTAAAATGAAAACTAGGCCTTACAAAATATGCAAATCATTTCACGACTGTAGCAATATATAAAATATGTCAGCTAATGCTAAATGACAAACAGCACTGTTTAAAATATGCATCATCCTAAGTACACTGTTCAGTGTTTATTTGGTAATATTTGAATATTTGCCACAAAACCTACTAACTTTATCTTATTTTTGTAATAATGGAAAACTGCTCAATATAGCTATTAAACTATATTGTTTCTCTACCCAGAAATAAGAAAATCAAATTAAATTGGGTGTACTTGTAAGTAATTGTGTGTGTGATTGCTGCCACAATTTAAAAATGAATCTACAGTTAAACTATAAGAAAAGTTGTTTTTGTGTAAATATATCCATTGTTTAATTTTTGTAAGGAGATTATTTTACCCTTTTATAGGACAAATGATTTATGTATTCTCAAAGGGATGAAACAATAAAAAACTGGCTTTAAATAAGATCGTATAGAATTGGTTTACTGCAGATTGTAGTTGAGGTCTTCTTCAAGACATTATGGATTTATTATACCACAGACTGTAGTAGAAGGATCTTTTTACTTCCTAATTTCATTAAACTGGTGTTCTGTTCAAGGAGCAGAATGATGGAATGACAGAAACATTAGCTTCTAGATATGTGCAGTGCTGCACATAGATATGTCCTGTTTACAACTCCCTAAAGCAGCTTCCTCTTTTCCTGGATCAGGCTGGAGATGGTGTGTATGTAAGTTTGCTAACATTTTATTTTATTACTTTTTCTCCTGTGGTTTTTATGCAGATTGACATGCAGAAATTAATATTTTCCTAGCACAGAGAGATACATAGTAGATTCTTAATAAATATGCAGAAATAATAAATAATATGACATTTTATTGAACAGCCTTTCCATCAATTTCCTGATGTATAAAGTAAAGATTAGGCTTTGGTAATTTATAAGATTTTTGAGTGCTCCTAATGATATAGTACTCTGTGCAACTCTTTTTAAACCCCCCAAAATGTCAGTTGAAAGAGAAAGCATAAAGAATCCCTATTAAATAAATATTTTCAGCAAGTAAACTTTTAGGTAGGGCACTGTTTTCCATATTAAATAAGGATAGAAAAATTTTGAAAGAAATTGTCAGGTTAATGAACTCAACGGGATACACACCAGGGTGAGTTCTACCTACCTTTACTACTGGGTTCGCAATGGGGCCGCACCTGTGTGCTTGCTTTGCTCGCACGCACGCACGCTCTTCTGTGCACATGCAAAAGCTTTTGCCCATGCGCAGAAGCGTTTTGATGACGTCGGGGTGGATCACTGATACACACACACACACACACACACACACACACACACACACACGTACACACAGAGAGAGAGAAATTTAGTAAAACATGAGGTAATGATTCAGTCTCTGTTTCTGAACACTGACAATATGTTATTTCATAGGGGATCTTGAAATATTTAGAAGAAGATAGCATTTCTCTATTAAACGGTGCAGAATGATATACTCTCTAGGAGGCTCGGGAGGCTCGGGACAGCAAAAAAGTCACTTCCTGTCCCACCGGGAGTTAGGAAATGGGCCGTTTTAAGCCTCAGGAGGGCCTCTGAGGGAATGGGAAAGGCTGTTTTTGCCATTCCCAGATGCATAGAGAGGATCTGGAGCCAGCTGAGAAAGAAAAACAGGCCTTCCCCTCCCCCCAGGCCCTCTGGAGGCAGGAAACAGCATGTTTTCCTACTTCTGGTGGGCCCAGAAGGTCCAAAAATTAGTTGGCCGGCACACACATCTGCGCCAGAGCTGAGCTGGCATGCCCACTGATATTTCTACGTGTGCCACCTGTGGCACGTGTGCCATAGGTTTGCCATCACAGCACTAACAGCTCAGACTGTCAATTTAAATTGAACTCTTCATCCACTCACTCAGGAATCAATCCCATTGAACTTAACACAAATTACTTTTGATTAGGCATGCATAAAACTCTGCTGCTGGATGAGTCAGATTGTAGTATCTCCACCTAAAATTATTGTAATTAATTTCAGAGTTCGATTAAGGTTTAGCTTCAGTAAAGGAGATACTTTGTTTTCTCATACAGGTTTTCTTATAAGGGAACATACAAGTGAGCCATATTTTAATGAAATCACAGAAAGCTGTTCTCACATCAAATTTCTCTTTGTAATTTAAAAAGCAAGGGTATATGAAAAGCTTCAGGTTATCAGAGATTCTGCAGAACTAAGGACAGCTGCAAAAAATCTCTGGACATAAACAGAACCAGCAATGTAATGTTATTTTCTTACTGGGTTTTGACAAAGATGAGTATTGGATTTGTTAATATCACTTCCGGAATAATATATAATTCTATTTAATTTTAAATATGTGTAAATTCCAAAGACCACAGAAAACTTCATAAGACTTGTGAGATCTCAAAGTTTTCTTCATGAAAAAGATTTAATTTAGAGATTTGTGGATTGAGACCCCAAGTATAGTATGAATTGATTGATTGTGTATAGTACTATAGATTTATCAAGCATAGGTATTTAGGTTGAAATTAATTATTTTCTTAAATCTAATATGTAAATCTTTAAAAGTCAATAAATCTCCTTCTATAATCTAAACATTTATGGCATGAATTATTGGGTTCCACTCAACATTACTTTCTGGACTAAAGAAATTCAGTATCTTCAAGTTACCCTATATATCTACTTTTGTCACTTCCATCTGTTCTCAATATCTCTTTCATTTTTGATAGCTAACATTGTCATTATTGAATTTCCTTCCTGCTGATTTATTTCTCTTCAAGTTAATTCAGACAGCAACATATCTGCAAACAAAAATGCTATGACTGCTTCTCTTTAACTCTTTATAATGGCTCCCCATCAGGATTGAGTTGAGTGTTACAGACCACATGTGGAGACCATCAAAATAGATTTCCACAAATCTGTGTCCTATATGGTAACTGGTTAGGCTCCCTCCATATATACAGTTTCTATAATCTGAAAGTGGTGTCACCCTCATATTTCCAAAATATTGTAAGACCTCTGAGAAGTTGAGAAGCCTAGTCAACAATCACCTCTCACTCTACAGGAAATACTCTTTTGCCATGTTTCCAATGAGGCTACAGAGCAGGCAGTTTCTACTGGTGGTAAAGCAGGGGTGAAATGCTCCCAGTTCGGACCGGATTGCCTGATCCGGTAGCAATGGAGGCGGGTGGTTTGGAGAACGGGTAGCAAAAATCCCTGCGCACCCCCCCCCCCACCATGCCCAGCTGAGCCGCACAATCATCACAGGCTTTTTTTTTACTTTTAAAAACATTTTTTCTGCAAGCTCTTCAGACAAAAAATGCTTTTAAAAGTAAAAAAAAAAATTCTGATGATCGTGCAGCTCAGCTGGGAT
>WNWU01000001.1:19977592-20062320 GCA_012654045.1 Ptyas mucosa | reverse complement strand
GAAAGCATTTTTTTACAACCTCTTCACCGAAGAGGTTGTAGAAAAAATGGTTTTAAAAGTTTTAAAAAAATTGGCCATGCCCACCCAGTCACATTACACACACACACCCAAGTCACGCCCACAGAACCGGTAGTAACAAATTTTAGATTTCACCACTGTGGTAAAGTATTCCTTTGATCTGCCTTCAACTTCATAAGACACAGTTATCAAACTCGTCATGTCACGTTGCCGCCACATGTTCTTTCACAACAATTTTCCCATTCGTGGAGCTGGGTTCGGCATGGCCTGCGTGTGACACATTCGGCCTGAGGGCCGCCAGTTTGACACCCCTGTCCTAAGAAATGTAAAATGCTATTCTTTCTTATTGCCATAACCCCTCAACCACAGCTGCACTGCAGGAAATTTTGTTTCCCTTCTGTAGATTTTTCCTCCCTTGCTGCAAAAAGAATGAGTCCAGGGATATAGTACTTGCTGGCTGCCATTGTTAATACTTTTCCCTTTGGCCAGTTGGATGAAATTCTGACTGGCAACAAGAAGGAATGGAAATCACCAATGTAGATACCCAGTGATGCAAAACTGCTGTTCATTAGGGCTGCCAGTTCTCTATGGCCCACTAAATGCTAGCCAAGATATACTCAAAACCCCAAACTTTTTTTCTGCCTTTAGTTGCTATCCATATTTTTGCAATCCACATCAGATAATCTTAATACAGAAGTTATGTTAACAATAGAAGGACTATATCAAGCATCATATCAGGGCTCATCAGTAAATTATATCTCTCCAGATACTTGCCCTTTCTCATTCCTTGTCTTGACATGGCAGAAATCTGTACAAAGCCTTAATTGCCTAAATGTTCAGTGAAGAATTTAGAGCCTTCATATATTTATGCTTCTGTCAACATTTCAGTACCTGCTTCTAATTGAAAGTAGGTTCTTATGAGCCTTCTTTAACAAGATTAATTGAGATGAAAGGGATAAAGTTACAAGAATTTAAACAGCTGAACTATTTCCAATTTAGAAGAAATTTATTCCCCAATATGTTATGTGGAGTCTATCGTAACTCCTTTCCACAGTTCGAAAACTGGTGAAAAAGAGGTTCTTTTCATTCACAACAGAGGAATATGCAGATGGCTGCTTATGAAACCATATCCTAAATCCTATCTGTCTGTGAATATTACAGCTCCAGAATTTAAATTCCCGTTTCTTTGTGCTTTTCCAGGTTAACAGGTATTTTGATTGCTTCCTTGATGACTTTAGATAGCCGAAATATAATTAGATAATGATTCTCTCTAGCCTGGGAACTACTATTTTCCACATCACCAGCTTTAGTTTGTCAAGGCTGGTGGTGCTATATCTTTAGAGTGCAAAGTGAATTAGAAATTATCCTTTACTTCCTCTATTCACTTTGGATCTATCTCCTAAGTCTAAAAACCCCAGAAGTAGGAAAAAACATCTTCTCATTATCCACATTTATTTTGAAAATTGAACTTTTAAGGAGTCACTCTGTTTATTTACTGAGTAGATTTATATCTTACTTTCTCTCCAGGCGCTCAAGATGTTTATAGGGCTATTTCCTTCATATTATTCCCATATCAACAATGCTTTGAGGTAGAATTACGTGAAAGGGATTAATTGGTCCAAAATCATCCAATAAATTTCCCTGTTTTGTAAAGAACTACCATATATAAATTTGCGATGGTTGAAAATACCATTAAGAGTCTTCAATGCAATATCAGCTCTTCCAGTTTTTCTCTTCCTGCTTTATATGCCCTAGACAAGATTACAGTTCTCTTGCTCCCACCCAGTTCATTATCTGTTCCTTATGCTTTTTTTTCTGCTTTTTTTCTAAAACATGGAACCTTTTGAGTAGCAATATTTCTTTCTTCTTTCTTTCTTGAACAAAGACAGTTCTTTTGAAAAAGGTATTTTATTTTCTGTTACAAGAAGCTCAAGAAGATGAGGTCAGATCAACACTTTGGTTATTTCCAAGTCAGAAGGAACTCACAGAATACTGACAGAACTATAGAAGAAAATAGAAGAAGAATCAGTAAAAGTTCTAAGTAAGTTCTAACTAAGCTAACATAATTCTAACTATGCCAATAAAGGAGAATGACACAGTGACCAACCAATTGGAAGAGTTCAATCCCATTCTAATATCCCAAAAGGGGACTTTACAGAGTATGAGAATCATCATACAATATTATTACTTTCATCTGGTAGCAAAATAATGGTTAGCATCATTCAATGCAGATTAGGGACCTACATGGAGAAGAAATTAACTATTTATAGAAAAAAACCTTCAGTTATGCTTATCATGTCAAACTATGGACTATGGACCCCAAATTATGGTGCTTAGAAAAATGGGAATCCCTGAACACCTTCTTGTCCCCTTGTGAAACTTATTTATGCTACAAGCCAGAAAGCCACAATACAAACTCAACATGGCAAAAAAGGTTAGTTCCAAGTTGGCAAAGGAGTGACACAAGGCCCTATTCTCTCCTTAATTTTTGAGCCTACATGATGAATATATATTAAGGGAAGCAATGTTGAAAGAAGATGAGTGAAGTTTTAAAATTAGAGGAGGAAACATCAATCATCTGTGCTATGTTGATGATGCTATCCAGAAAGCCAAAAAGGCCAACAGTCTGTGTAAAAAAAGCACAAACAGTGAAAAATGGGGACTTAAATATAAATATAAGGAAGACCTAAGTAATTGCAACAGATACAGAAACCAACTTTAGAATTGACAAGATATAAAAGTGGTGGATAGGTTTTTTCGTTTAGGAGCAACCATCAATAGTAAAGGAACAGACAATCAAGAAATATGTTGCAAGGGTAACCATGAAAGTCTTGAAAAAAGATAATTATCTGCTAGGTTGTATCTATATATACAAAGATTAGAAAAGCGTAAGCAATAGTTTTTACTAAACACTGTATAGAAGCAAAAGTTGGACTTTGAAGAAGTAGATTAGAGTACTGATGCTTTTGAACTTTTGCATTGGAGAAGATTCCTGAAAATATTATGGGCAGTCAAGAAAAGAAACAAATGGATCATTGAACAAAACCAGTCCAAAATTCTCACATGGTACAAATGACCAGGTTCAAATTCTTATATCTTGCACACATTATACAAAGATCTACCTCTCTGGAGAATGTTCTAATGCTGGAAAGAATAGAAGGGAAAAGAAGAGGAAGAAGAGTAGTTAAGATGGATAGATTCAGTTGCAGTGGCAATGGGTACCCTCTTGGAACAGCTGAAAAACCAGATTAGGATCAGATTGTCTTGGAGAAAATCTATATAGTCACTAAGAATTGACACAAATGTGGTGACACATAATCAATCAACTTGAAACATTCTAAGCAGTTTTATTCTTTCTTCCTTGAAAAAAGAGAGTTCTTTAGAAGGAGATATTTCTGAAACTCCATTATTTCTACTTTCGTTTGATCTTCTTAATCACTCATTTCCTCATTTGCATGTATGTTAACATTACAGGACAACAAAAAGTCTAACAACAACAGGAACAGGACAAGGATGTCTATTTCAGTCAGGACCTACTTGAAATAGATCATTAGAAACAGTGGTGAAATCCAAATTTTTTTACTACCAGTTCTGTGGGCATGGCTTGATGGGCATGGTGTGGCTTGGTGGACGTGGCTTGGTGGGCATGGCAGGGGAAGAATACTGCAAAATTCCCATTCCCTCCCCACTCTTGGGGGAAAGATATTGCAAAATCTCCATTCCCACCCCACTCTGGGGCCAGTCAGAGGTGGTATTTACTGGTTCTCCAAACTGCTCAAAATGTCTGCTACCGGTTCTCCAGAACCTGTCAAAACCTGCTGGATTTCACCCCTGATTTTAAGGGAAGATGAAGGATAGGACAAGGGTAGAAACCATGATTTGCATTCATAGTGTATATTCTCACTTTTTATATGTATTGATCAAACTCACTTTTCCTTTTCCCTAGAGTAAACCCATACTGGCCCACTGATCCACATTTGGATCACAGTATATGAAAAAGAAAAAACCCTAATCTCTTATCCCAGCTTCCTCATTCAGAAAAGCCATACATGCTAATAGGAAAGTGTGCATAAAACCCAGAGAGAGAGACAAACACTCACAAATCTATCAGCACAGATATCACACACATCAGCACCCTTTCCGAACATCCTCATTGAGAAAAACAAATAATTTTTTCCCTTCATTGTGCAATTATTTTAGACAAAAAAAATATTTAGCTGCATTGTATACCTGAATATATTGTATAGTTGCTTCTTGAAAACTGCTAATCAAATATGCATTTCCATGTGTATTTATTACAATAATGCTTTGTGCTTTGAATATGATAGAAATCAACCTAAATAATGCAGCTCATAAATGAATGTCTGTGGGCTAGAAAGATACTACTTTGCATTTGACTGCCTGCCAAGTAGGGATACATTTTAGTGATGCATGGATCCACCTGAGATTAGATCTCACTAATCTAATTCATTTTTTTTAACACTTGAAAAATCATATCAACACTTCCTGAAGCAGAAGCTTCCAAAAGAGCCTACAAATTCAGTGGCAAATGAGACATGAAAACCTTGTAGCATTCTTCAGGTTTTCCTCAAAACTTTTGAGATATAGTATGTTCACTTAGAATTTTGTACTGGACAAAGTATTTGTAACACAACAGTAATATCTTGAGTGATAAATTCACAGTATGTGATCTGCATGAAAGACTCGGTTTTATTTTATTTATATCAGTTTTTTTAAAAAAAATCCTAGAAGGTTACATCATAAAAATGTAGTAAAATTTGAGAGAGAGAGGGAGGGAGAGATCTTCCTAATAAATTAACAGTAGTGGTGACAATTCACTCTTCAAAAACCTTTTACAATCTCTCTTTATATTTTAGGAAGGCTACCAACAAAGACACTACCTTAAGCTGCAGGTGGAGGCTGTAAAGGAATGTAAATATAGACTTAGTAAAGGGATGGATAAGGAGGAGAAACAGCAACTTACTTCTGACAAAGGATAAAGCTTGAGAAACAATCTCAAAATAAGTTGGCCTTGATTTCTTGGATTTGGGACAGAGAGAATCTGCTAATAATAACAGTAAAGTGGCTGGAATCTTTGCAATGGCCGTTTCTTGACCTGGCCTACTTCAGAGGGTTGGCATATGATGATTGCAACAGAAAAACATTGCCTGCAAATCCTGGCTTCCTTCACTTCATTTACTTGGTGACCATTAATAGATCTTGATAATAAGCTCACATTGGAGGAACTGTGTGAACCATTTTTGCATAGAGGAAACAGTTTGATAAATACTTTGGTGCCAAATCATGTAGGATTTTATAGGCCAAAACCTCAACTTGAATTGTACCAAATAACAGACATATCATAAAACAAATGCTATACAATTATAGTGACTGATTTGATGATATACAGGTAGCCATATTTTATACTAATTGTGGTCCAAATTGACCTCAAAGCAATCTACAGGCTAATTGTAATCTAAGTGAGTGAAGATAAAATATGAGTTACTATAGCCCAGGCTCCTACTCTTCAGAGAGGGCTACAACTGGTGCACCAACCCAACTTGGCAGGCAAAAACACCCCAATTATGGCTCTGGTTCCTCTCAGGAAGAGCCCATAACAATAAACTTATTCTTCCAGTGCAGACTGTCACCCCAACAAGAATTTATTACTGGAGTTAATAGAGATTACTTATGCAGAAACAGCAGTTCTGTTCTTGCTTGAGTTCAAATTCACCCTGAATTTATCATAAATACACATTTTGGAGGGGCGGTTTCATACATAAGATCAGGAAATTTATTTATTTATTTATTGGTTCAATTTATAGGCTGCCCTTCTCCAGAGATTCAGGGCGGCTTACAATGCATTAAGCAATAACCTTCATACTTTTTGTATATACCTGCTTAGTAGGGCTTTCAGCCCCTCCAAGCGGTGTTCTTTTTTATACAAAGTCAGCTTATTGCCCCCACGATCCGGGTCCTCGTTTTACCTACCTTGGAAGGATGGAAGGCTGAGTCAACCTTGAGCCTGGTGAGATTCGAACTTGCAGTAATTGCAGGCAGCTGGTGTTACTTAACAGCACTTTAGTCTGCTACGCCACCAAGGATCTTGATGGCGCAGCAGACTAATATTGAACTAATGAACTAATGCTGAAGAATAAATGTTGCTGTAATATTTACTTTTGATTAAAGAGCTTTTCATTATTATATTAGTATTTATTAAAATTGAGGGTTTGTGGCATTCTGGGTATACTACAGAAACTCTGGATCATTGATAGATGTAAAAGATAAATTAACAGAATAATGTACAAGCTCATGTTGAGCTGGACTATAATGTGGACCACTATATCTTAGACATAAAACACAGACATGAAAATACACTTCAGAATTATTGTAGGCTGCTGCTGTATATATACCTGCTATGTACTTGAGATTCTTACAGCAAAAATCCATTTTCTTGCTTTATTTCTTTTTTTCAGAATACAAAATAAGAGGACTAATTAGCGGATAAATTCCTGTAACATACCTTTTCTTTTTCCAACCTTTCAAATCTCAGTAGGAGTTAAAAGGATACATTCTACAAGTGTATTCTTCTCTCCATTAATAATTGCAGAATTAGTTATATAATTATACCAAAGAGACACTTTCTGGGGTGGTCGCATATAATTAAATTCATTTTGCTTCATTCATAAAAGCCAGTTCCATAACTATAAAAACTATGAGCAATGTAGACTTTTTAGAAAGAAATTTGGCTTGTCACAGTTGGACATGTGAACCTGTAACTAATTTATGAGAGGGGGTGGGTGTGTGTGTGTGTGTGTGTGTGTGTGTGTGTGTGTGTGTGTGTGTGAGAGAGAGAGAGAGAGAGAGAGAGAGAGAGAGAGAGAGAGAGAGAGATTCTGTGTGTGTGTGAGATGGAGTGAACATTACATATGAGTAATTATTCTGAAAGTATGTCTTCAAAATTCAATTCCTTCACAGCTATCTGAACTGAATGATGCCTCAAATTGTAGGATCAAAAATTCTCCTTAGTAAAATTTCAAGTTCTGTTTGAGTTATATTTCATTTGCCAACCAAAGCATTGTGCAATTCTCTGCACGCAGATTGTAATATTGATCAGTGCGACCTGTATGAACTGAATTACAAATGAGTTTTGGGTTCATGTAAAATACAGAATCTGTAGGAAAGAACTTTACTGATGTATAACCAAGCAGCTATCACAATCCATAGAATTGAATTGGTTTTTGTACCCCTCTCCTGTATGCTAACTAATTTCATTACCCCAAAAAATCAATTTGTGCCTTGATTTTTTATTGTTTGCCCAATAAAAGCAGTTTCTATTTTTCTTAACTGAAAAATCAAAAACATCAAATTGGGCCACTGAATTGTTCAGATTTAATTCAATAGAGAATTTAGTATCTACATCTGCACATATATATTTCTCTGTTTCTTCTTTTTATTAATGCTCCCAGGACCATTCCAAAAGTCTGGTATAGATATAATATTATTTGTATGTATGTATACATTCCTACTTTGTAAAACTAGTAAGTATATTTTTGTAGTTTTTAATGGAGGCTACCAGAAAAACATTTACTTCTGCTTCATTGACTACGCTAAAGCCTTTGATTGTGTGGATCACAACAAATTGTGGCAAGTTCTTAAAGAGATGGAAGTACTAGACCATCTTATTTGTCTCTTGAGAAACCTATATGCGGGTCAAGAAGCAACAGTGAGAACTGGATACGGAACCACTGATTGGTTCAAAATTGGGAAAGGAGTCCAGCAAGGCTGTATACTGTTGCCATGCCTATTTAACTTATATGCAGAGCACATCATGAGAAAGGCGGGGCTAGATGAATCAAAAGTTGGAATTGAGATTGCTGGGAGAATTATCAACAACCTCAGATATGCAGATGATACCACTCTAATGGCAGAAAGTGAAGGGGAACTAAAGAGCCTCTTGATGCAGGTGAAGGAGAGTGCAAAAGTTGGCTTGAAACTCAATATTAAGAAAACTAAGATCATGGCATCCGGCCCCCTCAATTCCTGGAAAATAGATGGGGAAGAAATGGAGGTAGTTACAGATTTTATTTTCCTGGGCTCCAAGGTCACCGCAGATGGGGACTACAGCCAAGAAATTAAAAGACACTTACTCCTGGGGAGGAAAGTTATGGCAAATCTAGATAGCATACTGAAAAGCAGAGTCATCACTCTGCCAACAAAAGTGTGTATAGTCAAGGCTATGGTTTTCCCAGTTGTAATGTATGGCTGTGAAAGTTGGAGCATAAGAAAGGATGAGCCAAAGAATTGAGGCCTTTGAACTATTGTGCTGCAGAAGACTCCTATGAGTCCCTTGGACTGCAAGGTGATCAAATCAGTCAGTCCTAGAGGAGATCAACCCTGGCTGCTCTTTAGAAGGCCAGATCCTGAAGATAAAACTCAAATACTTTGGCCACCTAATGAGAAGGAAGGATCCACTGGAGAAGAGCCTAATGCTGGGAAAGATTCAGGGCAAAAAGAAGAAGAGGACGACAGAGAACGAGGTGGCTGGTTGGAGTCATTGAAGCAGTAGTTGTGAGATTAAATGGACTCCAGAGGATGGTAGAGGACAGGAAGGCCTGGAGGAACATTGTCCATGAGGTCACGATGGGTCGGACATGGCTTCACAACTAACAACAACAACAAAGTGTGAATGGACCAATAGTTCAAACTGTAGTGATCCCCAAAGTCCTTCAAAATAGAGAAAATACAATGTCACCTCTAGAACCCTATTCTTCAATCCCAAAAAATGATATTACTCTTAAAGAAACTTGAGCTGGATTCGGATGATGTACATCATTGTATTCTGGGTTGGAAATTTCAGAGAAAGTGGCTTGATTTGTGTTTTGAAGTTAATTGGTTTGATTTACACTTCCCATTTTCTATAGAAATCAGAAGACAGACATCCTTTAGACTGAACAGTTGTGTAAAAAAATGTTGTAATTATCAGTTCAAAAATAGCCAGTTTGGTGTAGTGCAGGGGTGTCAAACTCACGATGATACGTTGTTGTCATGTGACATATTGCAACTTTTCCCCCTTCGCTAAACTGCGGGTGGATGTGGCCAGGCCGCGACACATCCAGCCCACAGGCCCTGAGTTTGACACCCTGGTGTAGTGGTTAAAAGCACCTGGCTAGAGACCAGAAGACTTTGAGTTCTAGTCCCACCTTAGGCACCAGTTGGGTGACCTTGGGCCAATCTCTCTCTCTCTCAGCCCTAGAAAACAGGCAGTGACAAATCACTTCTGAAAATGTTGCCAAGAAAACTCTTGGGACACATCAGACAGTTGCCAGGAGTCAAAATTGACTGTAAGGTATAAAATTATTGCAACCCTAAGCATTCCCCCATATTAAACATTTGCCTGTCAGTCTTCCCAGTAAACTGGACAGGAAATATGTATAAATTATCTAAATCTACTTTATTGTAATACTCATCAGAGACTTTTGAAAGCATTTTTTTAACATGGTTTTACATGTAAAAAATGGGTTGTTTGTTTTTTAATTTGATTTATATGCCGCCCTTCTGATTAGCAGGCAACTCAGCTGGGATCATCAGAGCTTGGATCATCAGAACCATTTAAAAGAAAAAAAAGGCTCTGATGATCGCACGGCTCAGCTGGGCATGGAGGGCAGGGATTTTTGCTACCGGTTCTCCGAACTGCCCGCCGCCATCGCTATCTACTCACCCGAGCCGGTCCGAACCGGAAGCATTTCACCCCTGGACCAGATACATGAATATATCAATATATCAAATATCAGAAACATCATGATAAGCAATAAATAAAATCCATTTGGGCAATTTTCAGTTCATATTTCAACCTCAAACAGTTTTGATATATCAACAGGTTATTTTTATTGTTGCTAATTAGCATTAAAAGAATTAGACTATGTTTTATAACTTTTAATAGGAGCTCTGTGTGTTTAAAATTCTTACAGGGTTACAGCTTCAATTAGTTAATGTTTGTAAAGTACTTCAGTAGGGGAATTCACCAATGAATTCCAAATATTATTCTATTCTGTCTCTGACCCATACTTTGATCCTTTAAGAGTTAGTTCATCTCTGATTAATTAGTTCATATTTATAAATCACTTCATTATACTGTACAGTACATTTGATATGGAATAGGTTCATTAACAGACAGTAAAAATTATTTTCGATGTCTTTTAGCATAATGGTCAGATTTCATGTTGAACTAAAGCTTTTCCAGAATACCATGGCTGACTTACAAGAAGAGGAAGAATGTAGGCATTCAGGAAGAATATAATAGAAATGTTATTCACAATCTCAATCTAGGCCAGGGGTGTCAGACTCAAGTGCTTAGATCTGGCCCACAGGTCCGCCCTGGAAACAGCAAAGGAACAGCCCACGGTGCCTCTGCCAATGAAAATGGAGCTCGGAAGGCCGTGTGGCCCTCCCAGGCTCCATTTTCATCCAATGATGACCTCCTGCAGCCCTCTGACAGGAAAAATGGAGCTTGGGGAGGCTGCACATGCCCCCCCCAACTCTGTTTTCACTGGCACAGGGTTGCAGGAGGCCATCACAGCTGAAAATGGAGCTCAGCAGCCCGTTTTCGCTGACAGAGTGCTTGGGCCACAACATGTGCCTCTGACACAAGTGACCTCAAGCTGGCCATGCCTATCCAAGCTCCCTGAGGTCAAACATAACCCTGATGTGGCCCTCAATGAAATCAAGTTTGACACCCCTGATCTAAACGCTCCAATGTTAGACTTTAAGGTCGGTCCCTGAAGAAGGAATGAAATCAAACATAATGCAAATTTTTTAGCTTGCACATGATAGTGTTAATAATAACAATAATTTTACAGAAATGTTCCTTCCTTGTATATTAGCTATCTGAATTCTGATTTTTTTGATTTTTTTTTTTTTTTTTTTTTTTTTTTTTTTTTTTTGGTATTATCTCTTAGTATAATCACCATGGATCTTAAATGGTTTTCCCTTTTATAAACAATATTAATTTTAATATATAAACCTGTTTACTTTTATGCAAGTACACAGAGTTCTCATTCCTTAATACTGATTCTGACAAATTGAGCACATCTGATTTAAATATATTCCCCATTAATTAAAAAAGAATTCTAGGATGTTTAGATAGATTAACACAAACTATTAAACAACCATTCATTTTAATCCAGCTACATCCGGGAAGTAAATACAAGTTGCATGATTATTCAGATAAGTTTAAAAAGTTACATTTGAAGAAGAAAAAAATAAATTTTCCTTAATGACTATCCAAAGCTGGAACAATCAGATTATAAGGTCACAATGATATTACTTTCTACAAATAGATTAGCAGCTCTAACACACACAGACTTTCTGGTTTTTTTCTCTTTTTATTTAAACATAAATAAAAATTCAATCAGACTTATAAAAATGATAGCTCCTGATATATTGGCACCTGTACCAATTTTTATATTCTTTCTGTGTCCAAGGTCGTTTTGTCCTTGTTATCTGAACAGTTAATGACTATGGTGTTTTGATTTTTATATTATACCATTTGGGAGAGGGGGGTGTTATTAGTAAGTGGATGATAACTGTTTTCCATTGGATGAGAGTGAGGACTTCAGAATCGCACCCTGAATTAACCCTACTGTTTTGGAGTGTTTAGCTTCTGACACACACATACTCCACTGCCTAGTGAATGAAAGGTATGTGGGAATGGAGTGGCATGAATTGGTGTATTGTTAGGGAAGGTGGGAGAAGGGTTAGCAGGTAACCTAGACTAAGGAGTTGTTGAATTCAAGGCAGAAGCATCCCTGAAGCTGGCACCAGCTACCTCACTATGTAGTTGGGTGTTTGGTTGATAATAAGCCCATTAGCCTTGAAGGAAAAAAATAAATGAGGCTGGTATACCTGGAGGTTGAGGAGAGAGGGCAGGCAAGCATATTACGATGCAGATGGGCAGAGGGAGATATGAAAGGGGCCAGATGTCAGATCACTTGCAGGAATGGCAAAGATAATCTCCATACTTGGATCCAGTATACCAGGTCTCCTCTTGTAATGTTTCTCTCCCAGAATACCTTCATATTTGCCCTTTAATCTTGGTCTATTTTCCTAATTTTCTCTTTTAAACTCTCAGTGGTGGCACAGTGGTTAGAATGCAGTAGTGCAGATTACTTCTGTTAACTGCCAGCTGACTGACTGCATTCAGCAGTTCAATTATCATGGGTCACAGCTGACTCAGCCTTCCATCTTTCTGAGGTCAGTAGAATGAAGATCCAGATTGTTGGGGGCAATATGAGAATAGAATAGAATAGAATAGAATAGAATAGAATAGAATAGAATAGAATAGAATAGAATAGAATAGAATAGAATAGAATAGAATAGAATAGAATTCTTTATTAGCCAAGTGTGATTGGACACACAAAGAATTTGTCTTGGTGCATACGCTCTCGGTGTACATAAAAAAAAGATACATTAATCAAGAATCATAAAGTACAACACTTAATGATAGTCATAGGGCAGTGATGGCTAACCTTTTCACCATTGTGTGCCAGGAGAGGTGGTGGTTCGCGCACACGTGCCCACACCCATAATTCTATGCACCCTGCGCATGCGCGCGCAACTCCCTCTTCCCCCCCCCTCGCTCCTGGCACGCCATGGAGTCTCTGGAGTCTGAGGACAGCAAAAAAATCACTTCCTGTCCAACTGGAAGTTGGGAAACGGGCTGTTTCGGGCCTCTGGAGGGCCTCTGAGTGGGTGGGGAAGGCTGTTTTCGCCCTCCCCAGATGCATAGAGAGGATCTGGAGCCAGGTGAGAAAGAAAAACGGGCTTTCCCCATCCCACATGCCCTTCAGGCCCTCCGGAGGCAGGAAACAGCCTGTTTCCCTACTTCTGGTGGGTCCAGAAGGCCGAAAACCAGCTGGCTGGCGCATGCATGCGCACCAGAGCTGAGCTGGCATGCCCACTGATATGGCTACGCATGCCACCTCTGGCACACGTGCCACAGGTTCGCCATCACAGTCATAGGGAAATAGTCAATATAAATCTAAGGTTACCAGCAACAAGGTTACATTAATACAGTCATAAGTGGGAGGAGATGCTGACTCTGTAAAGCACTTAGAGGAGGATATAAAGTGTTATTGCTACTTCACTTGCTGTTCTGTTTTCTCACCTCATGACTCAACCATCAGCCATGATACTCACATTTGGGTCACTGCTTTATTCTTACAGTTACATCACTACAGGTAGTCCTCAACTTATGACCACAACTGAGCCCAAACTTTCCACTGTTAAGCAAGACAGTTAAGTGAGTTTTGCCCATTTTATGACCTTTTGTTACATGAATCACTGCAGTTGTTAAATTAGTAACACAATTGTTAGGTCGATGGTTTCCCCATTGACTTTGCTTGTCAGAAGATCACAAAAGGTGATGATTCTGGGACACTGCAGCTGTCACAAATACAGTTGCCAAGTATCTGGATTTTGATCACATGACCATGGGGATGCTGCAACAGTCATAAGTGTGAAAACCAGTTATAAGTCACTTTTTTCAGTACCATTGTAACGTTGAACGTCACTAAATGAATGGATGTAAGTCAAGGAGTATGTTACCTCCAAAGACAAACTTTTTCCATTTTTCAGCTATTTCTTAGCCAATACAAGCTCTTTAGAAGGTGTCAGGCCTGCCCCAGTCTGGTCTCCTAGGAAAGAAATATGCTCGATTCCATGTGTAGCAAAAGGAATTCTTTTACTAAAAAGCCAGGTGGTTACAATAAAGCCAAGTCAGAATTGAAGTTTTGCATGTGAAAGTCTCCTAGTTAACTTTCCCCTTTTCGTTACTCCCCCCTCTTGTCTCCTAATTGTCCAATTAGATTTGAAGAAGGTGTGTTGATAACTGTCCCTGCAAAGGCGGGATGGATCACTAGCCATTTCATTCCCTTTCCCAGCCTGTACTCTTGGAATGGTAGACCGACATCTCAGGGCAGCACAGTGGTTAGTTTCAGTCTCCCCCTTGCCACCATCTCTCTCCCCCACATAGTTCATGGCAGACTGGCATCCAGCAAAGCAAATCTGACGAATACAGAAGAGAGGTTCTTCTGTAATGCGTGGCTAAAACAGGGGTGAAATGCTCCCGGTTCAGACCGGATCGCCCGATCCGGTAGCAATGGAGGCGGGTGGTTCAGAGAACCGGTAGCAAAAATCCCTGCTCCCCCCTCCCCATTGCCCAGCAATCATCAGAGCCGTGCAATCATCAGAGGCTTTTTTTTTTTTAATTTTTAAAAGCATTTTTTCTACAACCTCTTCGGCTGAAGAGGGTATAGAAAAAATGCTTTTAAAAGTAAAAACAAAGCCTCTGCCGATCAGGCAAGTCAGCTGCGATTGTCAGAGGCTTAAAAGAAAAAGAAAAACCTCTGCCAATCAGGCAAGTCAGCTGTGATTGTCAGAGGCTTAAAAAAAGAGAAAAAGCTCTGCCAATCAGGCAAATCAGTTGCAATCCTCAGAGGCTTAAAAAAAAAAGAAAAAGCCTCTGCTGATCAGGCAAGTCAACTGCGATCGTCAGAGGCTTTAAAAGCATTTTTTCAACAACCTCTTCATCTGAAGAGCTGAAGTTTTAAAAGTAAAACAAAAAAAAGTTGGCCATGCCCACTCAGTCATATTACCCTCCCACCCCACCAAGCCACACCCAAAGAACCGGTAGTAACAAAATTTACATTTCACCATTGGGCTAAAATATGGATTTTTCCAATCTGAGGCTGTATCTAAACAATATTTTACTATAGTTGCTAGGAATCAAGAATGAGCTGAAAGCACAACAAACAAACAAAACACCCTAATGTTATTTCAACTAAGCATATAATGCAGTCTTCCACATAATTATGCTAGACGCTCACTAAATCCTCTTCCCTGAAGCAAATGTAATCCCAGCTCTAATGCTGAAGCTGTTCCTGAGTCTAAAAATTGAATCCCTGAGATTTGCCAGCTCTTCCAGTTCCTATAGAATTTATTCCTCTCAAGCCTGCTAACCTGCTAATCTACACGAACAGAGGGAACTCCAAGAGGATTTCCTCTCTCGTGGCACATCCCATAAGAAAATAATAATCCACCTCTAATTGTGAACATTTTACAGCTTTTATTTATCTCAGGGGAAACAATACACACACACACAAACAAACAGCATGTACACTACTATAATAAGAACTTTAAACCATTCTAAGCTACTGAATGAGCAGTACATTATCTAAAAAGATTTCTTCCCCTTCCCTATTCATCTAAATATGTTCACTCCAGTGTGTTTGGCTGCATAATGGATTGGAGAGCCAAATTGGTGCAGTGATTAAGATACAAGGCTACTGAGAAATCAGGAGACTGGGAGTTCTAGTCCTGTTTTAGACGCAAAGCCAGCTGGGTGGAGAGAGAGAGAGAGAGAGAGAGAGAGAGAGAGAGAGAGAGAGAGAGAGAGAGAGAGAGAGAGATCCCCACCCCCATTTCCTTAAATCCAAGAATCTTCAGATAATTCTACCCCTGCCATACAACCAAACTACTGACTATAGTTTGCAAATAATAAAATCAAATACACTGTCCTTAAAAGGCCTAATACGCTTAGTTTTATAGCTATTAAATAAGATTGGTTAAATTCTGTTTAAGGAGAATTTGAAATAAACTCATAATATTATGAACATGTTCATGCTGTTTGATACTACTATTAAATGTGTTCATTTCTGAAATCCAGTATTTACTCTGGATTTAAAATATAGTTTCCACATTTACCATCTTTGGAAAGCTTGGCTCGAAGTAAAAAAATATCCTTTTTTTCCCTTCAAATCTTGATAGCTGTTGTTCTTATTAGCAATATTCTTCAAAGGTAAGATATAAAACTAACTGATATATCTCTGTATAATATGTGATGTGTCAAAAAATTTCATTACTTCATGACTATTTTTAAAAATTGAGTAGCTTTACAAACTCTATTATCATTGCTTGATAATACAGGTAGTGAAAAGGTGTTTTGTTTTTCATACCGTATAGGAAGAATAGCAGTGGTGGGATTCAATTTTTTTTACTACCGGTTCTGTGGGCGTGGATTAGTGGGCATGGCAGGGAAAGGATCAGTGGTGGGATTCAAGTAATTTAACAACCAGTTCTCTGCCCTAATGATTTCTTCCAACAACCCGTTTGCCAAACTGCTCAGAAAGTTAACAACCGGTTCTCCCAAAGTGGTGCGAACTGGCTGAATCTCACCACTGGGAAGGATACTGTAAAATCTCCATTCCCTCCCCACTCCAGGGAAAGGTTACTGCAAAATCCCCATTTCCTCCCGATCAGCTGGGACTCGGGAGGCAGAGTATAGATGGGGGCGGCCAGTCAGAGGTGGTATTTACCAGTTCTCAGAACTACTCAAAATTTCCATTACCGGTTCTCCAGAACTGGTCAGAACCTGCTGAATACCATCTCTGAAAAATAGATGATCTAAAAAAGCAGAACAAATCCCTACTTTTCCAACTTTCAGGCAGATAGAAATACAGTAGTTATAGTAGCATTGTAAAATTCTAGGGGAAAATGAGAAAACAGCAGAGGTTTGCATGGGTCAAGAGCTATGCTGGATTTGTGAAGTAGAGAATTCCACTACAAAACTGCCCTAAGCCAACATTTAAATGGTGCGATTATTATATATTTTACTTTGTTATTTTTATTCTAACATTTAATGTCAATATTTCTGCATCTAGAATTGCAATATGAAAGTCCTCACTTAGTTACCACAATTGGAACCAGCAACCTGGATGTTAAACAAAACAATCCCTAAGTGAAACCTAAGCTCCCTTTAGTTCAGTATTCTTTTGCTTTACAGACCTGCAAAGGTCATACATGAGAGGATCGGTCATAAAGTTACTTTTGCATCACTTTTGTAACTTCGAATGATCCCTGATACTATGTGGTATCGTTTCCAGAATTGTTCCCCACCCACACACAAACATCTAGTCCCCATAGCATTGCAGGGTAAGATCTATTAAGTCATTATGAACAATGTATTTTATGTATTATGATTCCCTTTATGTGAATGATCCCCAGAGATTTAAAAACACTGAAATCTTTTGAAAATAAATGTTGGGATGCTGCCTTACAATGTTCCCTGCAATTTAATTTGAGGAGTTCTAACATTTTTCATCTATGCTCCTACATCCTATTAACTTCCTGAAATAGACTTTGTGTATCACAAAATAAAATACATGTGCTGGCTCATAAGTACTGGTGATTTTTAAAAAGATCTTATGCAGATGTATTTTTAGAAGTGTCATGTGTGCAATCAATATTGCAATATTTACAACTACATGTGTATGCTTGCTTCTCAGCTTAACCAACTTCAGTGGGTTGTGTTACATAAGTAAGGGTACAAGAATACAGATACATTAAAGAATATTGAAAAAGGCCTGGTTTACATGCTATAATAAACTCTGGGTAATTTGACACAAACTGTAAGTACATCATTAAATCCAGTATTCCCTTTATAGTGGGGACCACATTAACCTTCTCCAGATGGAAAAATCCATAAATTTTGTTAATTCTCAAGTTTCTCCATTGTCTATGTTCAACTTTATAAATTTGGAAAGGTTTCTACAGGTATAAAAATATAACAAAGGTAATACAATTCTCATCATGATAGACTCTAGGACAGTGAGGGCTAACCTTTTTGCCGTCGTGTGCCAAAAGTGGGGGGAGTGGGGGGGTCATGGGTGCGTGTGCCCACATCCATAATTCAATGCGCCCCGCCCTCCCGTGCATGCGCACGTGACCCCCCCACACTTCCCCCTGCTTTTGGCACGCGATGGCACGGTGGGCCTAGTAGGCCCATTTTTCCCCCTCCCCAGGCTTCAGAGGCTTTCTAGGAGCCTGGGGAGGGCAAAAACAGCCTTCCCCATCCCACCCAGAGGCCTTCCGGAGGCCAGAAACAGTCAGTTTCCCGACTTCCGGTGGGACTGGAAAGACTGAAAATGAGTTGGCCGGTGTGAGCATGCGCACTGGAGCTGAGCTAGTGCAACACTTGTGTGCCCACCAATATGGCCTGTGGCACCTGTGCCATAGGTTCGCCATCACGGCTCTAGGATATCTTCAGGGATAAGAGACTGATAGATTAAACATAGTTAATGCTGCTCTTTAGCAAGCCCACCCATGCTTATTGTGCCGGCAAAACAGACACACTATTTTTTAATGATTTTCATTTTTAGTTGTACTCATAAGACAAATTTCTGGGTATCACACGATGGCTTATTTCAAACTGATTAATTTATAGAATTAGGTCACCTATAATAAGAAAGAAGGAAAAATCTCATATGCTTGATTTTACATCTACCCTCTTAAAATTGGGAATGCACACATTCATATGTATCTTTTCTTATGTGGTGCCTATTTTTAATTTCTCCCTTCCAGCTGAGGCAAAAATCACTCATACAGAGATGTTATATCTAAAAAGCAAAAACAAAGCCACAAGGTCCTCTCACTTCCAATATTTAAACAAACTTGTTTGCATGATTCCATTTTCATGCTATCTACTTCTATTTCTATGGTGCCAAATCTATATTTATAAGTACAATTCAACAATTCATGATTAGCAGTAGCTAGTAATCACCCTTATGGTGCTGGAACCAGGTTATAGGTTAGGCTTATCAAAAGCTGCTTAGAAAACTTCAGTTGAGTCCACAATAACTCTGTAGTATACGGTAAAGCCATAGATTTTGCTGTTAAAAAGAAAATCCAAAGTATTGAAATTCTATGTAGTATGGTGTGTAAAATGAAGAACAAATTTTAATAACTTTTTTAGCCACATATATGCAAAAATATGCCAGTGATAAGAAGCTAGACATGTTTATAAATGGAAATCAACAAAGGATGGAGAGCACAAGATTAGCATCATGCAATTAATCTCTTCAGATGAAATATGCAGAATAGAACTTGGTTCCAAACATTATTCAAATTTGGTTCCTCCGTTATACAATTACAGTTCTGTATAATATGCATTGGACAAAATTTAAAATTGTATCTTTATGCACCCATGCAAATCATAATAAAGGACTAGAGCAGGGATGTCAAACTCACATCATCATGGTGGAGTCACATGACGTAAACTGGGTGTGAGTGTGGCCAGCGCATGACGCATCCAGCCTGCGGGCTGTGAGTTTGACAGCCCTGGACTTGAGAATAGTCAACTTTAAAGGCTGTTCTCCATTTGCCCATAGTTTGGGCATGAATGTGTCCTAGTAAAATTTTATTCATGACATGGCCTCAGGTTCATTCTCTAGCCGATATCTGAGACAGCTTAAAATCACTCTTGGCTATTTTGGTGTTAAAGTAATGTTCTCCTCTTTATGATAAAAATACTCTATGATAGTTTTGGTAGCGTAATAGAAAAACTTTAACCACCGTTCAAAGAGCATGCCAATCAAGTGACATGGGTGTTATTTTTCCCCATGGGCACTGTCTTCCAGAGTCATTCTGCTTTGGGTATGGAACAGCTTTGCTTTTTTCCAAACCAGGCTCTCCCCTTATATCCAACAATCCCAACTCAGAAACCAACATAAGCATCATCAACATCTGAACAGTGATGACTAAGGTGAAGTGGAGAGTCTGCTCTTTGCAGCACAGTTTCCTTTACACCTAATAGCTGAATAACAGTTCAAAATCCTTTGGAACTCAGATTTAGCACTATTCCAGAATAGCATGAATCTGCTGTTCAGCTAAGAGTTGGGCTCCTTCTCAACACATCCCTGAAAGATCTTTGTCCAAAACCAATTAGTATCTATCAAAATTCACCTCCCTGCCCCTGTCTCAGGTTAAGAGTGATGTATTCTCAGAAGCTGATAACTTTTGATGAGAAGGGAACAAAACAACACTTAGGTAATACAGCAATTCCTGTTTTAATGTCTGCTGTATATTCATTGGAAATAAGGTGAGTACCCATTTGGCATAGTGCTTATGGCAGCATAGGATCGCCAATGAGGAGCAACAAATTTTATGCTGTTACACTTTGTTGCTAGCTCAAGGATTAGCAAATAACACTTGGGAAGAAGTCTCTATTGTTCATGGTCTTTTTCCTCCCCTGCCAAACTCACAAACATTGTAGCATTTCTTACAAATATATTGGCTGAAATTACTAATACAGTATATTGCTGTACCGTGAGCCATGCAAATCATTAATGTGCTAAGCACAAGAGAGTAAAAATTATTTGCCTCAGTATGAAATCTGATAACTTTTTAAATAAAAACAAAACGTTTCAAAATGCCACCAGGAGAGATGATCCTAGATTACTATTTTATATATATATATAATTCAGATATGGCTTTTGTGAATGCCAGTAAATAAGATAAAAAGATGAAATATTAAAGAGGCCATTGGCAATAGATGGGTAAGGAAGGAAGTGATTGATTTATAATTGGCTCTTTTGTCACATTTAGGATAGTGAAAACTTTGTCCAAAGGCTTTTTGTTTGTTTGTTTGTTTGACTGTATGGCAGTCAAGCATTTTGTTAGCTATTTAGAAAGCCTACATTTGCGTAAATTTCAAAAGGTGAAGAACTGGTCTTTGCACAGATCAAACATTCCCAAAGTAATCTAAAAATAGATTATTTTCAGTTTCAGGAAAACTGAAGAAAAAGCAGAAAGCATGGTTCCTTCTTATAAACTGAATTTCAGTACATGCACCTGATCATGAAAACATTATTCATAACTAGAAAGAAAGAAAGCTTGTCACTGCACACAAACTGAGCTTTTTAACCCCTGACATTGGGCTTAAGATATTGCATAGTAGAGTTTCAGAAGTTATTCTTGGATGTCAATACAATGAGGACAACATTGTTAAATGGAAGAACTGGAGCTGTTTTTAATCTATTGTTATCTCAATTGCTGCCTGACAAATTGCTCAAATGATTAAAGTAATGATAATGTTTGTCAGCCCTTTAAGTTAGATAAGGTCAGGAAACAGGAATTGCTAAGAGTCTTAAACAGTTTTTAATGTGGTTATGGTATTGCAGTAGAATCAGGTTCCCACTCTACTTCAACTTATACATATAAGAATCACGACAGAGTTGTTTCAAGTTTCTCTCACACATTTTCTCATTTTTTTCATACAACGTTTTGTAATGGCTCTTATTTTTCATATCTTTTTGTAATGGCTCTGCCTTCTTCAAATCCACATTCCATAACATTATATAAAAGTTTATTAGTGAGGTTTCATATACACCTTATTTCATATACACCTTATTTCTCCATCGTGAAAAAAGTAAAATTTCTTTCAAGTTGTGCTTGATCCATTGACTATTGACTTCTTCCAGGTTTTGTTTTTTTTTAAATTTCAGCTCTAGTTTTCAGTATTTGGTTTTGGTTGAATGGTAGTTTTACATTCAATCCAACCCTACTTAACTTTTCTAGATCAATCAAAGTTGGCTAAATGCTAGTTTGTAATACAGCTATAAATCCAGCTAAAGTGGATGAATGTACTAGTTGAGGTAAAAATATGTTGGGATATTACCAGGAGTGAAATCCAGCAGGTTCTGACAGATTCTGGAGAACAGGTAGTGGAAATTTTGAGTAGTTCGGAGAACCAGCAAATGGCTGGCCACAGAGTGGGGTGGGAATGGAGATTTAGCAGTATCCTTCCCCCAGGAGTGGGGAGGGAATGAGGATTTTGCAGTATCCTTCCCCTGGAGTGGGGTGGGAATGGAGATTTTGCAGTATCCTTCCCCTGCCATGCCCACCAAGCCACACCATGCCCACCAAGCCACGGCCACAGGACCAGTAGTAAAAAAAAATTAGATCTCACTACTGGATATTACCTCTCTGTTGGGGCACCCAAATGTGTGTGATCCACATAGATAACTTTTCCCGTCTTCTATCAGAATTCACAGTCTAAGTGTGTATTTATTCATGTAATAATTTCTGTTCCAAAAATTCAATCCAAATAGGTTCTTTAGAATGGCTTGGGGACTATTTTGTTTTAATGTAAAAACACACTTGCAATTTTAAACAAAATAACTAATTAACTAACTAAAGGAACATAAACTCCTATGTAACTACAGCACTCAAACCTACCTAGACAAACAAGGCAGGTCTGCAAATTGATATCACTAGAAGCAGGTTTAAATAGAAGACTTCACTTCTGTTGATACAAATCTAGAGAGTTCCTACAACAAGGAAAAAATCTGGATTGCACAAAGTTGTTTCTCATGGAATCAGACTTATTTACATATATTATTATCTGTGGAAAGCTAATCAGAATGTACAGGGAAGCACAACACTCACTCTTATACTCTTTTTCTGTGCAACCATACATTAGACAAATTGGGTTTGGGACTCTATCAACCATGCCACATTAACTGCATCTTACAGATGGAAAGATAAACAAATTTGGGAGATTAATGTAATTTTACACTTTTCAGATACTTGCCAGGCAAGAACAACAGGGACAGAGATAAGACTCTTTTCTATTTCCCATGTCGGGACACATAGATGACAGGTTTCACAAACACTCGAAGACTTCTAAGCCAAAATTACTTTATATTTATCTTTCAGTGCCGTTATCCAGGAGGAGAATTATAATGGCAACAGAGGCAGATGTGTTTTAATAGGCTCTTTAAATTCTTCCATAGCAATTAAGTTTGGCTCTTTTGTCAGCTATTTCTCCAGGCAAAACAAAGTTATTTTCATGATTATAGAGATCTCAAAGATTATCTTTCAAATTCTAAAAGTAAAATGGGAAGAGAGCAGGGGTGAAATCTAGCAGGTTCTGACAGGTTCTGGAGAACTGGTAGTGGAAATTTTGAGTTGTTCGGAGAACCGGTAAATACCACCTCTGGCTGGCCCCAAAGTGGGGTGGGAATGGAGATTTTACAGTATCCTTCCCCTGCCACACCCACCAAGCCATGTCACTAAGCAGTATCCTTCCCCCAGGAATGGGGTGGGAATGGGGTTTTTGCAGTATCCTTCCCTTGCCACGCCCACCAAGTCACAACCACAGAGCCGGTAGTAAACAAATTTGGATTTCACCACTGGAAGAGAAGTCTTCTTATTGATACTCAAGAAATAAAGACAGGCTAAAAGCAAGGCCTCCTTGTATAGGATATTTACCTTCCAAAGAATGAAGTAATTTAATATATGAATGAGTAATGTAATACATGTTCAGTGGTGGCATTCAGCTGCTTCGGACTGGTTCAGGTGAACTGGTGACCTGTGGGTGCCCACTTGCCCTGGCACTATGCTGTCCTGTTTAGCCACGTTTTCTAAGCTGAATGCATGCATGCAAGCCATGCGTATGAGCAAAGTGCATGCACAGAAGGCCGGGCACATGCATGGAAGGCATGCGCGAGAGCAAAGCGAGCTTGTGCGGGCAAACACCTTGTCAGTGTGTGGTGAACCGGTGATAAAGTTATGTGAAACCTACCTCTGCATGTGTTATTTCAAATACAGTAACCAATTCATCATGCAACATTCTGCCTGGGTTAAGTTCTTTCTCCAAAGTCAAAGAGATTAGCTACAATAAAGGTAGGCAAAATTAGTGGTTCCCAGGTTCATGATATATAGCAGCAGAGAAAAGATAAAATTGTTTCTTGCATCTGGACAACACAGTTCTATTTAGTGGTTTATTCCCTCGTAAATCCATAAATAAAAGTGAGGAAAGTACAGCCGCAATCAATGAATAGGAACTTATGATTGAATCAAATCTGTGTGACAAAGTATATAAGAAATCAGCAGAAGAAGGTCAGTTGGTCTGACCTGGATATCTGGTGAGATATTTTCTAGGGATGTAGTACATCCAAGTGATCAGATGGCAAACTGATTTTTAGATCCATATTAGAACTACAATAACTTATCAGCAAATTTTGAAGAAGCATAGAAGTTATCCTTAATATAATTGGTAGTTTGCACTGGGAGTAGATCAAGATTAAAATATGGTCTCCTCAATGGATATATTAAACCAGGGCTGTCAAACTCCCGGCCCACTGGCTCGATGTGTCACATGCTGGCCACGCCCCTGCCCGGTTTAGCAAAGGGGGAAAAGTCCTGATACGTCACGTGATGCTACCATGATGACATGAGTTTGACACCCCTGTATTAAATTATTGGCCTATTTACTTCCTAACTGCTCAATCTGATGAGACAATCATTCAAAGCTTTGTGTATATTTGTTTAAGCCAGGTTTTCTAAAATGAATACAATCCTCACCCTGGCTGAGGATTTGGTGGTGACATTTCCTACAGAACAGGAAGTCAGCACATAGTCAAGATTGTTAAGTAAATGATCTAAGTGGTAACATTAATACAGAGAAGATAGAGAAACCAATAGGTCTCTCCTTCACTTGGAAGAAATTGATCAGAAATGAAGTTTAAATAATAGACTCAAAGTCTACAGGATTTTTCCCCACACTTCCAGCAATATGCTTTCCTCCCATCCTCAAGATGGTAGAAAAACATGCTGCTTTGAAAATTGTGCTCCCGCAATGCTCTTCTTGCTGTGCCTCCAAAACAAGATGAATTAAGTTACTTCCCTCATAGGAGGGTGAGGAGGACTACTTGGGCTGCCAAAGCTTCTGTGGTGGAATCACATAGATCACAGGTGAAGCAAAGAGTGAGGAACAAGGAGAGTGAAGTGCTTGCTGGAGAGGAGAAAAATATAGAGATGAAGACTACCTGGTGAGAGGCAGCTGCAAATTTACTGGTAAAGAAAGCAATCCTTACAGTTGTTATTCCTAACTAAGCATTTTTTTTAAAAAAAAAAAAAAGGAGGGGAGAAGAAAATTTTAGTGGCCAGGGAGGTTCTGTTCTCTCCAGCAGTTAAAACTGAAATGGTCATAGAGGCACAGATGCCCATGGTGGAAGAAGGTGTGGTCCTTTGGTTGGGCCAGTTGAAGACTTGCAGGCTATCAACCATCCTCCAGATCCTCCTTTGCTCAAATCAGAAAGTTTGCACAGGAGGCATATTGTATTTTTTAAATAGAAAATATTATTGTCCTGTCAATCACTTTGATATGATTTCAGCCACTCTTCTGAGCTGCTCCTGAGATGAAAGATCTGTTATAACATGGATGTCAAACTTAATCACATCACTGGCTGTATCATGATGTACCACAACATTTTTTGCCTTTTCAGAGCTGGGATAGGTATTGCCTGCATGTGACATATCTGGCCCGCAGGCTGCCAGTTTGACAGGCCTGTGCTGTAAGGACATATCCTCAACAAATGGTTAGCATGTCAAATCAATGCTAAAGCAAGGTAGGGCTCTGGAGGACATATTTCATAAAATCAGAATACGTCAGGCATAGTTTCTAATGAAGATGAGTCTTTGTTAGTGATAGTACTAGATATATGGAGATAATTTGCTAATACTCTACAGTCATCATAACTCCAACAAGAAGAGCATAAATAAATTCTCATTAAGACATTTAGTAAAATTGAGGACTAAGTAAATAAAAAATGGTAGGCACGTGTGCTGTCCCACTTATGCATATAGGCATATACTATGGGTGTAAGGAGTCTTTATTAAGGCTCTTTAAGCCTGAATTGGTATTTCCCAGCAATTCCCTGTGCCAGCACCAGTTCAACCCAGTGGTGAAATCCAATTTTTTTTTATTACCGGTTCTGTGGGCATGGCTTGATGGGCATAGCAGGGGAAGGATACTGCAAAATCCCCATTCCCTCCCCACTCCTGGGGGAAGGATATTGCAAAATCTCCATTCCCACCCCACTCTGGGGCCAGCCAGAGGTATGTTTGCCGGTTCTCCAAAGTACTCAAAATTTCCACTACCGGTTCTCTGAACTGCTCAAAATTTCTGCTACCGGTTCTCCAGAACCTGTCAGAACCTGCTGGATTTCATCCCTGTTTCAACCCCAATAAGTTCTACAGGCTACTCAAATGAAGTCAACACTAGTCCAGGCAAAGGCAAGTCCAGTCCACTAGGTCAAAGCAAGTTTCCAAGACAAAGGCAAGTTCCGAGACAAAAGCAAATCCACAGGCAAAGGTAAAGCAAAGCAAGGCAAAAGCAACAGCTGAAGTTCAAGGCAAAAACACACAGCAAGAAAATGAACACATTGTCCACAGCATGTAGGGTTTCCTGCCTAGGCAAGGGATTGGACTAGAAGACCTCCAAGGTGCCTTCCAACTCTGTTATTCTGTATTCTGCATCATCTCCATCTGTCTTCTGTACTAAATAGTCAACTTCTAGTACAGCCCATTACGAGGGACGAGGCTGCTCCTCACAAGTAATCTGACTAACTTTAGTTGTTCCTGCCTTTTCTCTGGCTTAGATGTTCTTGGCAGTTCCTCTTCCTCATTGCTGACCAGCTGCAGGGTTGTCCTGCTGCAGCTGTGTTTCAGTCAAATCACTCTCAGATGGCTGCTTGGAACAATTGACCAACTCCCCTCCTGATGTGCCTGGAACTGGTTCATCTTCCTCCCAGCTGATATATGGAGAGGCATTTGGGGAAGCATCTGGAGGAGTCATCACAGCAGGCCAGCTATAAGTACAAGAAACAAACTGCAGAAACACTTATCTATTCTAATATTATAATAATTTGATAAGTATAAAAGCTTGATTAGAAAGGGAAAAAACATAACTCTACATTCCATTTATAGGAGATGAACTTTGGAGATAAACACAGGTCTTTCACACATGCTGAAATACACATTGCATTTGCAAATTGGGTAAACCATTTCTACCATATCTTTGCAGGTCAGTCAGTGATTGGCCAAAGACAAGAGGAAATGATGACCAATTAACATGAACGGTCTTCTGGGAAGTGGCCCTGAGAAAGTGGAAACAATCATGATCCAATGTTTGCATAAATCAGTGTTTCTCATGATGACTGGGGAATTTTGGGAGGTGAAGTCAATACACCTTAGTGTTGTCAATGTTGAAAAACACTGGTATATTTGTGCCTTTATACCAATTAAAACCAATATTTAGATAAGATACGCCTATCCTTTCTAATTAAAACCTATATTTAGATAGCACCACCATAAATATATATTTTTAGAGTAGTGCACCTTCTGACTAAGTATTGTTTACCTATATCAGTTTACGTATATCAGTCCCACCCCAGTTACATGGGGTGGGACTTTCAAGGATAGTTACTCTCTTTGGTGATGCTTGTATACAAAGAAGAGGAAAAACAAATCCAGCAAATCTAGCCTGGTTAGGTGGTTCAGTGACTAAGATGCTGAGCTTGTCGATCAGAAAGGTCGGCAGTTCAGCAGTTCGAATCCCTAGTATAGGTCTCCTGCATGAGCAGGGGGTTGGACTAGATGACTTTCAAGGTCCCTTCCAGCTCTGTTACTGTTACTAAGCCATCACTTTCATGGATAGCAGTTGCAGATTGCATGCAAGTTGTTCTTTGCAAAAACTTCTGGATCAGGAAGAGTTAAATCCAATTTTCCACCAGTTCAGGCTAGATTTAAGAAAGGTTTCAGTACATTGGATCAATGCTTTATTTGATTTGGAAGCTACTTGAAAGGCCACCTAGGGGCCTTTATGCGATATTTGTCATTCTATCCTCAGCTTTTGATTATCTGGGCACAGATAGACTGTGGGGAAAACTGCAAACCTCAGACATGGACAGAAGGTGGATTGCTCTGTTATATACACTTTATAAAGACATATCTATGCTAATATATGCAGATTGAGCTTAACACACACAAAATGTAGCAGAACGAGGTAGAGATGTAACTTAGCACCAGTTGTTTTGCTTTAATATTCATGATATATGTACAGAGTTTTTATCCCCTCTCCCCCAGTTGTTTCCACTGTCTACAGGCAAATGTAAAATCCTTTCTTTACAGATGACATAAACATATGACCTGGCATTCCTCTTAACTATCAAACCTAGTTAGACATTATCCACTGTGCAAATTCTGCAATTCAAATCATTTAGAATTAACTACAGGGAGTTCTCAATTTACAACAGTTTGTTTAGTGACTGTTCGAAGTTACAATCTCACTGAAAAAAGTGACTTATGACTGTTTTTCCACACTTATGACCATTGCGTCATCTCCATGTTCACGTGATCAAAATTCAGATGCTTGGCAACAGTTCATATTTGCCAATTTGGGACTTGGGAACAGTCCCAAGGTCATGGGATCACCTTTTGCGACCTTCCGACAAGCAAAGTCAATGGGGAAGCCAGATTCGCTTAACAACCGTGTTACTAATTTAACAACTGCAGTGATTCACTGAACAAGAAAAGCCATAAAATGGGGCAAAACTCACTTAACAAATGTTTCACTTAGCAACAGAAATGTTGGGCTCAAATGTGGTTGTAAGTTGAGGACTACCTGGAGTCTGTTGTTTTTTTTTTTCAAATGATAAAGAATGGTTGAGGATATTGGAGCAGATGAATCCTTTTGTGTCTCTTGGTATTTACTTTTCGCACTCATTGTCATGAAGTTTGCACTTGAATCTATTTCAACCAATGCATTATACAACCTTTTTATATGCATTTGACTTTGATCTCTAATTTGTTTTACCAAGTTTTCATCCCCTTGCAGAATACCAATTTTTTGATCTTGTCTCCATCTAGTTTGCAGCTGCCCGTATTGAAACCATGTTTTAATTATTCCTTATTCCCTTAACTGATTCATAGATTTTAGTTGTAACCTACCTCCTTCTTTATAAAGAAATTCTTTATAAGTAACATCATCTTGTTTTTGCTCAACACTTATATTCTCTATTGCATGCCTGTGTACTGTCCAAATTGGTAACTTATCGTTTAATTTGTATTGATACTTTTTCCAGACACGCAGTAACGCATTCCTTAATATATGACTTTTAAAAGTCTTGCCCACTCTTTTATCATATAGTAAATAAGCATGCCAACCGTACAACAAACCGTACCCTTCAATATTCAATATTCTTTCCTCTGTCAAGTTCATCCAATCGCTAATTGCTACTAGGGCAGCTGCCTCATAGTATAATCTTAAATTGGGTATTTTGAGACCTCCTCTTTCACATGTATCTTGCATTATCTTTTGCTTAACTCGAGGTCTCTTTCCTGCCCAAACAAAATTACTAATACCCTTCTGCCATTCCTTTAAATTTTCATCTTTTTTAAGTATTGGAATCATTTGAAAGAGAAATAGGAACTTTGGTAAAATATTCATTTTTACTGCTGCAACTCTTCCCAGCAAAGACAATTGAAGTTTTTTCCAGTTTTCCATCTCTCTCTGTATTTTTTGCCACAACAGTTCATAATTATACTTATATAATTTCACATTTGAAGTTGTAATATAAAACCCTAAGTATTTAACCTTCTTTGCTATTTCGAATCCTGTAAGTCTTTCTATTTCCTCTTTTTGATTCATAGTCATATTTTTAGTTATTATCTTTGTTTTACCTGCATTTATTTTAAATCCAGATACTTGTCCATATTGATTAATTATTTCCATTAAACCTATGACCGATTGCACTGGTTGTGTCAAAGTAACAACCAAATCATCTGCAAATGCTCTTAATTTATACTCGTGTTGCCTAATTTTGATTCCCTTTATTTTGTCTAACCGCCGTATTTTACTCAGCAGAACTTCCAGGGACAGAATAAACAACAATGGAGACAAAAGGCATCCCTGCCTTGTTCCTTTTTCTATGTTAAAAGTATCTGTTAAACCACCATTAATTATTATTTGCGCTATTTGTTTCTGATATATTGCCTTAATGTGTAAAATATTGTGTAAAATATTCTCGAAACTGCATCTCTTCTATTAATTTCAATAAAAAATGCCAATTCAATTGATCAAATGCTTTCTCTGCATCAAGGAATATTAGCACTGCAGGGATTTGGTTGTTCTTCCCCAAATATTCTAACAGGTTAACAATTTGCCTCACATTACTTTTCATTTGTCTACCACTTATAAAGCCCGTTTGATCATGATGGATCATCTGTTGCATAACTGTCATTAATCTATTTGCTAATATCTTGGCAAAAATCTTATAATCTGTATTTAAAAGTGATATTGGCCTATAATTTTTTGGTTGTGTGTGATCTTGTTCCTCCTTTGGAATCAGAGAAATAAAGGCTGTCTTCCATGATGGAGGTATCCCTCCCCCAAGTTGTATGTTAGTAAATAATTCCTTAAGTGATTCCACCATTTCCTGCTGTAAATTCTTGTAATAAACAGCTGTCAAGCCATCCGTCCCTGGTGCTCCCCCACCAGCAATTTTGAAGGGAAATTGCCCTCTCCTTTATTGTTATATAGGATGAGGAATAGGCAAGACCAGTGGTGGATTGCCCCCGGTTCGGACCAGTTCTATAGAACCAGTAGTAAAACCAGAGGGAGGCTCTGCCCACCGACCCCGACGTCATCAGAATTACTCACAGCCTGTAGGCATCAATTTAGGATATCCACAATATTACTTGATTCATGCTAAAGACCAAAACATTGGCAGATACCCAACTGATCAAATAATACTGAAGGAACCATACATAAAAGATAGCTGAACTGAGCATATCACCCATTTTTCAAAGGCATTTCATAGCTGTGGAAAATTTGTCTCAACCAGAGCAAAAGCAATAACGTAGGGATTGGTTAGCTTCTGCAGACTCTTTATTGAACTGGCCTTCAGTGTAGAGTTTCTATTTGGTTTTTTGTGGTAAAATTGTATAATGGCATGTTTCTGCATCTGTATTCTTTGATAAGCTCCTCTCTGGAGTGAGCTTTTACAGAAGAGCATTTCCAGACTCTGCCTTCAGCATACAATGAAAGGAAGTAGAGAGGGCACAGCACAGCTCTGCAGCACAGAGTTTATTTATTTGTGGAGAACCTCCAATGGAAAATTTAATTCACTATGCGCTATACTGCTGTCCCTAGAATCAGATTTATCTACTCACTTCTACGGAGACTTACTTGGATTTCATGGAGCAAATTATTTGCTTCCTGCTGGCAGATTTTGGTCCCTTTGAAACACACCAAGTTGGGTGATTTGTACTCACTGCAAAGATGATAAGAAAAAAGAATGTGCAGCTACAGCAGTAAATTGTGCAGGATATGAGCATTGTTCATGATGTGCAAATTCTGTATTAAAGGGTAGCTGATTGTGTAATAGGATGACTATTCTGGTTGAGTGAGCCTTTATAAATAATCATTTTATTATGGAAGTCATTTTATTTTGAAATTGCTAAATCCAAAGGTTTCAATAAAGAATAGTAATAAATGCACTCTTATCTGCCTTGCGGTCTTTATTTGGTTTATACCCCAAGAGCTCAAAATGTCATATTGTATATATGTTTTCTTCTCCACCCTCCCCCCCAACTGTAATCTTATGAGATAAATAGCATTATTTATCGCTGTTTGAGGAAGTTGCATAACATTCTCAGAGACTCTTCCCATCCTGCTTACAACCTTTTTGGACTGTTGCCTTCTGGCAGAAGATTCAGAACAATTAAAACACAGACCACACATTTTCTGAGTAGTTTTTTCCCCAGAGCTATAATTGCACTCAACAATGAACAAAAGGGCCACCATCAGTGAGCTGTTGGACAGCATTACTTGGTCTGTTGTGTGGATGTTTGGCTGGTTTAGGGCTGGGGAATTGTGGTGGGTAGGAATGTGTTTGGGGATTGTTATGTGTGTTGGACCTGGTCTTGGGTGTTAAGTGAATTTCGTTGTATGGGTATACTGTGTATACACATACAATGACAATAAAGTTGTTGTTGTTATTATTATTATTAACGATTAGCCCCAAATCACCTCTTTGCTGAGAATGAGTCTAAACTTGTGCCCCAGTTCAGTCCAATCCTACATTCTAACCACGTAGCACATTTTTCCTGTCATATATCAATAGTGCAACTGTGATCAAACAAAATACCAGTTACAATCCCAAAAGATTTACCGTAAATGAAATAATACAAGAGGAGTTATTTCACTGCTCAGCCACCTTTGTAACAGTATCAGATGCTTCCCTATCTATAGTGAATATAAAATGGAGGAAAAATAACAATAAAAAATGTACAATACCAGGATTGCAAAACTGTTCACATCCTTTTATATCTAGAGATGTGACTGTGTTCAGAATTAACCAATTACATTCAAAATGATGGTAAATAGTAGTCGGGACATGCCTGTCAATAATTAAAGTGATTATGATCAAGTTTTGGTAAGATTTTTCTGACATTTATTCAGTTGCCTCTTACAGCAAGAGCCATGTTCTGCAAAGGGCTTAGAAAACACCAAAGGGATCTCTTTGTTGGAAGTCATCAGTCTGGAGAAGGGTACCAAAAAATAAATGTTCTTGAAAAATTGAAGGAAAAAACAAAAAGAAAACTGGTCCAAGAGGCTGCCAATATGCCTACAGCAACATTAAAGGAGCTGCAGCAAATTCTGGCAAGTACTGATTATGTACCACATGTGATAACAACCTCCCATATTCTTTATCTGTCTAGGCTGTGGGTTGAGGTGGCAAGATCGAAGTATTATTTTTAACCAAAAAAAAAAAAAGCATCCAAGCTCGAGTACATTTTGTAAAAACTTACATCAAATCTAACAAAAGCATGTGGGAAAATGTGATGACACCAAGATTGAACTTTTTGGCCATAATTACAAAAAGAACATTTGATGCAAAAACAATACCGTGCATCATCAAAAGTACACCATTTCCACAGTGAAGCATGGTGGTGGCAGGATTATATTTTAGAGTTGCTTTTCTTCAGATGGAACTGGGGCTTTAGTCAAAGTGGAGGGAATTATGAACAGTTCCAAATGTCAGTCATTTTTGCAAGAAAACCTTCAGACCTCTGCTAAACTACTGAAAATGAAGAAGAATTTCACTTTTCAGTACAATAAGAATCCCCAAGCATACCTGCAAATTAAAGAAAGAATGGTTTCACCAAAAGAACAACAAAGTTTTGGATTGGCCCAGCCAGAGCCCGGACCTGAATCCAATTGAAAATCTGTAGGGTGACCTGAAGAGAGCTGTGCACAGATGCCCTCACAATCTGACAGATTTGGAATGCTTTTGGCAAGGTAAAGTGGGCAAAGATGCCCAAGGCAAGATGTGCCATGCTGATAGGCTCCTACCTCATAAGTTAAAATGCTGCCATAAAATGAAAAGGTGCAACAAAGTATTAGTTTAAAAGTGTGCGTTTTTATCAGTGGTGGGTTTCAATTTTTTTTACTACCGGTTCTGTAAGTGTGGCTTGGTGGGAGTGGCTTGGGCATGGTAAGGAAAGGATACTGTAAAATCTCCATTCCCACCCCACTCCAGAGGAAGGATACTGCAAAATCCCCATTCCCTCCCGATCAGCTGGTACTTGGGAGGCAGAGAATAGATGGGGGTGGGGCCAGTCAGAATTTTTACTACCGGTTCTCTGAACTACTACTCCAGAACTGGTCAGAACCTGCTGAAACCCACCTCTGGTCTTTATGCAGCCACATTATTCTTTTTTTTTAACTGTTATTTTTCCCCCCTAAAAGATGTCAGTTTGTTTTTCAATTGAATTACATGGCTTATATGTTATACTAGCTGGACGCCCGTGCTCTGCAACGAAACTATGTGATGGGACTTGATAAATTGACACTTAAAGCTTGAAAATTAATGAGTAGCTTAAAAAGTGACTGTATTATTTCATTATAGATGGTAAACTAAGTTTCTGTTACAGATGTAGACATTATTGTAAGTGTAACAACAATAAAATAGATGGGTTTAAATCCTTTAATCCCAGCCGCAACCATGGTTGGGGTTATTAGATGTACCTGTATACTTTTTTACAGCCTATCTACTGATTTGGGGATGAGTTTGATGATACTTGTGTGCAGCTTCCCTTACTTGTGTTTTCCTAATCACATCTGTAAATCTTTTCCCCCCTTTTCTGCCTTTTTTCCCTTTAATTGGTGCTACAGTAGAAGGAACAGAATCGTCTGAACTAAGGAGGAACATAAGGGGAAAAATGCTGTCTCTGCCTACCAGCATCCATTGGTATTCATCTGGCTAGCGTCCTGTCAGAGAGTTGAGGGGTGTTTGGAAAGTGAAACAGTATTTGCTGTGTAAGCAAGAAGGAAAAAGGAAGGAGCCTGGCCATTGCTTAGCTCAAGTGTTCTGTATTAAAGCTGCTTCCTGCTGTGAAAGGAAAACTGAAAGTGAAACTCTTCTCCTCTGCTTGTGTTTTGCATTTGGAACAGATTTCTTTTCAGGTGGGGAGGGGGAGTAGAACTCCTTAGCATCAGACAGTGTTAATAATAATATAGGAAATACTAATGCTCTGATGGTCATATAAAAAATCCTTTCTTACTGAGTACTTAGAAGCCAAGAGGAATATACGTGGAAAATTTCAGGTTTGTAGGTTTTACGGTTCTGGAGATTTCGTGATTAATGCATGAGTGGTTTTCGCTTTTATATATATAAAGGTGGAAAAAATTATGTGGTGATTTATCTCGGTCTGATTTTTTTTTTTTTTTTACATCTCAAAAACCTGGCATTTTAACAGTGCATGTAAACTTTTTGTATCCACCGTACTTTCCACTTCTTCAGCCCAAGCTATGTTGCCGAACTCAATTTCTATCTTAAAATATTCAGCACTGTTCATTCGGCTAGTCTCCCTGGAGAAACCTCCCTCTCCCAGCTGGTGAAGGAGGTAGTAGTAGTTATGGAAGGATGATAGGAAATAATTGTTAGAATCCTGAGTTGTTGATTGGCCATATTGCAGTGCCCTGTCTGATCAGAGTCACGCTCTGATTGTACAGTGATATTGTGCTCCAGAATGGATGTATAATATATAAATCTGGCTGATAGACAGAAATGGAAAGCATGTGTACATTTAGAAGGTTGGCTGTAACTAAAATATGAACAGATTGCTTTGGCTGATACTCTACATATATACACATTGAAAGTCAAACACAATTTTTATTAGCACAGTGTGCTTATTTTGTAATTTAAATCTGAGCACATCCAGCCTTGCTATGTATTTGGCTTCCTCACAAATAAAACCTGAAAAGATTTTCCTGGGGAAAAAGAAACCCTGAAAGGACTAAAAAGATCAAACCACATTTATTTATATTGTCAAACCTTTTCATGCCCCTAATTTATCAATCTAAAGCTATTATAAAATGTCATTTAAATTAAAAAGACAATTAAAAAGACAAAGTAATAATGGGTAGGAAAGACCAACATAAATTCATTTGGTTTTAGGACTAACACATGCCAACAACAGAGCCTTAGGTGAAGACAGTCAATACAGGTAGTCCTCGACTTATGACCACAATTGAGCCCAAAATTTCAGTTGCTAAATGAGACATTTGTTAAGTGAGTTTTGCCCCATTTTACAACCTTTATTGCCACTTGTTGTTAAGTGAATCACTGCAGTTAGTAACCTGGTTGTTAAGTGAATCTGTCTTCCCCATTGACTTTGCTTGCCAGAAGAGTGCAAAAGGGGATCACATGACCTTGGGACATAGCAATGGTCATAAATACGAAGCAGTTGCCAAGCATCTGTGTTGTGATCACGGGGATGCTTCAAAGTTCATAATTGTGAAAAATGGTCATAAGTCACATTTTTTGGTACCGTTGTAACTTTGAACAGTCGCTAAATGAATTGTTGTAAGGCAAAAACTACCTGTACAGATGAAATCAAATGCAATGTTCTTGTTGGGTTTCCCTTTTTAATAATTAATTATTATTAATAATAATAAAGGCCAACCTCAGTGCAAAATCATTACATTATGGTGTGATATTGCCTGTATACAGTCGGATACTAACAAACCCACTAGTTCGGCTGGGGAAAAGGGAAGTGTGATAATGCCAGGACTTCCTCATCTATAAATTATTAGAACCAGTTTGAGACAACTTCAAAGAGCCATTAGGTATTAGGTATTAACAATATCTTATAATCTGTGCCAACACTTCTAATGGCTGAGTTTGTGTAAATCCCTTGTTTTAAGGAATCTCCCTTATCTCAAAGGCTCCCTAAGCCAAGCTTAGCACATCCTTCTTAGGATGTTCACATCATCTATATTCCTGATTTGTAAATGTCCTAATTAGAATATATTTACCAAGGGTGCAGTAACTAAGGTGTGCTTAATGGGGCTTTGCAGAGTTTAAAGGGCTGTTTCAATTTCGCAACGCTTTAGTCAATCACCCCGAAAAGGTAGATTCATGGATAGCAAGGGAAATGTGCATGGAAGCTACAGATCAGAGCAGATGGCTTTGAAGCCTTTCAATACTTTACACAGATTCAGTGGAAGAGAATGGCTCTCTGGCACTGACATGAGTAGCTAGCCAAGGAATTTTATCATCTCATAAATTCTTTGTTCTTTAGTGGTGGCCAGGATAAAAGGGCTTTGTGTTTCATTCACTTTATCAGCTCTCAATTTCTTTAATATGACTTGCCATAAACCTTGATTTTGCTTTCTCATTTGCTGATGAAATATTACACTTATGCAATGATCTTGCCCAGCAGAACTCAAGAGTTCAGCACTGCTCTTAGCCCTCTGAACTTGGGCTCAAGACTGATTAATCCAGTCAATATTCTAGGGCCAAAACAGTATGCAGTCTTTTATAGACTGCATGATTGTGGCAGATTCTCAAAATGGCTACAAATGCCTGCTTAAATTTGTGATATCGTTATCTCCTAAGGCTAGCCTTCTTCAGCTGCTCTACTAATTGTTTCCAAGAAACCTCAGTCTGAGAGAAACAAGTCTTGCCAATGATATAGGAATGTTTTTTTTAGAAGCGACCAATCTTGCCAGCCATCTCTGCCAATCCTCAGAGAACCATATGGCAACACAGCAAAACCATGCCACCCCATGAAGCAAAGCTCTAGGTAAAAATCAGTGTCATGTCAAGCTTGGCATCCAGAATAGGCAGTGAAAAAAATCAGATTTTGGGGGGTACTTTCTGCATTGGATCATCTGCCTAAATTAGATTTGTTTCCTGATTAATTGGGATGCTACCATGCTGTTATTTTGTCATTTGTTCCTGTCTTAAAGGTGGTATGGGAAAATAGTTTTGAAAAAGAGTAATGAAACAGTGAAGATATCTGTATGAAACCTGGCAGATTAATGTCTACTAAATGACATTATATCCTCTAATATTATTGGTATTTCCATCTCATTTTGTCAAAATAATAATAATAATAATAATAATAATAATAAGCAGTAGCTGCTGCAGCTATTTTGATGCTTGCTCGTGATACCCTTTGGATGAATTATTTTGCAAAACCAATTTCAAAACTCAAAGTGGCTCAGTTTGAACTGATTTGTCCTTGATCTTGAATTGCAAATCCAAAATAACCCTTTCTTCATTGCTCTAATTGTATATTTCACAATTGAAATTCCTATGTACTAGAGATTCGGGTAAAATAAGGACCTAAATAGTGTAGGTTCTTTTGCAATAGACTGCCATGAAGCAGATACTGGCTAAGTATGCATCATAGCTCATTTATTTTCCTACTAACTTCTCAGTATCTGACAATAGAGCTAATTTGGTGCAAAAAGTGATAAATGACTCATCTCCTTTATCATATATCACTGATTCTCCAGAATGTTCTGTGTAATGAGTAGAGCATGACAATTCTTTCTTTTCCCTTTAAGATCACTCTTTGTAGAGGCATAAAACACTTTCATTGCTATAAAAAGTATCAGATGGTTGCAGAATGTCACTGTAAGTTATTTCAAAAGAGGAGGAAAAAAGCATACATTTGGAATAAGAAATAATTCACATTGTCAAGTGGTATTCAATTTGCCTTTTCTTCTCACAGAAGTCAACACTTCTTTAGCAATGTTTTTAGACCAATGTGAAGAAAGTAACAAGCTTTTGTTTAACAATGAAGTAAGAATCATTGGCCAATGAGCAGGACTACTGAACCCATATGGCTATCTTTATCTGCTAAATTTGGGACAAACTATCAGACCATGAGGTAAAAAGTACATTGTGTTCAAAATAACTAAGCAAACATGACATTAGCACCATGTCACCCATCAGGGAGTGACTCCAACACATAATATGTTCAGTATGAAGTCAGAGCAACAGGCTGTTCTCCCTTTCCTCTGCTGTACTGATCATCAATAAAGCATAGATCATACAGTAACTGGACCAATACACATCAGCCATTTTTAGATTTTGATTATTAAATTTAGTTGCTGCCCATCTTGCGGTTTGTGGAAACTCTGAGCAATTACCAGTAATAGAAGTGCAAATTAATCAGCAAACTATACTTAGATTGTGGATATATTTGCTTAGGTACAATCCTTAACAATCCTTCTCATCCATAGGAGTTATTTTAAAACCTGATAGCTTTTATATTGGCTTCAAAATCCCAAGAGTTTCAATGAGTTTCTCTATCTAACTCAATAACTTGTTTATTTACTCTAAAAATGTGTCTATCTCATTTAGTCATAATGGTTTATTCAGACACCCAGATGGATTAAAGCCTAAAATCCTTTATATCTCCAATCTGCTGCTGGAACAACCTTAGAGGCATTTTTGATTGTTCCAGTTTAGAGCATATATTTTCTTCTTCTCCTGCTATACATCTGAAATGGACATTCTAAGAAAAGGGGTGTCAAACTCGTGACCAAAGGGCTGGATGTGTCACGTGCTGCCCCCGCCCCCATATGGTTTTGCGAAGGGGAAAAAAGTCCTGATACATCACGTGATGCCGCCATGACAATGTGAGTTTGACACCCCTGTTCTAAGGCATCCTGGAATCCTGGCCTCTATCTAACAAAATGAAATTTAATGTAGATAGAAATAAGGTTCTACACATAGGCAAGAAAAAAACCACTGTGCTGAGTAGGTCAAACTTGGCTCAGTGTCAGTAACTGTGAGAAGGATCTTGGAGTCTAAGTGGACAACCACTTAAATAAGAGCCATGGTGGCGCAGTGGTTAGAATACAGTACTGCAGGCTACTCTCGGCTCGTCACCCCAGCCGATCCTGCAGTACCAAAGAAGACGCCAAACCAGGAAGTAAGGTGCAGCATTTACTAAGGTAGAAAGCCAGCAGAGCGGCAGAAAGGAACAAGTCGGAAATGCTTTTGTAAAGTCAGCGTTACAGGTGCTTGCAATGCAGTGTTATTTATACATAGAGTAAAACCTAACAATCCACCATCTGGTGTTCAAAAGGAAATTTCCCCCCCCAACAGCTGTTTGGCAAGGTACGCTCTCTGTTATGTCACAAGAGGCCGCCATGCACCACAAAGAAACGCTGAGCTCTCCATCCTGCCATGCTTCGCTGCGTGGGTTTCCATTCAGGGTAACCTCTCCCTCTCTGTCTCAACCATCCCCTCCCTAGCGATGGTGAGCCCTGGCCACGGCTCGACAGCTACTTCTGTTGACTGCTGGCTGCCTGCAATTTCGCAATTCAAATCTCACCAAGCTCAAGTTTCACTCAACCTTCCATCCTTCTGAGATCAGTAAAATGAAGACCCAGATTTTATGGAGCAATATGCTGACTCTAAACTACTTAGAGCGGGCTGTAAGGTACTGTGGAGTGGTATATAAGTCTAAAGGCTATTGCTAAATATGACCCAGCAGTGTGCAGCAACAGCTGAAAAAAACAATGCAATGCTAGGTTGAACTAATAGAGGGAATAGCATCAAGATCATGTGAAGTGTTAGTACCACTTTACAAAGCCTTAGTATAGCCACACTTGGAATACTGCATCCAGTTTGGTCACCACAATATAAAGAAGATATTGAGACTCTGGAACGAGTATGGAAAAGAACAACAAAGATGAGTAGGAGGCTAGAGGCTCAAACTTATGAAGAACATATGTAGGAATTGGGTATGTCTAGTCTAGTGAAAAGAAGGTCTAGGAGAGATATGATAGCACTATTCCAGGCTTTCACAAAGAGGGGGGGACTATTTTCCAAAGCACCAGCAGGTAAGACAAAAACCAATGGATTGAAACTAATCAAGGAGAGAAGCATCCTAGAATTAAGGAGAAATTTCTTAACAGTGAGTTCAATCAACCAGTGAAATGGTTTGCCTTCAGAGGTTGTGTGTGCCCCATCACTCCAAGATTTCAAGAAAAGATTGGACAGCCATTTGTCTGAAATGATATAGACTCTCCTGCTCAAGCAGGAAGTTAGACTAGATGACCCACAAGGTCCCTTCCAACTCTGTTATTCTATGTTATTTCCTAGTGGTCAGGGATAGCAATCTACTTAGCTGCAATTGATTCAAAGTGTTCATTGAGATAAACACACTCATGATCTGGTTATTGGATGCACTATTTTCAAGAACATTTCGGTTTTGGGTTCCAGAGACTCAGATACCCCAACGTGTTCTCTTTTAACTGGATTATCAAACTCCCAAGACATTAATATATTTGTCAGCTGAAAATAATGCTATTTTGGTTTGCATATATATATGTGAAAGTGTATGCTGGAAAAATTCTAAAATAGAGAAAGCGCAATGACCCACATAAAAATAAATGTCAAATGAGGGGTGTCAGAGAGAAAAGACTCTTTGCGAGACAAAAAGATTTGTAGTTGATTTTGACTCTAAGAGTGAAAAAACAAATAAAGATCTAAAGCCACAGTTATATTTTGAAGGTCTCTGGTTTAGGTTTCTCTGCTTTGTATTTCGAACCTGTTCTTCTGATCAATCAGGGAGACTTTGAAGGGGAAGAGAAGTTGGCATAAATATCTTTTATTTCTCTCCTCAGGAGATAAATGGCCTTATGAAACCATATTGTATCTTTCATCTAGAGGTCATTCAGATTACACCAGATAAAAATCAGAAATTTAAATTGGCTGTTATTTTTTTATAATTGACCCTGGGAGAATAGGGAAAGAACGGCAAGGAATTCCCTCACTTAAATTACCCTGAATTAAGTTATGTGTGGGCATCAACACTGCTTGGCCTGATTGCTAGAACACTGGAAGAGCAGATTGTGAGACACTTGTCTCAGGTGCAAAATCAAATTTGGTGTGATGGCTGCTGTTTTCATGCTTTGTTCCATTTGTTGTTAAAGATAATGGTTCTTTAAAGGCCTTGTGAAGGGAATGGGGATGTTAAGTGTGAGAAAAGCAAGAATGCATACATATAACTGTTTAATTTTGAAAGATATTGTCCTACCTAGATAGGACAATATCTTAACTCAAGATAGAGTTAATAATAATATGCCATTCAGACAACCACTCTGGAAAGGAGAAATACAGGTAAATGCCGACACTGGAAACAAAGAGATGAAAGGATGATATCTGGGCTTTTATCTTTGTCAAGAAAAACTGGTTTATCATAGGCAAGCAGGGAAAAGGCAAGCTATATGAGTCCCTGAAAATAAGATTTACTCCATTTAAACACAGTGATTTATTATTCTTTTCATATAGGTGGTTCTAGCCCCACTGAGCTTTCCTCTTCTGCTTCAAGCTAATTATAAGCTTTTCACATTAGAAGAAGCATTGTACATTTTTAATGTACCAGTTTCCCTTTGTTCTATCCACATCAGAGAACACGGCATAATTTGGGTAAATATGAAGATCAGCAACTATTCCTGATAATTTTGTGATGGAACCCTTTATCTCTAAAACTAAATCATTCCTTTGGCTTATTTTTTTCCCACTAGGTGTTGGGATAATGATGTTTTAATACCCTATAGAACAATACAAGTATGCTAATTGCAGAAAATGCAATTTTAACTCTGTTTATGTATGACCTTAATTAAGCATATTCTGATGATCTTCTAGGATCTCAAGGAACTGTAGTATAGATAACATTTTGTATTCTTAATTTTTATCATCAGAAGATTTTGAAGTAAGTCAGACAGAAATATCCTGAAGTCTATTACTCAGGGATTATATCATGCATATACTATGATATCAATGAACCTACCAGTGGTGGGATTCAAAAATTTTTACTACTGTTTCTATAGGTGTAGGTGGGCGTGGCATGGCTTGGTGGATGTGGCTTGGTGGGCGTGGCAGGGGAAGAATACTATAAAATCTCTATTCCCTCCCCAGTCCAGGGGAAGGTTACTGCCAAATCTCCATTTCCTCCTGATCAGCTGGGACTCAGGAAGCAGAGAATAGTTGGGGGCAGGGGCAGTCAGAGGTGGTATTTACTGGTTCTCCAAACTACTCAAAATTTCTGCTACCGGTTCTCCAGAACTGGTCAGAACCTGCTAAATACCACCTCTGGTACCTACCTACCATACCAAGGTCCGTATCCTTCATCCAGTTTTAGTTAAAAATTATATTGTTCTCCAACAACTATTCAAATATGTCAGAATCAAAATGGTGGTCTTCAGGTAATTTCCCATACTACTAGACACTTGTATGGTAGTAAATACAATTATCCAAGGCACAAATTACAGTACATGACTCTAATTGAAATAGGTATTTTGTCATAATTTTCCAAAGAAAATTAAGAAGTAATTTAAATTCTAGCAGAGTTTGAAATTTAGACCAAAATATTTCCTGATCAACACCTTGGACTTCTAAACTGGAACAGCCTATAATACTGTAGTGGTAAACTACTTAGAAACAAATAATAAACCAACTTAGAAGCTGAAAGAAATGAAGAGAATGGTTCAGCAGTTGTAAAATTAAACCCTTGTGCCAAATCACTGTATAAAACACGTGCTTTTATAAGATCAGACAGCAAAGGTAATAGCAATAATGCTCTAAATAACTTTTGTGAGCAGTATAAATTGGCCACAAAATTCTACAACAAATTCATTTCTTATATATGTGTGTTTTTCTATCGAGACACCTGGTCTACCCCAACATGTGGGAGGGGGCATTCTGCTCCCTTTTGCCTTTCAGCTCCAATCCAGGCACCCTCAAGCAGTCGCATTCACGACAAACCATTTTATACCAAATTTATATTTTGCTGATAACGAAATAAAGGTAGACCAGTATAGATATATTTCAAGCTTTTAGGCTTTCATCAGCTAGCCATACCCTTACTCATATTCGAACTTGGGCTTCCTGCATGTTAGGCAGTTAAATTAACCTTCTGAGCCATAAGTTCTCCTCCCTTCATCAGCTTGAGCCAGGGAAAAGATCCCTTCATCAGTTTGAGCATATATATTTATAATGATTATATATATATAGAAAACTCATTTGAAATTTATAAAGAAATATGTTGAGACCTTATGGATTTATTGCCTCATCTTTGGAAATGGGCAATATAATGTTTCCAGACTCTATTGTTTATTGGTATTGTTGCAAAATATAAACTGTTTCAAGTAAAGCTGCCTTTTGCAACTGACTGATGGGGATTTTGTCAATGCCAATGTTGTTCAAGTGGTGCTCCAGACATTTTGGTTTTGCACCCAATAAACCTATTTCTATTGGTATGACCTTTGCTTCCTTTTGCCATAGCCATTCTACTTCTGTTTGCAGGAATTTGTATTTTATGATTTATAATTCTTTCTCTTCTACTTTGCAATCCCCAAGTATTGCAATCCCCAAGCACTATTCAGAGTTTTGTTTTTTTTCTTATTGACAATTGTTAGGTCTGGGGTTTGGAAAGTGCTTCTCTGTTTGAATTCTAAAGTCCCAAAGTATTTTAGATTCTTCATTTGCTATCACTTTGTCTAATGTGTGGTCCCACCAGTTCTTGTTTGCAGGCAAATGGAATTTCTTGCTGCTATTCCAATGCACTGTTGTTGCTACTTTGTCATGCTTTTTTTTGTAGTCAATCTGTGTAATATTCTTGCATCAGCTATAAAGGTGGTCCACTATTTTTTTCAGTTTTTTTTCTTTTCTTCAGAGACTCTGTGATGCTATCTTGTCCATTCTGGCTTTGTATGCATTTGTTCTTTGTCTTGTGCAAAGTTTCTTTCCAAATTTCCTGCTCTTAACCATTGCCGGGTCCTTGCTGTTATCTGATTTGTCTGATAGCTTGTGTGCGTAACTTATAGCGATCATGGTCATCCAGAGTATTGTTATTTCCAAAGGGAATCTTGATTCTTTCACTTTTCACCACTTTGCTCAGTTGATATGAGGCTGCCTGGCTAGGTGGCTCAGTGGCTAAGATGTTGAGCTTGTCAATCAGAAAAGTTGGCAGTTTGGCGGTTCGAATCCCTAGTATAGGTCTCCTGTGAGCAGGGGGTTGGACTAGATGACCCCAAGGTCCCTTCCAACTCTGTTACTGTTATTATTGTCTAGTTAAAATTCCATTGCAATATCTTAGTTGTACGTACAGACAGTATGGAGAAGTGATTCTATTTCAGGTGATGTTTTTCCATACAGCTTCTGATCATCCATGTATAGGAACCGAGATAGCCTGACAAGATGTTGTTAATGTTTGATAGCTATGGCCTGACTTGTTCAGCATTGTTGGAAACAGTGCAATAATATACAGTAGTGGAGATAGTGAGTCTCTTTGAAAGATTCCTCTTTTAATATTAAGCTCTTTCAGTCAATCACCATTGACCAACACTATGCCTTCTGTTGCCCCATTGAACTTTGCACATAGCTTCTGATGTTTTCACTGACTCCTATATTTCTAGATACTTGATTATCCAGGGAGTCAAATTCTATTTATTTATTTTATTATTTATTTATTAAATTTTTATACCGCCCTTCTCCCGCGGGACTCAGGGCAGTGCACAGCCGAGATAAAAAACATAGCATACAAAATTTAAGAACAATTTAAAAGCATTAAACAATTTCGGCCCAATAATTTTAAACAATCCAATTAAAACCAAATTCAAATAAAACTGGGAGGAAGGGATCAAGCCAGCCCTGCTAGATGGAATAGATGCATTTTCAGGGCCCGACGAAAAGTTCGGAGGTCTGTTATTGTGCGTATCTCAGGAGGTAGGTCATTCCAGAGGGCAGGCACTGGCACAGAGAAGGCTGGGCTCCCCCCTGGGGGTCACCAGCTGACATTGTCTGGCCGACGGCACCCTGAGGAGGCCCTCTCTGTGCGGGCGAACCGGCCAGTGGGAGGCTATTGGCGGCAGAAGGTGGTCTCGCAAGTACCCCGGCCTTAAGCCATGGAGCACTTTAAAGGTGGTTACCAACACCTTGAAGCGCACCCAAAAGACTACAGGAAGCCAGTGCAGCTCACGCAGGAGAGGTGTCACATGGGAGCGCCCCGTCGCTCCCATAATCCCCCGCACGGCCGCGTTCTGGACTAACTGCAGCCTCCGGGTGCACCCCAGGGGGAGCCCCATGTAGAGAGTGTTGCAGTAGTCCAGGCGGGAAGTGACGAGTGCTTGAGTGACCGTGCGTAGGGAGTCCCGATCCAGAAAGGGGCGCAACTGGCGTATTAGGCGGACCTGATAAAAAGCCCCCCTGGCCACGGCTGTCATGTGCTCTTCTAAAGACAGCCGTGCATCCAGGAGGACACCTAAGTTGCGAGCCCTCTCCGTGGGGGCCAATGATTCGCCCCCAATAGCCAGCGATGGCACCAGCTGGCTATATTGGGACTCTGGAAGCCACAGCCACTCAGTCTTGGAAGGATTGAGTCGGAGCCTGTTTCTCCCCATCCAGCCCTGCATGGCCTCCAGACACTGGAGCCAAGCTACATTCATCGTTTGTCTTACTTCCCTTTTAGTTTTCCAAAATCATCTTGTCAATTAGGAACTGATCTTTTGTTCCTCTGCTGTTTGGGCAGTTTCCTTTCTGCTCAGGTGGAAAGAGCTTATTCTCAACTAGATGCTGTTGGACCGCAACAGCTACCACACTAGTGAGCAATTTGTCAATTGTTGGTAAGCAGGCAATTGACTTTATTTTGTGCCTTCAACTCAGTGCTGGCAATTGCCAGGACAAGCCTTGCGGTTTTCTTGGCAAGATTTCAGAAATGATTTGCCAATAAACACGGCCTGCCAGACTCATTGAGAATCGTGTAGCATATAAATTTAATAAATTGTGATTATATTAATATAGTGTAATTGTTAAACTTTAACTACTTTTAAGCATAGAATTTGTAGGCTGTTTTTGAGATGATATTATTTTAGCAAGGGAATGCATGAACTACTAGGTTTAGCCCAGTAAATGGAGAGTTATTATTCAGGAGAAAATTGGGGAATTTATTTAATTAGCTTATTTATTGCTGAAAGTAGTCTATGTTTCCGAGTTTGTATCACCTTGAGTAAAGGATAAAAATCTATGACTACAACAACGATGGCACATAATCAATCAGTCAATATTATAAGTAGATAAGAAATCAATTCCTATGTTCCTTGTATTAACTTTCCTTCCCCGTTATTGCAAACTCCTAACTGCATGCTGCGAGACCTAATTTTACCAGTTGTTGCAGCACTAGCTATTCCATTAACAAAAATCAGCAAAAAGTACCATTTTAGCACTAATAAAGATACATTTTTTAAAAAAAAATGTTTTATAAAATGGTTTTTACTGTATGGATTATAATGCATACATACTGACTACAGCAATTTCACTTTTCTAATGTGTTAAAATTCTAGCTTTTAAAAGAGACTGAAGAATGCTTTGCCTCTGAAGCTGATACTGTATTTCTTAAACTACTATACTTTCTGCCTTCTGAGAAAAATGGAAAGAACCAGAGTAAAATACAGGATGATAATTGCCATTTGATGAAGTCATATGGAAACTCCCATGTTAACTGTCTTATGTGAAATCAATGTGGCAGAATACAAGTGGGGTTACCAGAGTTTTCTCAGAAAACTCTTTAGTTCTACCAATATGCTCAGTTTATCGCAGTAAAGAATAAAATTAATTCATAATTAGCTTTTCCACTTCTATTTGTATTAACTTGTCATAATATGTTTCTCTTGCTAAGTCATGCTGACATTATCATTTGCTTTGGTTTCAGTTGAAATATGTGGAATTACAAAGTGGTATACAGAATAATCACATTTATTTGTTTGCCAGATTTAAATGTTACTTTTTCACTAGGGTTTATATGGGAATCGCCTCTATTTTTGTCCCTGCAATCCCAATCGTATAAGGTTGGCTAGGCTGAGAGAAAGTGATTAGCTCAGTTAACATTATGGACAAAGACACAAAAATTATCATAAATAATTTTTAGAAGAGCTAATGCTCATCTAGAATCCTCAGACTGAAGCTAAATAAAACTGTGGAGTAGCTCAAATCCAGTAATTTGAGTTTACACATCTGACATATTCTACTTGTAATAGACTCTGTAGAGTGCAGCCACAGAAACCTGGTTTAGAATATATTGTAAGTTTTAATTAAGACTCCCGTCATGCATAGGTAGACTCTCACATGAACCATCTTTTCTTCCATTGCATCTATAGCATGAAATTGAAGAATTTAAAGGCAGACTTAGCAGATTTAAAAGTAATAAACAATGTTTCAGTTTAGAATTTTTCCAATTTCTACTGACACATATGGAAATCATGTTGGAGACTTAGACATGAATCCATCTATAAAGAGTAGCACTAGCACTTAGACTTATATATTGCTTCATAGTGCTTTACAGCACTCTTTAAGCGGTTTACAGAGTCAGCATATTGCCCCGAACAATCTGGGTCCTCATTATACTGACCTTGGAAGGATGGAAGACTGAGTCAACCTTGAGCCTGGTAAGATTCGATCTGCCAAACTGCTGGCAGCCAGTGATCAGCAGAAGTAGCCTGCAGTACTGCACTCTAACCACTGCACCACTGCGGCTCTTAGATCCAAATATAAATTTATCTCAAGAGGAAAATCTACCTGTTCCTCTGATTTGGAACATTATATGCAATAACTTATAAACAACATGCAGTTTTGAGAGAAATATAGCAAATAGTACAAAACAAATAACTATGAAAGGGCAGGTCTGTACTTAAAGGAAAGATAAGATACAATGCATTATACAGTTTCCCATAATTCTGGTAGATGGATAGATTTAAAGAAGAAGCCAAGTATGGCCATTGTATCCCACCTATATTTTGTACAACTCAAACCCTCTTTTCCATACATTAACAATGCAAGAGTTAGAATGGGCTGAGAGAGAATGACTGACTCAAAGTCATGCAGCTAATTTTCATGCTGAAGTGGGGAATGTGGGGGTGAGGGGGTGGGACTAGAATTCAGTCTCATGGCTTCCAGTCCAGGACCTTAGTCACTTCATCAATGCCATGTGCTAAATAAATAAGTCACTACATCAAGAGCTATGGCGGTGCAGTAGTTAGAATGCAACACTGCAGGCTAATTCTGCTGACTGCCAACGATCAGCAGTTTGGCAGTTCGAGTCTCAAGGTTCAAGGTTGACTCAGCCTTCCATCCTTCCGAGGCCAGTAAAATGAGGACCCAGATTGTTCGGGGCAATATGCTGACTCTGTAAACCACTTAGAGAGGGCGGTAAAACACTGTGTAGCTGTATATAAATCTAAGTGCTATTGCTAACAAACTAGTTCTCATTTCATTTTGAGCTTGATTGCTCAGGACCTCTGATTTCATGTTACATTTTTTTTAAAAAAATCACCAAATGAAAATCCTTTTATAAAAGCACGTAAAACTACTCAAAGAGGAAAGTTGCATGGTGTTGTTATTCATGACTGCTTTTCAAAATGCTAAATAATGTGCTCATGTGACATTTATGCAATTATATCCCAAGCAGCTTTTACCTATTTTACCTATTTTTACCTATTTTAGTGGAAACGTTCATTAACTAATCCCTTTGCCCCAAACACTTGCTTGTACAAAAGACAGGTCTACATACACTATAAAATAAGAAGACAAAACCTGAGGTGGTAAAATGAACTATTTTGCCTCAGACCACAGGGGACAATGCTGCCATTTTGGATTATACCCCTATGTGTCAGGGGAGGACCTACATCAAGGAGTCCATATCTTGATATGCTGATTTTTTGCTTCTGGAAAATATTAAAAAAAATAGAATTCTCCTTTATGCTGAAATGATGATGTGTGCTACATCATGTGCCGTTTCAGTACCTTTCTGTAGTACAGTGTCCTGCTTTTGCTGTCTGTATAGAATTTATAGAGAAAACACTGACTACGAGGAAAGCTGCAGTTTCCATGCCTCAGTACTACCTCAGTTGATATCTGTACATAGTCGAGTAACAATTGCACCACCTATCTTCCATCAGTTCTAGCCAAGGCAGAGAATAATATATTTTCTGGTTGATAAGAATTAAAGTTCCTTCTCCTGGCATTTAGTTTATTAGCTCTCCTGTCTTTATTCCTCCCTTAGCAGAGGAAGGGCCTATCTTATAAAAATGACTTTGTCCTACATTTTTGAGTATGCATACAATTATGTAGATGAATATGGATCACAGCAATTTTGCACTAGTCTATGAAAAGGGCAGGCTGACTTATTGGATTTCACCTCCTTTGTTTGTTTAAAATAACCTGATTCAGCAAGTAATTTATTCAGAAAAAAATGTTGTCTTGACATGCTTCAGTGGCTAGGATATTCGGGTTGAAAAACAAAGGAAGAAAAACACCCAAACAACAACTTCCCAAAAAGAACAGATTTTGCACATTTTAAGCTCCAGGGGAAAGGGCCATTAGTACTTTGCTTTGTGCTATCTTTTAACTCATGCTACATTGACTGACAACTGGAGGCAACTGGACTTTCTTGTTTTTTTCTTTGAAGATGTTTCACTTCTCATCCAAAAAGTTTCTTCAGCTCTGACTGGATGGTAGGGAATGGAAGGGTTTAAGGAATATGAATTCTTCCATTACCCAGTATCCTGTCAGAGCTGAAGAAGCTTTTTGGATGAGAAGTGAAACATCTTCAAAGAAAAACAAGAAAGTCTAGTTGCCTCTTGAAAAGGCACCTTTGGGACAACCATGACCTGAATGACTGAGAATCTCCATAGGCATGTACCATTACAAATTAACCACCATGAAGGGGACCTATAACCTCAAATAGAAGGCGTTGCTAGACCCATGATACTAATTGAGGAGAGGGAGCAAAAATATTTTCCATTCTAGTTAAAATGATCATGTCATCCGTGTTGATTTACCAGCAAAGTGCTTATTTATTGCAGGGGGAGAGGAAATTAGAAATAATTATCCCTATCTACATAAATCTTAATTGTGCCTTCTCACAAAAGGCATTTCTTTTACTCTAAACCACAGGTGTCAAACTCGCAGAGTTAGGTTGCCATCACGTGACATTTTGTGACATTTTTCCATTCATGGAGCTGGGGTGGGCGTGGCCTGCACATGATTGACATCCCTGCTCTAAAGACAACTTTTTCAGCTTCAGTTTAGGGACAAGGCTGAAGCATTTCAAAGAGAAATATGGTTTGGGGGGGGGAGAGAGAGAGAAAGAACAAAAAGATGACATTGGGATGACAAGGACACAGTAAGAAACAGAATGTCATGGAGAATGCCGATCCATAGGGTCAGACATGACTGAATGGCTGATGACGAAGACTTCTGTTGCTGCCACCAACTGGATTTCTCATATAATTACACATTTATTATTATTTTATTTATTTTATTAAATTTCTATACCGCCCATCTCCCGAAGTACTCAGGGCGGTGTACAGCCAGAAATAAAACCATGACAGTATCAAAATTAAAAGCAGTTTAAAACAATTAAATAAATTGGCCCAAAACTCTAATAAAACCCATTAAAATAGTAAAATATTGTTATTATTTAGGCCAGCCCTGCTTATTGGAATAGTAATGTTTTTAGGGCGCGACGAAAGGTACACAGGTCGGGAATCCTCCGAATCTCTGAACATAAATTCCAATTTCCTTCACAAGCTCAGAATTGTCACTTTCTATTTTCTCTCATTATCAGGTGTTACAGAAGTGTAACTGATGACTGATTTATTTATTTATTTTTTTGAAAATCACAGTTCAGCAAGGTCCGGCCTTAGAATTTGGCTTCTTCAAACAGGAAAGAAAAAAAACCTACAAGGGTTTTTTTTCCCTTCATGTGGGGGAAAGATATAGTGACTTGGCACATTTTTAGATTTATGACCTTGGATACACCAGTACTGAGCTCTGACATTGACCTGACAGACACCCAGATCAAAAAAGGCTATTTTAGGTCTTCTACAGAGTCCTCTCTGCTATTTCCTTTTCATCACTTCAGAACAGGTCTTCCTTCAGTAATGTCCTTGTCATCATGTTCAAATTGTGGGACATGACAGCCATTCATATTCAGCCTTTCCTACATACCCTCACTTCAAAGAGGGAGCTAAAGTGAACAAATCTTAAATGACTGTATTCTAAATGTGTGTTGGGCTATATATAAAGAGAGAAAGAGTTGAAAAGAAAAGAGTGGGAGAAGCAAAAGGTCACCGTCCCACCCCATTAAACAGACAAAGAGCGTATAAAAGAAGAGAGAGAAAAATATAGAACATCATATGGAAGAAACATTAAAAGCCACACTGGTTTTACCCATATACATATTTCTAGCCTTAAATAGAATGGCATAATTTTAAACATCCATATTCAATAGTTCTGTGCAAAAAATACTCATCTGTAGGAGGGGTAAACTAGGTAATCTATAAGGATTTATTTCATTATTATAATTAAGATATTTCATTATTATAATTAAGAAACTAAATAATGTCAGTACAATACTGCATAGACGAAGGATTCAATATTTTTACTGGTCTATTATTTTTAAAGACGATGCTACTTCCCAGAGTTTTAAATATTTATTTAAAAATCATTGTGCATTAGTTTCCAATGTTTTTGCTATGATAAATCCAGTGGGAATTTCTAAAAAATAATTAACTATTAAACTATAGTACTCTGCCACTTCTTATATTCTAATTCTGTTGTATTAGAATGATTTGCCAAAAGTTGTGTAATGTTTCTGATTTCTACTGGAGGTGGTAATATGTGTCAATCTGATTACAGCTGCCTCCAAAAATAATAATCATCTTTTTTAATTATTTGTATAGTAAATTGTTGATGATTTGGCAGAATAATTTGAAATAAATTGATACCACATAATTACAAGTTCCCTTACTTAGTTCAAATCACCTTTTCCCATAGCTTTCTTTTGCTTTTTAAAGACCCTATTGTTCACTTAAAATTAGAAAAGCTTTATACAATTTTTCCATTTAAAAATGGTCTTGATTGGGAAAATTTCAGAAACATACAATGTATTAATAAGTGCTTGATTCACGGAAAGTCAGGTTGGAACTGATTGTAACCAAATCCTTAACAATTGTGGAAAAAAAGGTTGTACATTCAGGCAGAACTCATTTAATGATCCCATTGTCTACAGTAGTGATAGTTCCAGCCCAATTGCGATTGTAAATCAAGGACTACCTGCAGGGCACTTATTATGCCATTCTTTTTCTGTTTTATTCACTGCTATGTGAATAGTAGAGTGATGTCTGAAATATCGCTGGAAAAAAATGCAACTGAATTATCACCGAAGGCAATACAAATAATTTAAAACTTAATTGATCTTATTTTCCCATATAAAAAATTCTGACTTAATATGTTCTTTCTGTGAATTGAAGATGTTGCAAGTCAATCACAACAATGTTAAAATCATTAGGTTTTTACCATGTTTGCTTTACACGAGCAACTCTTATAACGTTTTTCTCCTCTCCCATATTCTACACCACCAAAAATGTTGGGAAATATTATCTCCAGACAATAGAATTATGAATATTTTTAAATCAGTCTGTGATTTCTGTATATGCAGGATCAGGAAGCAAGTTTTTCTTGTCAAGCAGTGCAAATTTACAAGCAGCAGTTTCAGACACCTAGGCCAGGGGTGTCAAACTGGCGGCCCGCAGGCCAGATGCATCACATGCAGGCCACGCCCACCCCAGCTCCGCAAAGGGGAAAATGTCATGAAACATCATGTGACAGCAATGCGATGCCGCAAGTTTGATGCCCGTGACCTAGCCTATTTAAATTAGAAAATAAACCATTTGATTCAAAGAAATTTCCATGAAGCAAATAGCACCATTATTGTTTTCTTTGTGCTATAGAGGTTAATAGCATTTCAAATTCTTTCAAACAGAAAATAAGTCATTGCCCTACTGTGAAATGTTATCCATCTTTAAAAAGTGAGGAATTTACTGGAAAGATTCTTTTCAATCAGGACTTGGATTTGCAGCTTTTCTGCTTTCTTTCATCATATTCTATTCTATTTGGTGCTGCTCTGAGGCAAGAGTTTACAAATAAGAACTTCCATAGCTACCAAAAGTACCTGTCCTTTATTTCTACTAAATTACAAACCCATGTGATTGTGGAGCTGTGGATGTAGATGTGCCTTCAAGTCAGTCTAGAGTTCTGGCAACTACTTGGGGAAGTCCATGTACTTTTCTTAGAAAGATTTCAGAAGTAGTTTACTATGGCCTTCTTTCTAGGCCTGAGAGAAAATGATTGGTTCAGGGTCACCCAGCTCTGACAGTAGAATATAGTCTCCAATTTCAAGTTTTCTAAAGTAGGTTTCCCTAAACTCAGCTACATTGGGGGGGGGGGGGAATCCAGGCTCCAATCTTTCCTGAGGTTGTTGAGAAGATGGTACATTCTCAGTAGCAGTAACTGCCCTGTTCAGTCCATATTCAGGCCCAGACACGACATTGGTATGACATTCATTGCTATGATGGATGTTGTTGTTGGGATTTGGATTGTGGATGTGTCCTATTTTACCTTCCAGTGGCCTTTAGTACCATCAATCATAAAGTCTTTCTGATGTACCTATGAGGGATTAGAGATGTCTACTCTTTTCTGAATAGATAATTCCAGCCAGGTGGGACAGGGAAAAAGATATAGCATCCTTGAGGACTATCTTGTGAGGTACCAAAGATAATATTTAGCTTGTCTTTAACTTATGTATGAATCTGTTGGATTATATTATTCATCAGTCTGGGGTGAGATATCACCAATATGCTAATCAAAAATATTCATTGCCAATCCACATCAAGTTGGAGATGCTGTGTAGGTCTCAACTCAGTTACTGGAGGCAATAAAGTCTGGATGGCATCAAATGCATTGAAACTGATAGGATCCAAACAAGTCGTAGTTGCTATTTCTCCAGAGAATTGCCTGTTTCCCCTCCCCTCTTCCTCTGATTAGTGATTTTAATGAGCTGGGGTAGTATTTTGCCTGAACAGCAGTTAGAAACTTGGATTTCCTCTGGACATTTCTGGATGAGCAGATGGAGCCTGTGGTCTTTTATTTAAAATGAGAGATCCTGGCAATTTTATCACATATCTGGTAATACTATCTACTCATACAATATTATCTTTTAACCAGGGGTGAAATCTAAAATTTGTTACCGGTTCTATGGGCGTGGCTTGGTGGGGAGGAGGGTGGTAATGTAACTGGGTGGGCATTACAGTGAGCTCTGGCACTTAGACCATTTTTCACATTTACATTCATTACAGCATCCTCATGGTCACGTGATCAGAATTTGGACATTTGGCAATTGACTCATATTTATGACAGCTGCAGTGGTCCAGGTTCATATGATCACTTTTTTCAGCTTTCTGACAAGCAAAGTCAATGGGGAAGCCAGATTCACTTAATAATCACGTTACCATTTTAACAACTGCAGTGATTCACTTAACAACTGTGGCAAGAAAGGTCATAAAATGTGGCAAAACTCACTTCACAACTGTCTCGCTTAAGCAATGGAAATTTGAGGCTCAATTGTGACCGTAAGTAGAGGGACTACTCTATACACTGACCACATGAGATCAGTGGAACATGTTTTTCTATGGTAGTGCTCCTGCTGTGGAAGATCTCCCATCAACAGTGGGCGGCAGTTAATGGTTCATCTGGCTTCATTTTTAAAAGCATTTAGGACAGAATTATTCTCAAAGGTTATTTTTTGAGAGCTGAGGTTGCCTTCTGCTGATTAGCTTGGTCTGAGTATTGAAACAATGTCCTGTGCATTATGTTGTACTGTTGATAAGGCTTTTCAGGTTATGAATTGGACAATATAAATACTTGGTTGGTTTTCTGTGTGTGTGTGTGATTTTTTTAAAAAAAATTGATTTATATGCCGCCCTTTTCCGGAGACTCAGGGCGGCTTACAGTGCATTAAGCAATAGCCTTCATACTTTTGTATATATTTATACAAAGTCAGCTTATTGCCCCCACAATCTGGGTCCTCATTTTACCCACCTTAGAAAGGATGGAAGGCTGAGTCAACCTTGAGCCTGGTGGGATTTGAACTTGCAGTTATTGCAGGCAGCTGAATGTTAATAACAGTTAATAACACTGCATTAGTCTGCTGAGCCACCAGAGCTCTAGCATGTGTACCCTGTGGGTGGTCTTGTTGACAGTGAGCTTTCAAGCTGAACGGGAAATGTAAAAACTCTACTCCTGTAGCTTGTTTATTGAACATTGCTGTCAGGATGCCAGTGAAGACGTGTGCTCTATATTTATACATGAGAAAGAAGGAAAAGTTTAAAACTGCAAATCAGAGAAGTTTATTTTGTTGTTGTTGTTTAAAGTCTGTGTGGTAAATCACACTATATATTGCTGGGGTTCAATGGATATTTGTGTAGGCAGGTGAAACATTTTCCTTAAAGTGTTGCTTCCATGTTTCTTACATGAACTTTTAAAATGTGTTTTTTTTAAAAAAAAACACTATTTAACTAATTTGGATAAATTTCAGGATTTACAGTTAATATGGATTTAAGACCATACTTCTGTGGCCCTGGAACAAAAACTGAAAGAATTGATTTCCCATAATTCCCCCTGGCAGATCATTAGAAAAAAATGCATACCTTTTGGCCCAATCAGAACAGAGAAAACTCCAGGTGTTCTCAATTTTATTCTGAGTATGAAACAAAAGAGAAGCCATTTTGTGCACGCTCACACCCGTTGAGACACTAAATAGTCTTTCCCAGACTTTGACAGAAACAGATGGAGTATAAATATATAATAAATAAAATTTCCTAATTGCACTTGGGAAGACATGTTCACTTTTTCAGTTGCTGCATTAAGATTTAAAGATCTAAAAAGGAATAAATATCTCTAAAGAAAAAACTTGAAGAGACCATTTTATACCATCAATTAAGTGTAAGACAAAGCTTGGAGGGGAGACTTACTTTTCCCTGGTGAATTTATTATATACATATCATATAAATGAGTGTTTCACACCTTAGCCACAATAATTATGATTTAAAAAGACAGTAACGTCTTACAAGAACTTTATAGTTGTCAAGTCAATCAAATTTTAGCAAGACTGGAAGCCTTAAGTGCAGCATTGTGTACGGATTTCATCTGGAGTTTTTTGTTCAGTTTCATCTGGTGCACCAGTTGCACACTTTTCTAGATACAGGGGTGGGGTGGCTTCACACAGCCACTCACTTCCTGATCACTTCGTAGCTTGATTACTACAATTAGCTCTACATGTGGTTGCCCTTCAAAACTATCTGGAAGCTTCAGATGGTCCAGAATGCAACAGTGTGGGCACTGATGGGCATGCTTCACTAGATCGGTGTAACACCTCTTCTTCATGAGCTGAACTAGTTATCAATTGCTGTTGAATTAGGTTAAAAATTCATGTTGCTACCTATAAAGTCCTACCATTTCCTTCCTACTGTACATGGTCTTGCAGCAACATATTCCAAATATTAGTGTATGGTTCAGTCTTCCTGTATAATAGCCCTGACTTTTAACACAGTATCTCCCAACCTAGTCATTTCTTTTCCAGCACTTCTCTCTAATTTTGCAGTGATATTTTCCCTAGGAATTGTATCTGGGACAAATGGCCCATCTTCTCATTGCTTGGGCCAGCCTTGATCACTTTCAAAGCATATCTTTGTAATTACTTTGAAACAAGGCTGAGTGGCAATTCAGCCTTATGCATATGTCTCTGCTGTTGTTCAACTACTGCCATCTTCTGACGTGATATATGTTAGTCACAAATGTGATCTGTCACCTGTCGTAAGGATGACTACTATTCCAATGCTGTAACTAGATAGTATAAGAGAGTCATTTGATTTCCTTGGCGCTTCTTCTTTGACTTTTTCAGTGTATTACTAGTAGTTTGAATGTCAGAATTTCCTCTAGTAAGAATTAAAAGTTTTTCACCACCTCTACTTGATAAAATCACATACACAACATCCTCCCCCCCCCCCAGATATTGAGATTAGATGACATTCAGTCTTTGTGTCTTGAATTCACTTATAATCACAATTGAGAATTAAGCAATAAATCTCTCAAGTAAATGAAACATGACCTTAATCTTTCTTCTTTTATAAATTTCTTTTATTTGGCTTCAACAGAATATAACAAAGGGCAAATGAACACATACTGGGTTCAAAAGATTTCCACTGGATCTTGCTGAGTAAATACAAAAGAATGCTTCAGAAATAGAATTGATACAATGCCTTACTGGTTGAAGAAATAAATTGTAATAGAAGTTGATGTATTGAAATAAAATAAAGAAACAAAGCAAAAGAGAATATGCTCAGAGTAAAGCTACACTCAATTTCATTCTAGTTAGAAAACATGGGGAATTACTTCATCATAATTCAAATTTTTACTTATAAAGTTTTATTGCTTTCACTGACAAGTAGTAGTTTTCAAAAGTATAACCGCTAATATTTTGAAATTCCACAGATTAAATCTGGAATTTGTTTTACAGCAAAATTTGTTTTACAGCAAAAGACATACCTGTTCAGTGAAGGCCAAGCCACAATCGTATTTTTTATGTAATGTATAGCTTGCCATTTTATTCTTTTCAGACTCCCATCCCCCAATGTGAGCCAAAGGCCAGTTTATTATCTTTTCTTCTTCTCAGGCTAACTACTTGAGAGGTCTCCTGTCTCTATATGTTTCCACTTGCCTGGGAAAGTCAGATAGAGTGAAGATGCTCAGGGTCGACTGTCAATCATATTATATCACCTTTTGCATTGTATAACTTGTGGACATGTCACCTTGTGGAGTAATGTCTTGTTGATGGCCCCTGCCCTCTTGAATGATATTCCCCTGGAGATCCATAGTGGTCCCATCAAGGCCTGGGAAACTTGGATGGTTTCCCAGGCTTTGAGCTATACAGGGATCTTATGCTGGCTGAGGAATTTTGGGAGTTGAAGTCCACAAGTCTTAAAGTCACCAGGTTTGGAGACCCTTGGGTTAGGATGTTGGTTGAGACCTCTTAGTTTGGGGCTACTTTTATTCTGTTTGTGTTATGAATCAATTTTCTGGTCAATTCTATTTTCCTGCTTTGATATATATTGTTTCTTAATTTTCTTTTAATTACAAGCTACCCAGAACTGCTGTAGAGTCAGTCTGCCTCAAAATTAAAGTATTAAATTACATGCTAAGCATGTAAAAGAAGAAAATTCATTGGCTCATACTTAGGCTGTGAAAGTGTATTTTTGTGTCTTGTGTTGCAAACAGATAGATTCACTGTCTATTTAATGATTCAGGGAACAGCACCTAAACTAAAGACAACACTGTCAAATTAACCTTCTGCAGAGTTCAGACTGTGAATACTTTACCTTCTCCATCTTGGGTTTGTATTGTTTTCAGTTTCATAATGTAAAATTGTTATAGGGTAGAGTGAACTTTAAAAAAAAGTTTTAATTTTAGTTTTTAGCAATAATGAGTTATTTGACTGTTATGATTCTTATGATTAGAGTTATACCCTAATGCTAACACTAACCCTCATCTTGCAAAACCTTGACTTCTTTCACCAACCTAGGACTAAATGCAGGTTAAAACTCAAATTATTAAATTTAGCTTTAAAAACATGTTAGAATAGAATAGAATTTTTTATTGGCCAAGTATGATTGGACACACAAGGAATTTGTCTTGGTGCCTAAGCTCTCAATGTACATAAAAGAAAAGATACGTTCATCAAGAATCATAAGGTACAACACTTATTGATAGTCATAGGGTACAAATAAGCAATCAGGAAACAATATCAATTTAAATTGTAAGGATGCAAGCAACAAAGTTACAGTCATACAGTCATAAGTCGAAGGAGATGGGTGATGTACAAGGTTTTTAGTGGGATCAGAAAAGGGGCTGTTGGAGAATATTTTAAATGTTGTCTTATGATTCACTAAAATAGTGTGGTCTTGTGAGTTACTTATCTGTAAATTGAACTACATCATTACCATCACCATAATCATAATAATCAAAAGCAAAAATAACTTAAAGCATCATGGGAAGATTCCTATATTCATGGAGTGATGTTTTCAAATAATGGAGAATCCTTTGTAATTCATAAACAAACCTTCACAAACATGGGATTATTTTTAACAAGCATACAAATATATAAAAGTAGGATGCAAAGATGGTGAGCCGCCTGAAGGCTAAATCCTATGAAGAATGGTTAAAGATACAGGTTGTTCAGTCTAAAGAAGAGAAGTAGCCCTTCCTATGGTTGAAGCTCTATCACACAGAAGTGGGTATGGATTTATCCTTCAGGTCTCCAAAAGGTAGAAGAAGAACCAATGGATGTAAGCCTTCTAGCAAAATCAAAATAAAGAATTTCCTGACCGTGATAATTAGCAAGCATTGGAATGATCTCCTGGAGTCATGAATGTTCCATTCCATCACTGGTAGTTTTCAAGCAAAAGTTGGGCAGCCATTTGCCTAAAATGTATCAGGATTAGGATTGGTCCTTTCTAACCTTGTATTTCTACAAAAAAAAAATAATGTCCACAAAGAACCATAGAGTTGTTCCTCCCTTCCCCACAGATGGACCATAGCTGTATTTATGTATACAGGATTAAACCAGACACGGCAGACTGCACCTACACACAGTAGGTTGCTTCAAAATGGGATGCTTTGAGCTTCTTTAAATATTGGTTCACAAATCACAATCCCTGTTAATGTCTCAAATAGTTAGGTGTCAGCTGTCCCAGGTAAACCAGATGGGAAATAGGCATAAATGAACTAATTCTACTTTATTGTAAGGCTACAATAACAGGATCTTGCAAATCTGAAGGCACAAACTTCCTGCCACCACTTTTAACTGCTTGAGCCATTAGGGCAGTTCCTTCCTAAATTTCTTTTTCTGCCTGTTAAGCAACTGGGAGTTCCTTCCTTTCTTGACTGATTGTTTACCAGGCAGCATCTCTTCTCTTCTTTTCCCAAAATCACTCTCACATCCCATTATATTAGGCTTGCCTTCAATACGATCCTATACTGGGCAAGGAAACCTGCTCCCATAAGGAGGTGGAGGAGGAGGCCTGTGTAGTTATTCATCAAGTACAAAAAACATCATGAGAGTGCCCCAAAGCACCTCACCAATGTGTGCTGAGAAAAACATAGGTTGAGCAAGTAAACTTACTTGACATCAGGAAGCAGCTTGAGATGAGTGCTGAATGCCAAGCTGATAGTCCATGAAACACTAGGAGAATCAAAACAGATTTTATGTTGAGTATTATTGTTAAAGGATATTATCACCATAAATGGGAACCTTAAAGGCCGTTACTGTCAAATGGGTGATAAGAAAGATATACAGTTGACAAGCAAATGTAATGGCCTGCTTACTAAGGAAACATTGTTCTGTTGTCCACAATGTTAACCAAAGAGCTGGTATCTCTGTATATCCACTGTATATCCACTGACCTAAGTGTAGCACATAAAATTATCTGCTATAATGTCCTACCTGTCAATGACTACTTCAGTTTCAATCACAACAAAACACAAGCACACAATAGATACAAACTTATGGTAAACCATGCCAAACTTGATTGCAGAAAATACGACTTCAGCAATAGAGTGGTCAATGCCTGGAATGTACTACCTGACTCTGTGATTTCATCCCCAAACTCCCACAACTTTAACCTTAGACTGTCTACTGTTGACCTCACCCCATTCCTAAGAGGTCTCTAAGGGACATGCATAAGCCTTCCAGCATGCCTACAGTTCCTGTCCTAATGTTCCCTTTTATATGTATCCATTTCATGTATTCATAATTATGTTTATACTTATATCTGTTATCTAATACATGCTTCAGGAAATAAATGAAAAATGAAATGAAATCTACCTACTCTGAATTTACTCACAATGTATTTCACATTGTTTGCCTTCCTGTATAACAATATGATCTATTCTTAGACCTCTTTGGGGAGGAAGAATTACTGTGCTAAGAATATATGTCTGAAGTTGGGCCCTTGATGGCAGTGTTGTTTTACGTTCTGCTTCATTGTCCCAAGGGGCCAAGTCTATTGTCAATTCCTGTTGTTAGCACTAGACATAATGAAGACTTCCAGAGAAGTAACGACAGACAGAAGACAGCTCTGGGAAGAGCAGAGCCAATGACCATAATGGAATGAGAAGCCAGCAAATGGATCAGCATCTTGGAATTCTCTCTGGACAAAGGAGAGGACCTGGGATCATTCACAAGTGATCCATACAGTGACTCCCTTTAAGGGCATCATTAAAAAGTGGTTTCCAGTGGGTTTCCAAACCCTGGAGACTGGGGAAAAGTCAGTTTTGCCTAAGATGCAGTTTGGACTCTTTACTGGGTTTGCATACTTCCTTAATCATTTGTGGAAATTGCTTGTAAATGGCTTTCTGGATATTAAGAACCTTTAGAAAGACAGATTTCACTACACCAAGTGAGTCTCTTTCAATCCTTGGGAAAAGTAAGTTTTATGCTAGTTTAAAGTTCAGGTTCCATTGAAACTAAAGTCATAAGAAGGCAATTTCAGAAAGGAAGGGAGTGGGCGGGACTGATCACTATTATTGTTATTATCCTTATCATAGGAGTCTTCCTAAGGAGTGAAATTTTCAATGGCAAAGCACAGGTGCTGTAATGAGCAGCTAGAAGAAAGTCATGGAAAGCAAGTATAAATATTGTTTGTCTGCATTCTGAGCAATGTGAGAACATTGTTCCTTTTCCCACTAGTATGAAAATTTAATGCCCCAAAGTTTTTTGCTTAAAATCAGTTGTTTTGATAACCTTGTTGCATGTACATAAATTCACAGACATAACTGTGAAAAATCAATCAATAATCCTAACCTATTTGGCAGGGGGAAAAGCAGAAATAAATGAATGCAATTTACTGGTATATGAAACTCACTGGCAGGCAACAAAAAAAAAAAGGAACAAGAACCCATTTTCTTTTTATAATTGTGAAATCCTTGGGGAAGGGGAAAAGTGAGAAAGGGGAGATTATACTAGCACAATCATCCCTCCATGGGGGTGAAGGGAAGGAAGCAGTGGTGGGTTGCTCCCGGTTTGCACTGGTTCGCAAGAACTGGTAATAAAAAAAATTTAGTAGTTCAGAGAACCGGTAATAACATTGGCTGCTCACACCCCCAAACTGGTCACCGGCCCTGTCGCCGCTCGCTTATCCCGCCCACCTTATCAGAGCATTTTTTTTTACTTTTAAAAGCATTTTTTTACAACCTCTTCTGCTGAAAAAAATGCTTTTAAAAGTTAAAAAAAAATCCTCTGATGATCGCGCGGCTCAGCTGGGATCTTCAGAGGTTTCTGAAAACATTTTTTCTGCAACCTTTTCAGCCAAAGAGGTTGTGGGGGGGGGGGAGGAATCCCTTTAAAAGCCTCTGGCGATCCCAGCAGATATGCTTGATCGTCAGAAGCTTCTAAAAGCATGTTTTCCTGCAACCTCTTAAGGTTGTAGAAATAATGCTTTTAAAAGGTTTTTTTTTTATTGAAAAAGTTTTACAAATACAAACTTTCCCCCTTTCCCCCCCCTAACCCAACATTATAAAATACATATAAAAAACAATATATAATTCCATCCCACCCCACCCTAGCCCTCCCCCTCCACCCTCTTCCCTCCCCCCCTTGACTTCCATTATATGCAATGCTAATATTCCCAAACAATATATATGTTATTCAATTTTCCATATCTTTTTTCTATATTTACTAACATAATCATCTCAACTAAAAGCGATATAATATTTTCTAGTCTGATACTTATTCTGTACATACTCAATCCATAATTTCCATTCCTGTATATACTTCTCATGCATCTGATCTTTTAAAAAAGCTGAAATCTTTGCCATTTCTGCAAATCCAGCCATCTTCTGAGTCCATTGGTCAACAGTCGGTAAAACATCACTCTTCCAATGTTGGGCAATCAACAACCTAGCTGCTGTCACCATATACAAAATCGGTTTAATTTCACCCAATGTAAAATCTTTAGCTATACCCAATAGAAAAAATTGCGGAGAAAATTGTATTTTTTTCTTTAAAACATTTTGCATAACCCACCAGATTTTTATCCAAAAAGCCCTCACTTTCCTGCAAGTCCACCAGATGTGATAATATGTAGCATCTAAACAATCACATCTCCAACATTTTGGCTGCACATTAGGGTACATACAAGACAATTTCTTGGGGTCTAAATGCCATCTATAAAACATTTTATAAAAATTTTCTCGTAGATTTTGTGACTGTGTAAATTTAACATTCTGAACCCATATTTTTTCCCATGTTTCCATCATAACTGGTTGAGAGAAATTTTGTGCCCATTTAATCATACAATCTTTAACTAGCTCATTTTCTGAATCCCTTTCTAACAAAACATTATAAACTCTCTTAATATGCATTGGACCTGTCCGCTTTATCTGTTCAACCAATTCTACTTCATATTCCATTAAACCAGTTTGTTGATCTTCTTTCCATCTCATCTGTAGTTGATTGTACTGCAACCAAGTCAACGATTTCCCTTCTTCCAACAGCATATCCAAAGTCTTCAATCGCCACCTGCCCTCTTCAACGTAAAGTAACTCTTTATATAAGAAACCCCCGAGTGACTTAATATTTGTATTCCACATGGTATCAGCAAGATCCAGCCAAAACGGAATCTTGTAATCCCAATTAATTCGGTGCTTCCTCCAGACTCTCAACAAGGCATTTCTAAGTAGATGACTATTGAACACTTTGTCCACTTTGGTATCATAAAATAGATATGCATACCATCCCCAAACAAGGTCGTGACTTTCTATATTCAACAAATCAGTCTTAGTTTTCCCAAACCAATCACTTAATTGTATCAATGCAGTTGCTTCATAATATTGTCGAAGGTTTGGGAGTTTAAGACCACCTCTCTCACGAGTATCTTGCATTATTTTCAGTTTGACTCTTGGTTTTTTATCATTCCAAATAAATTTATTCAGTCCTTTTTGCCATTCTAGCAATGGTTTATCTGATTTAAGCACCGGTATCATTTGAAATTAAAAGGTTTTTTTTAAAAAAGTTGGCCATGCCCACTCATTCACATTACTCCCAAGCCATGCCCACAAAATAAGCCACACCCACAGAACCGGTAGTAAAAAAATTTAGAACCCACCCCTGGAATGAAGCTATTTGGTTCATCCCTCCTGACACAGTTGGACAATTCCTACGTCTTCTATAAACTGAACACAAATCCTTTGTAATTGGAGCAGCCTGATTGGATGAAAGTAAAGAGAGTGCACCGCTTTTGAATTTTGCTTGATTTTTGAACAAAGGTGGAAAGTGGAGAAATAAGATCTATCATGAACCCTGAGGATAGGTGGATGATCTCTTTGCCATGAGATTGTATGACTAACACTACAATTGAGAGTAGAAATGAAGGCAAAAGAATTTTAGGATTCACAATAGGACATTAAAAAAGGATCTTACTGGAGTTCACCTGAGGCTGAAGATATGAACTGATCTGGCCTTTGCTTCAGAAGTATTTTGACATCTCAGCTTTAGAATAATACTGCAAACTTCACTAGGAAAACTCAGGGGTTATTTCCCAGGTTCAAGGAAGCCTTTACCCTGAATAAAAATGGCTTGGAGCATTGTGAACACACTGTGCTAATTGGGAACAAAATGTGTCAGACTTTAGCAAAAAAAAAAAAAAAAAACAACCTTTGTAGTTTTGCTTTTTTGTCATTTTTGTTGTTGATTAAGTACTGCTGTAGTTTTTTATTGTTGTTGCTGTTGTTGTTGGTTAATATTTAGTGAGATTCACAGCCCTTGAGGCTGGTTAATAGCTCAGCAGCTCAAGTCCTAACCAAGGACCTAGGAACTGTTAAGATATCGTCGGAGGATGTAAACTGTTCCGAGTAAGGTGGTTTTTTGTAGCGTCAAAATGTTCAAGTCCGGTAAATTTAGAATTTCTAAATAGCGGGGTAGCCCTTTGGGTATTGCTCCAAAGGCTCCAATTACAATCAGAACAACACACAATTTCTTTTTCCACAGTCACTCAACTTCAATTTGCAAGTCCCGGTACTTGGTGAATTTTTCTTGCTGCTTATCTTCAATCCGTGCATCACCAGGTATTGCAATGTCAATGAGCCATACTTTTTTCTTTTCAACTATTGTTATGTCAGGTGTGTTGTGGACCAAGTGCCTGTCAGTCTGAATCCTGAAGTCCCACAAGATCTTGAGTTTCTCATTCTCTAAAACTTTCTCAACCTGATGTTCCCAGTGGTTTTTGCTGTACTCAGATCCAAACTTCTGGCACAATTTCCAGTGAATGATCTTAGCAACGCAGTCATGGCGTTGTAGGTAGTCAGTTTGTGAAATTTTGCTGCACCCACTGATCAGGTGGTCGACTGTCTCATCTTTCTCATTACAGAGGCGGCATTTGCTGTCGGTGGTAACATGTTGAATTTTTGCTTTCATGCAGTTTGTGGCTAGGGCTTGTTCTTGAGCTGCCAAAATAAAGCTTTCTGTTTCTTTTTTCAGTACTCCTGATACCAGTTCCGTACTCCTTAACCAGTTCCAAGTTAGTTTCTGGTCAGCTTTACCTTCAATACTTTTCAAGTATTGGCCATGCAGACCTCTGCTTTTCCAATTTTCAGCTCTCTGCTCAATTACTTCTTTCTTATACTCTGCTTTTGTTTTAGTTGTCTTTAAAAGACCTCCTTTATTTACTTCCTTAATCATTGGTTCTTCACTTTTCTGGATGTAATCATTCAAGCTGCATTTTTCTTCTTCCACAGTCTGCTTTACTTGTAGGAGTCCTCAACCACCCTCTGCTCTTGGTAAATATAATCGGTCAACATCACTTTTAGAGTGCAAGGCATGATTCATTGTCATAAGCTTCCTTGTTTTTCTGTCCAAATTGTCTAACTCCATCTGGGTCCAATCAATTATTCCTGCAGAGTATCGAATCACAAGTATAGCCCAGGTATTTATGGCTTTTATGATGTTTCCTCCACTCAGTGTGGACATTAATATCTTACGAATTCACTGAATGTACTACTACTACTACTACTACTACTACTACTACTACTACTACTTATTATTATTATTATTATTATTATTATTATTATTATTATTAATTTTGAACCTGAAACAACAAATGGCATGTGAAAATGTATGTACATATCTCCAGTCTGACTATTTGAATAACCCTTGCATTTCTTGGGAGGCGAGGAGAGTGGTCTATCAGGCTGTGGCTACCAGACAGAGTACCAGTCAAAATTATTTGACTCCCCTTGTGTTCATAGATCTGACATTTTTCTTCCTTGCATAATTTTTTCTTACAGGTTGGTATTGATTGAGTCCAAGGACTAGTGCTGCCTTTAATGGAATTGCAACAGTGTGTATGTCAGAAATGTTTTACCACTTGCCCAAGAGCATATTGTGTTGTGTTGTGATATTTTGTGTTATGCTGTATGCTATGTTACTTATGTTGCTTCTGACAGGTAGAAACTTGGCAACATATAGCAATCTCAACCTTACATTCCATCTGTGCTATAAATTATTTTATTATCTTGGATTCTGTCAAGATAATAGAGGTAAAGAGCATGGCAAATGATGAAAGCAGTGTGATGCTATTGAAAGGAAGCACCAGCTCTTTTGTACATATGTTGTAATATTATGTATAGCAACGAGAAGGGACAGAACTTGTGTTTTGATAGCACTATGCTGGCTTTGTCATTCTGAGAAATGACTGCCATTCTGAAAATGTCTGTGGTTTGCATAATGCTTTTTTTCCCCTACCAATGGTTACTATTAATTCATTGTCAAGCTCATAGAGTGTGAATTTGTATCTTTTCAATATGATAATATCAGATCTGAAATCTATTTTAGACATTGAATGGTACTCCAACAGTTGTACTCTGCCTAAGGGGCATCTGGCTGGTTTGGATATTAGGAAGAAAATAAGCTGGATTTGATAGTTTAAATTCATCTAAAAGGCAATTTTTATATTTGGTGTTTTTGGGGGGAATGGGATAGCTTCACCACTGAATAAATGTCAATTCTTATCCATCTTACTCTTGTTATTAAGATTTGTAAATAGATCAGCTATAAGAGATGCATTCACAAGCAAGCAGGCAGACAAGATTCTTCACAAAAGAGAGGACTACATATATACAATGATGAGAATGATGATGATGACGACGATGATGATGATGATAGATATACAGATAGACAGACATAGTTCTCCACTTACAACTATTTGTTTAGTGGCCATTAGAAGTTACAAGGGTATTGAAAAAAATGATTTAATGTGGCAAAAAGTTTGTAAAACCAGGCCTGGCCCACTTAATCACTAACTTGCTTAGCAGTTGAAATTGGGGTCCCAATTGTAAGTAAAGAACTATCTGTAACCACTTTCCTCTTGTATTTTACGACAATTAAAAGGAAATACTAAACAATAAAATATATAGGGCTGAAGATAATACCACACATATTCATGGTAAATGTTCCTCAACTAGCTGACAGCTAGTTCAACAGATCAGCGGATCAAATCTCACTGGCTCAAGGTTGACTCAGTCTTCGATTCTTCCGAGGTGGGTAAAATGAGGACCCAGATTGTTTGAGGCAATATGCTATTTAGTATACTGTCTTTGGTGTAAGCCGTCCAGAGTCCTTGAAGAGTGGGCGGCATAGAAATATGACTAATAAATAAATAAATAATAAATAAATCCTGAGTTTTCAGAATATCTTGTTTTGTTGTTCTTATTTTAAAAATGCTACAAAAAGGTTAGCGTTTGCACAAATTGTTTCAGATTTACTCTTTTTCATTGTTTTTCAGAAGCTGATGCCTTTGTGGTGGCTTTGTTGTTGTTGTTTTGTAAATCTGCCCTTGGTAGAGAAATTTATTTACTGTTTTACAAGGGTTTTTTGTTTTTGTTTTTTACTTTATGACTTCACCATAATGAAAAAGCACTGGAAACTTAGTTTATTTTCTTCCATTTGAACTCCTTCTCTGTGATGCTGTGTTACGTTCTTAATGAGCCCAATGCTTCCCTCAGAATTTTAGAGGTGCAGAGGGCTTTCTAATTAATGTGAACTAGTTTCACATTACAGTATAGGTTTTATCAAGGAGAAGACTAAAAATCATTGTAGTGTGAGCCTGAAATGACAGTTCTCTCTAGGAAGATGCTGATTGTATCTAACTGTGTTTTTCATCTTGGCTCCTGTGTTGAACTTCTAAGAAGACTCACAGTAGAGCTTGACTGCATTTGTAATTAATAGCCATTGAATTGTTGAAAGCTCTGTTTCAATCTGTGTGTACTAGCACGCTGTCCTGACCAAAACCATTCTGGTGATGTTTGGTTAATAGGAATGACAGCTTCATTTATTTAATGTATGTATTGCCTAGTTTATTATAGTAGAAGCTGCAAAAACAATTCAAATCTCAGCCCACTGAAGATGTTTGTTCATTTTCTCCTGAATCTCTACATCAATGTCACTGACATTGCATTCAATGTAGACAAATAATGGTATATAATGTAAACAGTAATAGCTGTAGCAATAGCACCACTTCACAGTGCATTACCACCCTCTCTAAGTGGTTTACAGAATCAGCATATTTCCTCCAACAATCTGGGTCTTTGTTTTATTGACTTCGGAAGGATGGAAGGCTGAGTCAACCTTGAGCTGGTCAGGATGGAACTCCTGGCAGTGGGCAGAATTAGCATGCGATACTACATTCTACCAGTGTGCCACCACAGCTCAAGCTCAGACTAGTGGTAAAGAATAATTCACATGCTTATTACCATATCTCAAAGAAATTGATTGAATAAAAATTTAAAAATGTGGAAATCCAATCTGGAAAGCTTCATTGATGCCTTAAATTCCTCATACTTCAGCTGTTGTACAGCATAGGGAGTGAACTCTCCTTCAGGGATGCTTGTTAATTTTCTTACAGATGTCTTTCTGACAAACTGCCAAAATAACCTCACAATGCCCCAAAACACAAAGCAGCCTAAATTTACTTCCGTTGAACAAATGGTAGTAGGGAAACCTAATCAAGAAACAAGGTGTATGTACAAAATGAGAGCTTCCACTTCTTTGCTCTTCTTTTCAATGCTGAGCTTCTAAACGCATTGAAATAATTAGGGATATAAAGAAAATTAATCAGAGGTCACTTGACAACAAATCTGAAAGAATTGTTCACTGTTGTCAGTTGCTACAGAATTGACAACATTATCCAACAGACTAAACTAGTGCCAATACCCAACACCCATTTTAGAGGCAAAAATCTGGACATGCAAATGTAAAATGTTTAAAATGAATAAAAAATTTCACATATGTTTCTGAAAGTTTCATATATAAAAGCACATATTGGCTTAATTTGTGCCTTGAAAGCATATTTTGATATAGTTACATCTAAGAACCTATCAGGGAAAGTTACATTAAAGGAAAACATAAGTTGGAAAAAATTACATATAAGGGTTTTTCATATGAGAAAAATATAAGCAACTTAATAAATGCTAATTTTAATTTTTTATTTTTATTATGATTATTTTGTAATGTTTATCCCATGTCAATCAGGTTTGTCTATAAGACTTTACAGTCTATTTTAAAAGTTATAAAAATGTATTCAATATCCAAAGGACTGGAATACTCTCTTACTAATGCAAAGAGACCTAAATATAGATGTGAATTCAGGGCAGCAATGGCTAGCAGGCAGGAAAGTATTAAGTAGAAAGAATTAACCACAATTCAGCTAGAAATTGATTCCTAGTTCTCCTAGTTTGCAGAGGGGCGATAAGTGAAAGAACTGGCAAAATACTATAAATACTGGCAATATCACACAGATATCATATGGTGACCCCATGTAGTTTTTCCTATAGAGATAAGAACCTAACCAATCAACTTTCCTGTTCTGTAATGAAAACACAGCAGAGTCTGCTCTATCAATTCTTATTGACTCCTTCACATCTTTGGTGTTCATAGATTCTGAGTAATTGACTGAATTATAGTGTAACCCAGAACTACAACATTTATATTGACAGTTGAACATATCAGTTCAAATTTAAATGATAAGTATAAGATCTTCCGGAAATGACATTATGTCCAGGGATCATTTCTGACCAGCAGAAATTTATATATATTAAAGAGACCTAAAACAAGATGGATCGACGACATCAGCAAATATTATGAGACCAATTGGCAAAAGAAAACTCAGGGCTATATTGATTGCAAACATGCAGAAGAGGCCTTCATCCTGCAGTGGATAGACAATGGTGATGATGATGATTGATTGATAATATATGGTTTTATTTTGATGTTGTAAGCCACTGCCCTCAGTCACCTTGCAACAAGACGAGCAGCACATAAATTTAATAAGTAATAAAATAAATAAATATTTTGCTGATATATTGAATATGACAGCTTTGAATTCTGGCTTTTAATTAGAGGTTTAGGAGCAGCTTTAGATATTAGAAAACAAATTAGATATTGTTATTAGAAATAACAAATATGCCCTTACTGAATACTATTATTTATTCAGAATTGATCAGATTTTATTTTGGAAACTTTAATTGGCAGCCAAGTTACTGAAAGCTGAAAATTCAAATTAACTGTGGTAGTGCAGTGGTTAGAATGCAATACTGCAGACTAATTCTCCTGACTACCACCAGTTCGATTCTGATCAGCTCAAAGTTGACTCAACCTTCCATTCTTCTGAGGTTGGTAAAATGAGGACCCAGATTTTGGGGGGAAATATGCTGACTCTGTAAACCACTTAGAGGGGGCTATAAAGCACATTGAAGTGGTATATAAGTCTAAGTGCTATTGCTAAGCACTATTGCTATATCATATAAACATATATTTATAGAATTTGGCACAATTACTGAATTTTGCTTTGCAAAGAATGAGACATTGTTGGAAACTCTGGAACCTTTCCCTTGATGGTGTCAAAATGTTTTAGTTTTCATCTTCCAGAATCTATGATAACTGAGCATAATTGAAGTAAATGTTGATATCAGGATTACCACTGTCTCCAAATCCAACTCATCAAGTGGAGCACAAAAATTTCTCCATGATACAGGCAGCTAACTATATATAAGGCTATATGAATATGACATATAAATATCTAACTAAATATATTTCAGATGCCATTCTATATTCCATTTTCCAGCTGGAGACCCACCTCCTCCTTCAAAGAAGATAGTAAGTGAAACACAATTATTAAGGACTTGGCTTTGGAGATCTAACCCACAATTATTTTCACATCCCATCTTTATAGTGAAGCTCCAAATCCAACAAATACAATACCTTGTTGATCAGTAGAAGGCACATGCTGGATTGGAGGGACTTAGTTTTAGATAAAATCTAGTTCAGCTCATAGCTCTGACCGTCCCATCTCTTATCCTCAAAAATGTGCAGTTCGGAATCAAGGAATAAAAACACCACCAGTGAACTACTGAAAGGAAGAGAAATAAGATACTAACTATCAGTACAATTAGTTCCTAAATCTAAACAGAAAATCAAATAACAAAATCAGGCTTGATACTTAATTTCTCTTCCAGTTTGGGATAAAGCAGTAGTGCAGATTTCTCGGGATATGAGCAAGAGAAGAGGTCATTCAAATTCCACATTCTTCTTATTCTGTCTCCAATTAGTTGCAGAGAATTCCCAAATGTTCTTAAACTGATGGAAGGAAACCTGTGGGGAGTGACAATAGCCAAGAGAGTTGGAAAAATAAGTTCCTATAGTCTTAGATTTTCAGTTAATGAACCTAAGAATACTACTGGGGCAACCTATGTGTAAATTAGGCTGGCATATTGTATGTATGCAAAATATGTGTTTGAGTAATAAAATATCTCTCTGGAACAGAAGTAAATGTATTTATTATATAGTTCTTTTGTCACTATGGAGAATTTATTGAATCTTAACTCTCACTGCAACATGGGATTGAAATAAACCTGTAGAATGTATAAGATTAAGTATCGGAAAGCAGCTTTAAGGAATTCTTGTTTATTGAGAAAATGTCACAACTGGCTTTAAAAAAATATAACCCAATAAATGCTGTTGGCAACCTTTGAACTATTCTCAGTCTAGTTAATGCAGTAATGAGGACCAAAACAGGCTGTGATGTAGGTGCATTTTATTTAGTTATGCATTCTGCAGCAGCTGTGTTTTATTTATTTAGTTAGTTCTTCAGAATCAGTATTAAATCCCAACAGTCAAGGAAGATCTTTAAGCAATATTTTGATTTTGCTATCATCACCAAACTCTTTCCTCATTTGGACATTTTTTTGTGCCCCCCCCCCCCCCCCGGCTTTTAAAACATTAAAGCTGGCCCTGGGTTGGAAAGCTGCTTTACTGGAAAGATCTGACAAATGGATTATCTTCCAGCTACTACTGAATTTACTCTCTTCAACTGTGCTACTAAAATTTTCCAGCAGAAGGGGGCTTGAAAGCATGAGTTGCCTCCTTTCTGGAGCATCCAATAAGAAAAAGAATATTTCACCTCTAATTGTGAACTTGAAATCCAATTGTGCCTTTGCTTATAAGAATGTATGCTGATGACACCCAGCTGTACATTTCCACCCCAGACCACCCCAACGATGCCCTTGATGTGATGTCTCGCTGCCTGGAGGCCGTGCGGGTCTGGATGGGGAGAAACAGGCTCAGACTCAACCCTTCCAAGACTGAGTGGCTGTGGCTTCCGGCATCCCGATATAGTCAGCTGGTGCCATCGCTGACTATTGGGGGTGAATCTTTGCCCCCCACAGAGAGGGCTCATAATCTGGATGTCCTCCTGGATGCATGGCTGTCTTTAGAAGAGCATATGACGGCCGTGGCCAGGGGGGTCTTTTATCAGGTTCGCCTGATTCGCCAGTTGCAGCCCTTTCTGGATCGGGATGCCTTGCGCATGGTCACTCATGCCCTTGTCACCTCCCGGCTGGACTACTGTAATGCTCTCTACTTGGGGCTCCCCTTGAAGAGCACTCGGAGGCTCCAACTGGTCCAGAATGTGGCCGCGCGGGTGGTTATTGGCGCAACCCGTTGTGCTCACATGACACCCCTCCTGCGCGAGCTGCACTGGCTCCCAGTGGTCTTCTGGGTGCGATTCAAGGTGTTGGTTACCACCTTTAAAGCGCTCCATGGCATAGGACCCGGGTACCTTCGAGACTGACTTCTGCCACCAATAGCCTCCCACTGGCCAGTTCGCTCACACAGAGAGAGTCTCCTCAGGGTGCCATCGGCCAAGCTATGCCGGCTGGCGACACCCAGGGGGAAGGCCTTCTCTGTAGGGGCCCCAGTCCTGTGGAATGAATTGCCCCCGGAAATGCCTAAGATCTCCGACCTCCGGGTATTTCGCTGTGCCCTCAAGACCCTGTTGTTCCGCCAGGCTGGGTTATCAATATAAACATTTTAAATCGGGTGTTTTAAATTTTGGGGGTCTTAAACTGAGCTGAAATGATTTAATAATTTTAATAATTTTAATTGATGTTTGTCTTGTGCTTTAAATAGGCTGTACACCACCCTGAGTCCTTTGGGAGAAGGGCGATATAGAAATAAAATTATTATTGTTGTTGTTGTTGTTGTTGTTGTTGTTATTATTATTATTATTATTATTATTATTATTATTATTATTGGAAGTAATATACAGGTACATGGCCAGTGATTGTACCCACTGGTGCTATCAGAACTTTAAATCACACTAAGCCATTGATGGTCAATAATGAAACAACATTCATCCCCTAACCTTCCAAAACATTTTCACTTCAACTGTCTTCCCAATGTTTGGTTGTTGTAACTAGTTGCTTGCTGTGGACTCCATAGACCAGATTTGCTTTTCTCTTCTTGCAAGACCTTCAAGGTAATCCAGATAAAAAGCACAAACCTGTACTAACACTGTTTTTATTGCAAGGTTATTTCATCCATCCATCCATCCATCCATCCATCCATCCATCCATCCATCCATATATCATTCATTCATTCTTTCATTTATTATAAATAACTCAGTTGCCACAAACCTGAGGCTTTCTCTCCTTCACCTTTTGCTCATGAGTAGCCCTTCTGCAAGACTCATTGCTCTGCTAGTTTCTTTACTTCCTTCTCCTTCCTCTTCCCATTACCCAGGGGTGAAATCCAGAAGTTCTGACAGGTTCTGGAGAACCGGTAGTGGAAATTTTGAGCAGTTCAGAGAACTGGCACATACCACCTCTGGCTGGTCACAGAGTGGGGTGGAAATGGAGATTTTGCAATATCCTTTCCCCAGGAGTGGGGAGGGAATGGGAATTTTGCAGTATCCTTCCCCTGCCATGCCCACCAAGCCACATCACATCCACCAAGCCATGCCCACAGAACCGGTAGTAAAAAGAAAATGGATTTCACCACTGCCATTACCCCAAATATCTTCATCTTCATAGACTCACCTCAAAATTTAAACCGGGAGGCAATCTTTCAGTGATAATTCTAAAACCTAGGCACCACACAATTCTTTTCTCATTTTAAACAAATTATCATTTTCCTTAAATTTTTATTTTGAAAATGATAGGCAATTTTTGGTGAGAAAAAGACATTTGATTTTAATCAAGACAGAAGACAAGCAATTGAGAGAAATTATCCCAGATTTTCTCTCAGATTCTACACAAAAATTCTAAGAACATAAAAATTACAAACGGCCTTTTAATGAGAAATGCTTTTTTTTTTTAGTAAGAAGCTCAGCTTTGAAACAAATTATTGCTAAAGATGACAAGCAGTTAGAAATAGCTTGCAGCAATTCAGGGATAAAGTCTAATTTAAAGTGAATAATTAAGGGATCATTTTAAGCTCTATTTTCAAATGTCAAGAAAGCCTATATATTAGGGAAATAGCAAGAACGAGAATTTTTGATATTTCAAAATGCAGATCTGGAGACTTGTTTGATTTTTGATAACTTTTATATTTTGATATTGTGTTAATTGTCTAAATAAAAACTGCTTTTTGTGTTCTAACATAACTGGCATTCCAGCCTGTGGTTTAAGAATAATTACTTGATAGATCTTCACCTCAGTTAATTGAATGTTAAATGATCTTAAAAAGATGACTGTTCTCTTTGGAGTATTCTGTAAATAGGTAAACACAAGCACTAGTCAAGTAACCAAGTTGTATGCTTATGTTTCCCCCACAATGGATAGTAGCAAAAGCAATAGCAGTTAGACTTATATTTATTTTTATTTATTCATTTATAAAATTTATTGCCACCCACCTTACCATAGGATAAGTCTGGGCAGTTAAATATAAATAAAAAACAACATACAAACTAAACATAAACAGTTAAAAAAAACATTAAAACCAAGGACACATGGAGAGAGCGGGGGTGGAGTAGGGGGGAGGTGGATTTGTTATTACTCAATCAACCACCTCAATTGCGGCCCCAAGCTGATTGACAAAGCCATGTCTTTAAGCCCTTATGAAAAGATAAGGGGGTTTGGGCCAACCTCACATCGAGGGGGGCAAGATGTTCCAGAGGGCAGGAGCAACAGCAGAGAAGGCCTTCCTCCTGGACCCCACCAGCCAAAATAATTGGGCTGATGGGACCTGCAACATGCCTCCTCTGCTGGCATGGGGCAATCCCAGTGGGGTGAGATGGTCCCTTAAATAACCTGGACCCATGCCATGAAGGACTTTAAAGGTGATCAGCAACACCTTGAATTGCACCCAGAAGTAGACTGGTAATCAATGCAGCTTGTGGAGCAGTGGTGTTACAGGGGCCATTCTTGGGGGGCCCAAAACTACCCATGCTCAGAGGTGGGCTGCTGCTGGTTCGACCAGTTTGTCCAAAATGGTTGCTCCGATTCTGGACGGTTCAGAGAACCAGCAAGTTGGAACACTGGCTGGCCCCATCTTGCCCATTTTTCAGGCCATTTTAGGTCAATTTGAGGGCCATTTTCAGGCCATTTTGAGGGCCATTTTCAGGTTGTTTTTATGCCCAAAATTCACCTGAAAAATGCCTGAAAATGGCCCAAAACACCCAAAAAACCAGGCAATTTTCAGGCCATTTTCAGGCCATTTTTCCAGCCAAAATCAGCCCAAATGCCCCCCCAAAAGCCTGAAAACAGTCCAAAAAAGCTGGCTGTGACAGAAAGAGAAGTTGGGTGAGCCAGACCCAGACATGTCCCGGGTCTCCTCATCACAGAAGCAGCAACCTCACACTCTTCCCCCCATGCTTGCCCCCTTCTTCTCATGGGATCACCCAGCAATAGAGACGGTGTGCTCCCATTTCTGTGTGACACTCTCCCCTCAATGCTAGCAGCCGCTGCTGCCCCCTTCTCTCTCTCCGTCTCTGCTGCTGGTGATCCCGTGCGAAGAAGGGGGCTAACAGAGAGGGGAGAGTGTGAGGTTGCTGCTTCTGGGATGAGGGGACCCGGGAAGTGTCTGGGTCCAGCTTACCTAGCTTCTCTTCCTCTCGCAACCAGTTTTCCCAGTCTAGCTTGATGCAGTCTCTGTGTGTGTGTGTGTCTCTCTCTCTCTCTCACACACACACAAACAGGTTGGATCTTTCTTTCCTCCCCCACCCCCCAACCAGAGACCCCTGGATTTCCTCCCCAACCCTGCCTGTCCCATACAGGTACCACCCACACAAGTGACGTAGAGTTGACCATGCCCACTCAGTCACATGACCCACTCAGCCATACCCACCCATCCAGTCATTAGGGAAGAGAACTGGTTGTTAAATAATTTGGAGCCCACTACTGCCCTCACTGCTGCATTCTGCATCAGCTGTAGCTTTTGAATACTCTTCAAGGATAGTCCATGTAGAGTGCATTACATGAGATAAGTAGGGACTGAATGACTGAGCTCTCCGTAGTGCTTTATAGCACCCTCTGGGTGGCTTACATTGTCAACATATTTCCTCCAACAACCTGGGTCCTCATTTTACTTCTCAGAAGATTGGAAGGGATAGATCAACCTTGACCTGGTCAGGACCAAACTCCTAGCTATGGGCAAAGTTAGCCTGCAATATTGCATTCTAACCACTGAGCTACCATAGCTCCTACTGGGCCACCAGACAATATCTTCCTCATGCTCTTATCTGAACAAACTTACAGTTTGATTTTTTTTAAAAAAAATGTTGATTGCAAGTTGGCATGATGATTTCAGACTCCTGTATGAAGTTGGAGAGTCATTCTTTTTAATGAATTCTGTTTGTTTTCAAAGGAGGAGTAATCATATTTAGAGAGCCTGAGGCTTCTATGCAAAGTAGTGACTCTTTGATCTAAGCCCAGCATGCAAAGGAAATGATGACAAAGAGGAAAGTGGGAGACTGCAGCAAGAAGAAAATTGAAAGAGTGGCAGGAAGGATTTACAAGCATCAGACTGAATAGGAAAGAGAAATCTGGGCAGTTGTACCAGAGATTTTTTAAAAAGGTAAAGATTTCCCCTGTCCAGTCATGTCCAACTCTAGGGGGAAGTGCTTATGCCCATTTCCTAGCTGAGAAAGCCAGCATTGTCTGAAGATGCTTCCGTAGTCATGTGGCCAGCAGGACTTTAAGACAAGGTACAGGGATGCCGTTACTCTCCCACTGAAGAGGTGCCTATTTATCTACTTGCATTTGCATGCATTTGAACTGCTAGGTTGGTAGGACCTGGGGAAGGTAATGGAAGTGAGGTAGACCAAATTCTGATATTGGCTAAACTTCAAATATTAAAGTCCTAAAACTTTGGCCAAGGCTGAAGTTCCTCTTCCGTGCCGATAAAAGGTTGCTGGATTGACGAAGGTATTTGATGAAGGTCCTTATCTGTAAAAGGGTAAATTGACCCAAAACAGATGCATCCTGTTAGTCACTGTTTATTGTACCCCAAATGTCATGTATATCCCCAGATAACAAATGCTTCCTTTATTACCCTTGAGGCATCTTCCAGTCCCTTATCTTATTATGTTTTGTCTTGAGACACTGACCAGAGAACATGAATATGTTAGCGGGTGTTTATTATTTCCTCTCCTCTTTGATCCTTGTAGACTGATGGAAGTTAGTTCCTATGTGTTAAATGTAACACTCCCTAATATGTATATGTATTTGGATTGTATAAATACTTGCTTTGCAGGACCCCTCGGGGTTCAGACTTTTTGTTTGCTTTTGGGCTGTTTGAACCGTGCACAATAAACTTTTTCCTGCACTGAAGATGATGGCTTGGTCCCGTTTCTTTTCCTGCAACAGAAGCTCACCGCATCACGTGATGCTTGAGTCTCAAACTCTCAACCTTCTGGTCAACAAGCCCAGCATCTTAAGGATGCCAAAAGTAATTTACAGTCCTTCAATCAGTGGTGAAATGCAGCCAGTTCTATCCAGCTAGTGGTGGGAGGCTCCTCCCATCTGCCTAGATGCCATCACATCCGTTTTTGACACTCTGTGCATGCGCAGAGGTGTCACGCGCGAGCGAAGCAAGCACGCACGCTCTCCCATTTGCAAACTGGTAGTGAAGGTCAGTGGATTTCACCCCTGCCTTCAACGTTTTCCAACCTACACCATTTTAAGATACTGACTTAAAGCAAGGCAACTTTACCCCTTTTCCTTCCTCACCTGATTAGTGAATTAAGTTGCTGCTTTGAAATGAAACTCAGATTTTAGAAATTATGCTAAAGTAAGAATCTCATATTTTCTGATAAAAATATGGTGTCATATTTTACTGGAGTTTGTTTGTTTACTTATTTCCAATGAGAATCAATGGTGGGTTGCTCCCAGTTCTGTCCGGTTCTATAGAATCGGTAGTAAAACCGACAGTAGGCTCCACCCACCCACCCCAATATCATCAAGGGTGATCTGCATATGCGCAGAAGTACACATGCATGAGCAAAGCAAGCACACATGCTCCCATTGGAAACTGGTAGTAAAGGTAAGTAGAACCCATCCCTGATGAAAACGTTTTATTTTATGAAATTCTGAAGTTCTATCAATGGGAAATGTTTCGTGGTCAGCTGCATTTTAGACAAAAAACGAGGTGGAAATGGGATCCTAATAGTGAAAATCAAGAAATCTCATTTTACTTAGCTGGTAATTCATCAAAAATGACATCTTCTGAAAGGATGATTTGATTCTTTCTTGCCCATTTCATCCCCATTTTTTACCTGGTGTAATATTTCACGATTTCCAGAAAACTACTTCAAAGCTATTTTAATTAAATTGATTTTCTATATTTTTCATTGTTCAACTCCATTTCTGAAAAAACATTACATGCATATTTTTTCATACCTTCATTTTTACCCCTTTTGCCTAATATACTTTTAAGAGTAACCTTTTCAATAACACATTTTTATCTACAATTATGCATATGTTTCAGCTGGGAAGGGTATTATAAATGCTAAAGGATAAATCATTTCAGTAGCACGCATTACATAGGATTTAAAATTATTTATCTCACAACCTTACTTGGAGTTTCAGCTCATGCCTGGATTTTATATAGCTATAAAATGCTTATGGGAACTATATAGTTAAATTTAAAAAAAAAAAAATCTTTCCACTTCAACAGAACAATTAATAAGTCAGTTACACTTAAAAGTGTGTGTTTGTTTACCCTTCTGGTTTTTATTCGGATATAGATTTTGTCAAAGTAATTTGACTTGCGTGTTATTTTAAAGTTTTCCAGTTGTCACTGCTTAAAAAAATGTGTCTAATTCTGCTAAGCACAATATTCCTCAAGGCAATTTCCAGTAAATTAATGTGAAGCCACCCAAGAACTGCACCAGCTCAGTCTATGAAATTCCTTCCTTCTAAAGCCATATAACTTTGCATTTCTGAAATATCCTTCTTTTTAATGCAAATAGGAAAGTGTGAACAATTTAAGAAACAGCATGATCTTTCCTTTCACTTTGCTGAATTCCTTACTTTGCATTTTTATTGTAGAATATGAATATAAAGTCAGAAGCCTGGATGCTTTTTCCTTACATGATGTGTAAGGACTCTCTTTTCCCACATATTTGATATTTAAGAGTGGCATAATTTAGAATGTGTTTTCTTTAGACATTTTTGGATTTTCTTTGGTACATGCTATTGGGAACTGGTGTATTGCCTAAACACATCAAAATGTTTCAAATAGAAAAAAAAATGTATATGTACTTATACCTTCTATTTATGTTCCCAATAAGAACAGATAGCATTTCTATATCTATCTATATCTATCTTGAAATACATTATTGTGTCCATTTTCTTCAGAGATGCCAGTTGTCTTTATTTTGCATAATATCTGGCATTTTGCTATCCCAAAAGTTAAATTTATCACTCTTCCTTAAAACAAGGGGATATGAAGCAATAATGTTTCGCTGTAGACTGCACTCCTATGCTTCCCTACTTATGAATCAGTTCCACTTAACTCAACAGAGTTTATTACTGGTTACTACTTACAACATATTTATAGAATTGCACTTCACACAATTCTGGAATAATATTTTGGAGAATGCCACCATTTTATTTGCCCTTATTTGTTTGTTTTCAAGTCTTCACCAGGAATAATGGATTACCATTGTCAAGGCACAGATTTTCAGAGGGTAAAATCTCTCCTTTTTTTAGGGAAAGGTAAAATGCAGATATATCAATAGGTACTTGACCTTATAGGCAAGAGTCAAAGGTTCATTAACTGCAAATTTTAATCAAGCCAACATGATTTGACCTCATAAATGTGCATTTAAAATGCATATTTTCATATCAATAAAGAAATATATGTAAATGATTTTAAACTTTATTAGCTGCAAGGTAATAAGGATTTCAAGAAAGTTTATAAAGCATAGAAAGAATTCTACCACAATATAAGTGTATTCACATTCTTTGATGTCCAAGTATTTCTTAAAGACCTGAATGTTGTCAATTTTTATAATTCCATTTGGAACACCAAAGGTCAAGAGAAGAACCAATCTCAGGATGTTTCCAGATGGGTCAGCAGTACATACACATACACACACACAATATAAAATGGCCAATCAATATGCAAATAGGATAAGATGGACTTAAGAATAAATTAAAAATATACATATACATATAATAAAATGGCCAATAATGTGCAAATAGATAAGACTTGCAGAATGAATTGAAACCAGCCTGAAATAGATTGACCCACCATCATTCTTAGCCAATAGAGTGGATATACAAAATCTGTGTGGAATGACTCCACACCAGCAGTAGGACAGGAGTTTCCACTTAAACTTATTTCCTTTCTAATATCCTTGTTCATCCACATGGTTGTTGCTTTCTTCTCCAGTTGCTTGTTACAAGCTAGATCCAGTTGGACCTGCATTTCCCATCCTGCCTTGGTGCTATGAAAGCAACTGCCGTTTTGCTGAATTCAAGGGAATTTTATTTTACTTGTTGCAATATTTTGTTTTAGGACTTATTTACCTTGTTAAATTTTTGTTTTAATTATATCTGCCAACTTAGAACCACATTAATGGTACTCATGAAATTAGTATCAACAACAAATATGGCAATGGTCATCACTGCTATCTCATATTCAAACAGGCCAAGGAGATGACACTATGTATACCAACATTTTCTGTTCTACTTATGAGGAAATAAAAGAGTTAGGGATGTAAATTACACTGTAATTATTACAATGTAAATTATGATAAAGTAAGGGCTCTTCTGTATTCAGAGGTGGGCTGCTGGGGGGGGGGTCGCAGGAATTTGGGAGACCCTCTAGCTAAGATTCTGTGCAGTTCAGAGAACCCCCAAATCCCACTCCTGGCTGACCCCACCCACCTCTCCCCTCCCAAGAGTCCCCATGCAGCCCATTTTGGATGTAGGTAAGTGCAGGGTGCACGCAGCAGCTCAGGGAGGGCAAAAAATGGGCCTACCAGAAGTTTGGGAAGGCCAGAAACAGGCCTGTTTCCAGCCTCCAGAGGGCCTCCAGAGCCTGGGACGCCATTTTTGCCCTCCCGGAGACTCTAAGAAAGCCTCTGGAGCCCGGGGAGAGCAAAAATGCCCCCTCCCGGCATGGTGCAGGAGGCCAACTAAGCCATGCCTACCATGGCCACGCCCACCCAGCAACCGGGCAGAGAACCCCTTGCTAAAATTTTTGAAGCCCACCCAGTCTATATTACCGGCAGATGAAGAAATCATGAACAAGGAAACAACTACTACAAATTCAATAAACATGCCAAGAGCAATGACAGTTCAGCATTTTACAATGACAAATCAGATTTTTAAATAACTATTTAGAGAATACATACACATAGCAACAAAGAAGTAGCAAAGATCAGGAGATATGGAAAGACCTGACCCATGGAGTTGGGCACAACTGATTGGATAACATCATCATATGTAGCAATGTAACACTTTTCCATAAAAGGTAGCAAATTACATGTGAGCAGTAAAAGAAGTGCACTGTGTTTTGCATCATTTTGACTCTGTGAATACTGTAAATCTTTTAGCTTTGTCATCTCTCATGTGAGGCAGCTCCTCATAGCTAATGTGTTCTCCTTTTTATTGGTTAGCCTTCTCTGTTCATTGAGCATGGAATCATTACTCCACAGCTGAATATTCCACAAGTGAATAATTCTGCATACGGAATACTGAATAGGAATTTTTAACAGTGCTGTGCAAAGATCCAGGAAATTACCTTAAAAGGGTTGGAAGATGTATGCTTTGGATGAAGAGTCTTTCCAAAATCAGATTTCTTTTGTTTCAAAAGTCTCTTTTTATGAGAATCCAATCAAGGGAATTTGGCTGCTCATTCCCTTAACCAGTGTTTCTCAACCTTGGCAAATTCAAGACATGTAAACCTAAATGCCCAGAATTCTGGGAGTTAAGGTCCACAAGTCTTAAAATTGCCACAACTGAGAAATAACTGACTAAAATAACTAGTCCTCCAATTCCAGTAGAAAGCAAAATCCAAGGTCCTGATCAGTAATATATATAGTATTAGAAAGAAAAGTTAAGGTTGCAACACAAGCGTTTCAGGAGGGCTTTCTTTTCAAATTAAACTTATTTTTAGTGGAAATATCTTCTTTTGTTTTCAACTAAGGCTAGAAATGGGGATGGGAGCTTGGTGTTTTTGTGAATCTCATTAATTTGTCAGTTGCCACCTTATCTGTGTCAGAAAAAAAAATGTCTCGCAACAAAATTTCCATGTTGCATGGGATTGTAAACACAACTATATTTTTTTATCCAAGATAACTTGAGCTTCATAGCTTGGTATGGATCAGGAGTAAGGATATAGGAAGGATGGATTTGAAAGAAGAAGAAAAAAAGGACAATGAGCAGTTCTGTATAATCTTATCCCCATTTCTGCTTTGAGCATTCATAGACTAAATAATGATCTATTCTACAGTTTGATTCAAAAACTAATGTCATCTTGAATTATACAAATATTGTGCTTTAACATATTGTAAACATGATACAGAATGAGGTGTCAGGATGATTTTTTTTAGTTCCACTATCAACACTCCATTGTTGGCTTCATTGCCCTGTATATCTTGAGGATAAGTTTCTGCAGTTAAAAAAAAAAAAACATTTGTTTCTATGTAGGCCCCATTAAAAAACAACAACAATGATGTTTTCAGTGATTATGAAAGGAATAAAAATGCAGAGAAAAATTTCCCACTAAGCATTTCATACCCAGTCCATGAAAGGGTAAAGAGCACAATACAATATTTCAGGGATCCCATGCTAATATGTTCATCTTTGTCTTTCTTCATGCATACACATTGTACCCTAAAGCAGAACATTTGAATCCTGGGCATCTGTGAGGGGTAAATGGGAAAATGCTGAGATGCTATATTAACGGTATCATTTACATAATGATATCATAACATTTTGGTATTCTATGGTGGGTAACAGATGTCTGTGATTTGAATATAACTATTATAATTCTGCTTCTGTGCAACAGAATTTTAAAAGCCTAATCTAGAGGTTATCACCATATAAATGATACTAGCCAATTCCTTATAATGAGTTATAGACCAGCTTAAAGATACCTGTCTAATGCTGAGTTCATATTTTAAGCAGGACTGCACAGCTTTTTTGGGTGGGTGGGTGGGAAGATTGAAGACTGCACTTGACCTTTCTATCACATGCTAGGATCTGCATTCTAACAAATGACTGACTCAAAGACAAAAATGGGCAGGAAATAACCAAAGGTTCATTTATTTTAATTTGAATAGAGTCAGCATGATTACTTTCCATCTATTTAATAATACTCATCTGTGACTGTTTGAGGACTAAATTCAAGACTCTGTGGTAATTCACATGTCTCTGAATAATGAGATATGCCTTGTACTTTAAAGTATGAACATAACAATTAGTTGCCTTTTGGGGGGGGATCTCTTCTCCCTCTTCAGTATAAATGTAGATTGCCCAATTTAGATCATATCTATCTCATAGGTAGATGATAGATAGATAGATAGATAGTAGAGAGATTATCTATCTATCTATCATCTATCTATCATCATATTTTATCACATGTTCTCATATGTTGTCAGACACCAATAACCAGAGTCAGACCTGCACCAACTCAGATCTTTAGGGGAAAAAAGACCCTTGACTCCACTTACTTTGGTTGAAGTAATATGTACTTTTACTAAAGTTGAGTGGTTGCTATGAAAGAAGGGCTAGATCTGAAAAATGTAATCTGTGCAAAGATTACACTTTTTCCCTTTCCCCTTGCCCTCCCCCCCTTGTTAGGATTCTATATGATGTATATAATGTTAGAACCAGTTGTTCAGGCAATATATGTATACTGTAGCTTTAAGCTGTAAATGTTACGTTCTTGCTGAGTCATGCTGTAATGGGATAATGACTAGTTGGGCGTATATTTAACCAAAGTATTGTAACCTGGTCAATTGCTGCTGCTGCTATGAACTGCTG
>WNWU01000001.1:19948913-19977582 GCA_012654045.1 Ptyas mucosa | reverse complement strand
GATGCCAGTTTTGCTACTGATGTGACCACTAGGAAATCCACATCGGGTATAGCTATCATGTTAGACAATTGTTTGATTAACTGGAAATCAATTCGTCAAAAACATATTAGTCTTTCGACTATGGAGGCAGAATTTTCCTGTTTGTCACTCGTTTGCACTGATTTGATTTATTACAAACAATTAATGATGGATATTGGTTTAAAGATGGATTATCCAATTGTAATACATGAGGACAACCAAGCTGCTATAAAAATGGCAACAAATTTAGCAGTCAAAACTAGAACTAAATATACTGACATTAGGTATCTTAATGTTCGTCAATGTATCCAAAGCAACATGGTTACGTTAGAATATTGTGTGTCGGAAGACAATATTGCTGATGCGTTTACCAAAGCGCAAGGTACTATAAAACATAAAACATGTTGTGAAAGCTATGGATTAAGAATCTAAACTGTATATATTGACCTGTCCAAAGGGGAGAATGTTAGGATTCTATATGATGTATATAATGTTAGAACCAGTTGTTCAGGCAATATATGTATACTGTAGCTTTAAGCTGTAAATGTTACGTTCTTGCTGAGTCATGCTGTAATGGGATAATGACTAGTTGGGCGTATATTTAAACAAAGTATTGTAACCTGGTCAATTGCTGCTGCTGCTATGAACTGCTGCTGCTATGAACTGCTGCTGCTGCTATGAACTGCTATTGTGACTGAACTGCTATGAGCTGCTATTGTGAAGGAGTTGCTATCTGTTGATGGATCTGCTACCATCGTGGTTTGCTAACCAGAGTGAGTTGTTTGGACTGATTTACTGGACTGATTTATTGGTGAAGACTTGGGATTTGTTTATGACTACGCTACTGCTTTTTCCTATGATAAAGTACACTTTTGCTAAACCAGTTTTCTTATTCATTGCTCTCAACGTTTCCTTGTGCAGTTACTCTGCTGGTTGGTAAAACAACATCAATATCCTTAACAGTCTCGTCCATCAGTGGCACATCTTTTAGATACTTTGGGAACTTGGATGTTTGGCAGCATATCATTTAGATACTTTGGGCTTAGATGGTTGGCACCACTCGATGCAGTTTCGCATTGTGTTCCCAGGCCAGGTGTCCTTGGCAGCTGGTTTATTGCAGTCTTAGCACTTCTGATTTCCATCAAGGCTGCCTCCCTCCCTCCCACTGTTTGTCTTCACATTCCCAAGCCCATCTTCACTACTCTACATTCCTTTGCCCCCTCACCCCTAGCATTATATGGTAGGATGCCAGCAAAGTGTCAAGTGAATATGGCAGATCCGACAACCAGATCCACATGTGAAGGGTTCAATTTATTGCTTTATTGCTCAGGCCTATATATATGTGTGTGTGTGTGTGTGTGTGTGTGTTTTCTGAGGTTTTCGCGGGTATTTGTATGTAGGTCTTTGGTTATTCGGGTTTTCTCCCGCGTAAGATTGGAAGTGTCTTGGCAACGTTTCGATGAAGTCTCATTCAACGTTGAAACGTTGCCAAGACACTTCCAATCTTACGCGGGAGAAAACCCGAATAACCAAAGACATATGTGTGTGTGTGTGTGTGTGAAGAGTCTTGTTAGACTAATTGTTTGCATGTGGAAACACTAGATAAGGTTCAATGGCATTAAGGGGGGCAGGGTTGGATTTCACTCTCTTGTAACTATGTAAAGACTCTAAACTAAATCTCCACTTGACACCTCCTGCTAGCCTTTTTCTAACATCTGTATATATAACAGGTTTTACAAAAACAGCACCTGTCTCCAGAATCCCATAGGAAATGGAGCTCTGTAAAACTGACCTGAATTTTCCCATAGCAAAGGAAATAGTCCTTTGTGATCTTAATTAATGAGTAAGAAGTCTCTGTATCAATAGAAGCAGAAAAAATTAAATAATAGTATAAGATGGCAAGAGTCTTCCAATATCTTCCCAGAAGTTGGAAATCAATCCATCAATCCATCAATCCGTCAATCAGAATAGAGCTGGAAAGAAGCTTGGAGGTCTTCTAGTCCTACTCCCTACTCAAGCAGGAGACCCTATGTCATTTCAGTAGCTGTCCAGTTTCTTCTTAAAAACATCTGGTGATGAAGCACCTACAGCTTCTGAAGACAAGCTGTTCCACTGGTTAATTGTTCTCACTGTTAGGAAGTTTCTCCTTAATTCCAGGTTGCCTGATTAGTTTCCATCCATTGTTTCTTGTCTTGCCTTCTTGTGCTTCAGAAAATAAGTTGACCCCCTCTTCTTTGTGGCAACCTCAAATGCTGAAACACTGCTGTTTCATTCCATTTCAACTGGATGAAATACTGTTGAGATACCATTTCAACAGTATTTCATCCAGTTGAAAAATGGGGGGGGGGGGGACAGTAGAAAAGAAATGAATATACACAAAGTAGACAAAACGTATTAAGAAGCTTATTGATAATTTTATTATTCTGTAAATAGACTATAAACTCCATCTCTGATCTTAATATAACTGGTACATTTGAGCAGTTTATTAGGGAAATTATAGTCTTCACACGGCAGAAGAATAGTTTAAGCAGCCATGAAGAACAACTATTAACTACTTGGCACACAGCAAATGAAATACAAATGATGACATGGAGTTCTTAGCCTATTTAACAAGATGCATTCTGTTCCTAACAATTGGCAAACAAAAGAGAAAATCCATGGAATAGAAAGAGGAATTCACCCAAAGTGACAGACATTAATAAAACTATGATGTGCATGTTTAGAAGTGAGAATAAAAGAGAAATGAGCATTGGGTCATTTTGATGTATTGGGAAAACTTTTCTAGAGGTAAGAGATTATGAGAGAAGACCTTTCTAGGCTTATCGCCATTTTGGTTCTTCTACAACCTGTTCCAAAGCAGAATCTCCCAAAGAGGTTTGAACTATAATTGTTATTCCCTGCTGCTTATCCATTGCTCATGTTGCATGATAAGCATGAAAATGCAATAGGCACAGGCTTAAAGAAGGCTCATCTGCCATAATAACTGAAGATAATTCCATGCTGGAAAGGGAAAAAATAGATAGGCATTCATTTGTTCTTGCTTGAAAGGCTACATTGTCCAAGGCTGTGATTTATACAAACCAGTAAATCAAATTGCATTCAGTGGAATTTATTTTTTGAGTAAAGATGAATGGGACAGTGAAATGTGAAATTCAGTTGCCTTGATTTCCTCTTCATGAAAGAAAACATTACACTATTGAATTTATGCAATAAGCGATTGGACTAGAAAAGTCACAGGCTTCTCTTCACTCCCTAATTTTAGAAATTTGTACAAGCTATTAAAACAGACCAAAAAAAAGGTGATAGTTTTCATTCATATGTCCTCATTGCCACAATGAAAAGATGCCTTACTAACCAGTTCTGATGACGGGTCCTTACAAGATTATTCTATTTTACTATCTTCTCTCTTTAGAACAGCCTGAAGTCAACTTTTAATGTTTTTGTATAAAAGCAGTATTATCCCTCTTGTTCCAACATGAAACTTCCCAATCTAGGGTATTGATGAATGATGATTGCGTGAGTGATATAATTAGGGACTAGGAACTACCCAGATCCTATTGGATTTGTAACCATCCATTTGTTACCATCATGTCCCCTTCTACATCTGGTTCTGGGTACCATGGCACTATTACACATTTCTGTGATGGGAACTAAACACACAAGCTCAGGGGATCAGAACCTCACAACTCCCAACAACTGAAAAATCTTGAAAGACAGGGGCCTCAATTCCCAACCCTTTGTCATGCTGGCTGGTGATAATGTGAGATGAATCTCAATGCCAGTAAGGTTGGTCTAGAATGCCAGTTGGATTCTGGGCTAAGCTTCTCTGCTAATTTTTTGTCAAGAGTCAGTGCAGAGTTGCTCAATTTCAGCAGGATGGCTGTTTTGGGATCATTGGGCAGAAGCCTGCACGGAGCAAGGTAGATGGTGGCAACTGTAGGATCTCTCCCTGTGCATTTTACTCTACTAGCCAACTTTAGGAGGCAGTGCTCCTCTCTGTATTCGTAAGCCATTGAGACAGTGTGGTCCAAAGATGATTCTGTAGTCATTTGGCCAGCATAATATCACACTGCAGTGCAGAGTGTACAGTATAGCAACACATAGAATGCAACTTGCATTTTTACATGCTTTCAAACTGCTAGGTTGGCAGGAACTGAGGCAAGCTCATTTCATCATGTGGTGGTAAGGACTTGAACTGCTGAAGAAGGAAGGGGGATAAATCAGAGCAACAAAGTAGCTGCTCAGAAAGATAGCTTTGCACTAAAGCAGGATCAAGCCTTGGAATTGCTTACAATGGGGCCTACAATGCAACCTCTTTGAAACATATAGGCCATTTGTTCATGGGAATCTCAATCTTACTAACTCCTGTATCTACAAGAGATTGAAAAATCAATATTTCTGTAGCAATAAAGAAACAAACAAACACTATATTCATTTCCTTGGGATAGGGATAAAATAATCCTATTCCAAGTCAACAATGTCAAAAAAAAAAAATACTGGCTGGCAGAGCCTAAGTAGGACACTGGTTGGTGGGCCAGAGGCAGACAATATCACACATTCAGGAGCACATCTGGAGTTTGGTCTTTTTTTTTTAACCAATGTAAGACAGTGAGTGGCAGGAGAAATAGCAGGAATCCAAGAGATCTGTTGGAGTATCTAGAGTACTAAGTACTCCAGTACTAAGAAATATCTGTTATTGTCCTGCAATAAGAGGACAGCAACATTGGCCAATTTTGTTGCTGAACTGCATTGTTGTCATACTTTTCTCCCAATACAAGGTGGCATATTAAAGCAGGTATGTGGATGAGCTCCATATGCAATCCCGCTAATCTTCAATGAGCTGGCAACCATTAACCTTCCCCCCAAAAAGAAAACTTCTAATGTATTGCTGTGTTCCCAGATTTATTTGAATTTGGAAGCAATGATCATACAGTATAAGTCCCTAAGCCTTTCCTCCAAGACAGTACTAGAAAATATCATTAGACAGCAAACAAATAATATTCAAGAATATAATAAGACAAAGAAAGAAAGATCCTATGCCTCTATTGCCAGTAAGGGAAGCTTAAGCAGATCCCCTTCAAAGCCAGCAAACATGCAGCAATCTATTGATTAGATCAGCATTAATGTTCCATCCCATGGGCAATTTTGACTAGATGTATATAGGATCTGAACCTTAATTAAGCACATCTGCTTTTCAGTGGATTCATCACACAGGATTTTAACAAGGGCAAGGAGGACAAGCCTATCTTATCTTGTCATATTTTGCTCTCCTGCCAAGAATGAGAAAAACAAGGCTAAAGAGTCTTTGTTTATACCAGGTGGTGATGAGACCATCTCAAAGTTAAGGAGTATCTGTTACCAAGGTTAATTGGATTGAAGATGAGAAAGATCATCCTACTCCACACAGGTGCCACATCGAGGACAAGGCAGAATAAAGTGTAACCCAAATATAACTGTTCAATGACTAAAATAAATGCCTGTGTGTAACTCTTTATGGAATACTTTGCCATTATGTGTAAATAGTCTATGCACCTAAGGAAAGAGTACATACCTCTATCTTGTTTCTCCTCACCATTTTTCTGATAAAATCAGCAGCACCAGATCTAAGGGGGGGGGAGGAAAAAATAAAATTAAAATATATAAGAAGAAACTAAAAGAAAATTCCTTACAAGCCATGTATAAAATTCAATTACATTATTGAGCCATGGTGGCACAGTGGTTAGAATGCAGTATTGCAGGCTAATTCTGCTGACTGCCAGCTGCCAGCAGTTCGAGTCTCACCAGCTCAAGGTTGACTCAGCCTTCCATCCTTCCGAAGTCAGTAGAATGAGGACCCAGTTTATCGGGGGCAATATACTGACTCTGTAAACCACTTAGAGAGGGTGGTAAAACACTATGAAGCTGTATATAAGTCTATTACTATTGTGAAGATGCCAAGCACCAGAGGAGAAGACTGAAAGCAGGTTTCTCCTGCAATTTTGGCAGAAATGCTTTGAGGTGATATAAATTGCTTCCTTAAGAAGAATCAGGTTGCCTCTTCGCTTTGATGAAAAGAGTTATGTTGCCTCTATGGCACAAATCTTTTTATAAAAGCAAAACTAAGTCACTTTGCACTTGTCTAAAATATGTAATACACGTAGCTGAAGAATCATTTTCAACAGTGAAATAATCTTAGGATCTGTAGACATTCCAGCTAGGGCATTTGTTCAAACATGTCACAAGCCATCACCAGTCACCTATATACTATTGATGTTAATACATATTTATGTAGCACTTGACATAGACAATGTATTTTACAAGCCATGTCTCATTTATCTTCTTTAAGCATTATCATTACTTTGTCAGTGTTTTTCTCTTCAGTATTTTTTTCTCTCTTCAAACTGGGAGATCTGACTTGCACAAGGCTACTCAAGGAATCCTTGTCAGAAATGGAACTGAATCTAAAACCATTCTAGCCCTGAATTTTGTCCTATTTCAATAGGAGTGAAATGAACATAGGACATAGAATCACAGAGCTGGAAGAGACTTCAGAGATCTTCTAGTCAACCCCCTGCTCAAGGCAGGAGACCTTATACCTGTGATGGCGACCCTATGGCACATGTGCCACAGGTGGCATGCAGAGCCCTCTCAGCGCAGCCCAGCTCCACCGTGCATACGGGCATGCCTCCCACTGGCCAGCTGGTCTTCGGGTCCCTGCCATGCATGCGGGGGGCATGCACATGCAGGGTGCTCACATTGCATTTTGGGTGTTCTCACACAACCCCCATGCCCTGTTTTGGGCCTGGATGGCTTCCTGCACCAACCTGGAAGCCAAAATGGGGCACAGGGGGTGGAGCACATGCGCAGGGGATGCTTGCATTGCATTTGGAGGTTCATGCATGCACACATGCATTTGCGTACAAGCATGCACGCTTTGGGCACTTGGTACCAAAAAGGTTAACCATCACTGCCTTATACCATCCTGGTTAGATGGTTATTTTTTAAAACCTCAAGTAATGAAGCACCCACAATTCCAGGAAGCAAGCTATTCCACTGATTAATTGTTCTCACTGCCAGAAAATATTGCCTTAATTCTAAGTTGGATTTCTCTTTAACAAGCTTCCACCCATTGCCTTTTGTCCTGCCCTTAGATGCTTGTAGAATAAGTCAATCCCTCCTTCTCAGTGACAGCCCCTCAAGTATTGAAAGACAGTTAATATGTCACCCCTAATCCTTCTCTTCAATAGGATAAACATACTAGGCACAACCATTCATCACACAATTTAGCTTTCAGATCATTTATCATCTTTGTTGCTCTTCTCTGGGCACTTTCTAGAGTCTCAGAATCTTCTTTGCATCATGGTGACTAGAATTGTTTGCAGTACTCCAAATGTGACCTCATCTAGTGTGGCATAAATCAGCATTATCACTTCTTGTGATCTTGATGCTATCCCACTATTGATGAAGCCCAGGACTGTACTGGCCTTTTTTGGCAGCTGCAGCACATTGCTGCTCATACTTAAATGGTGGTTGTTAGAGTTTGAAACAATCCAACCAGCACACAAGTAAATAATTCAGCAGGATTCATTTATAGAAGAAAACTTCATATACAGTAATATAAAGCATGATGCATATATACAATACCCATGCAGCAGAAGCCAGAACCAGAACTCAGAATCACAGAAGTATGGAATCAATATACCGTATTTTTCAGAGTATAAGATGCTCTGGAATATAAGATGCAGATTAGTTTTTGGGGAGGAAAAGAAGAAGAAAAAAACAAGAAAAAATTTATCAGTATTCATCTGGCTAGCGTCCTTGCAGCAAACAACAAACAGACTGGTCAGCTTCAGCATGTTATTGCAGCCTGATTTAGCATGAACAGCTGATTGACAGTTGGATTGGCCTCCCAGAATACCGCAAATCAGCTGTTCCAGGCTGTGGGGATTGCCAAAGCCCATCACCACCTCCATGTACTGCATTTTTGGCCTCTGTGCATTGCATTTTTGGTCTTTGCATGCTCCATTTTAGACCTGTTCCAGGCTACAGGGATTGCTACAGCACATCACTGCCCATTGCCACCTCCATGCGTTGTATTTTCAGACATAGAAGAATATATTGAAGTTGGAAGGTATCAATCCTGTATATATAATTGTATTATTACTGTGAGCACTGTGTGAAAAATATGTTAACCCAGTCATTACATTGTCCACAAAAGATGTTGGTTGTTAAAGAAAAACTGCAAATAAAACATATATTAAAAAAAAGAAAAGAAAAAAGAAAACAGAGGTGATATTTCTCCACATAATAAATTTAAGTCACATACAAGTTGCTGTTTAATTTTTACAAGACACTTGCTTAAATTAAAATATAATATCAAAATACAGCTCACTTTGCCTGCAGACATGGTAGCTATTTCAGATCTGTAGAAAAAAAGGCTTCCTTTTTGAGAGACGTGACCTGGGAACAGGGATGACCAGAGGTGGGTTTCAGCAGGTTCTGACCAGTTCTGGAGAACTGGTAGCAGAAATTTTGAGTAGTTTGGAGAACTGGTAAATACCACCTCTGACTGGTCCCACCCCCATCTATTATCTGCCTCCCGAGTCCCAGCTGATTGGGAGGGAATGGGGATTTTGCAGTAACCTTCCCCTGGAGTAGGGAGGGAATGGAAATTTTACAATATCCTTCCCCTGCCACGCCCACAGAATGGTAGTAAAATAATTTGAATCCCACCACTGGGGATGACTTTATACTTACAATCAGAATATTTCAAAGGAGCACAGCCTCCCTCCATTACAGAAATTCCTTGCCTTAATGAATCACATCCGAACCATTTAGCATTTCTGGTTAGCATTTCAAAAGGACAAAAAAGTTAACTTTACAGAATTTCTTTTCTCATCCTTTGCTTTTTATGTTTTAATTTAAGAAGAGCAATTTGTGCAGGACGAGAGCTCTAACCTACAGTATTTGTTTTGCTTTTTACTTTCTTTTGCTTCCCACTCTACCCCATCCTGGAAAATGAAATGCATCTAGTAAAATAGAATCTGTATAAGGTATCCTTTCCCAACCCAGAGGCTCCTTGATGCACTGGCATAAAACTCCCAATATCCTCAGATAGCAAAAATCCTAAGCAAAAGAATAGTGGAAGGTCTATGCTAAGCTTTATTTTTTTGTGCAATGCAATTTTTTTCAATATTCACAGGGAGGCAGCAAAAAAGATAAGTAGGTCTCCAAAGTTCAAACCTTTATAAAAGTACACAGGGGACTCACAGCTTTGTGATTACTGGTATTTTCCTCCTCAATTCTGAAATGGAATTTTCTGTTACTGCAGTAATTGTATAAGTGCGTACCCAATGAGTATTTATTGATTTTTTTAAAAAAAATCACTGCCACTATTTTATTGCTGAACTACCCCAAAAATGGAGGGATTTGTTTCCTTTCCAGAGAACATGAACCCTAGTAAAAAAAAAAAAATAGAAATCAGTGTGGAATTTATATACACCAAGGATGAAAATCGCCCCCAAATAAATAAAATTAAGAACATTGTCTTGCACAATGTTTCATTGTGGCCAGCAGGTGGCTCCCTTAGCACTATGGATTCACATTTTAAAAGCGGGAGACAGAATCCAAATAGATCAAGAAAAATAACATTTTTCTTCTATTATGCATCTTTACACATGCAGAATATAGGAGAAGAAAGAGAGAGTATTAAATATATAACAATTGCTTTTACATTTATTATTTCAGTTATCAAATATACTGTTGGGGCAGGCCAGTTTTCAGACAATCACTTAGTGTTGGCTATTATTTGTTGGACTAGTTTGACTTTTAAACAGGTTATATAAAACAAGGAACACTTACACTAATTAACTATAACTTAATCATTAAACACTCTTTTTTGGAGATGCATCTATTTTAATGTAAGACAAAATGCATCAGAGGACAGGAAAATCATGTATATTAAAGTGTTTGTGTATGTTTGAGATCAATCAGCATTTGAATTAGACACGGTGACACCTTCCCCCACCCCCCACCCCATCTATTAAAAGGCACTGGTACTAATTTACTATTCTATCTTTACAACTGATTTAAGCAGGGGTTCATTCTTGGTTTGAAGTCTCTTAATGCAAATGTCCCAGGAGGAAAGAAAAATTTGGAATAATTAACTTCTACTTTTCAAGTTCTTTCTTCAACGTAGAATCCACTTGTTTTCATTGGTATGGCTAAGTCCCTCCCAACTCAACAAATGTGAACTGAAATATGAATTAGAACTAAAACAAAGTTATTAAGAGCAGATCCTAGCAGGCATACAGATGTCTCCACTTATCCTGTTTATTGCTATTGCAGCTGCACCGAAGGACCATAGCAGTTCTTTTACACAAGTGCAGAAGAACTTTTTAAAGAAGTGAGGGACTTTTTCCCTCACTCTTAAAACCTGGAAAAACTAGGAAATCCATAGCCTGCATCCACTTTACTGGAATTGGTGATTCTGGCATTTTGTAACCAAATGAGAGTTTTCCTGAATTAATCAAAGGACATTTTGTTTCCAAGTTTTTAGTCTACAGGCAAAACTGGATTAGCTGGTGTCACTTCATCTTAACCAGCAGATACCTGAAATTTTTAAGTACAGTGGACTGAAATGTCACTTGAGAAAATTGAACTGGGCATTTTATCTCCAGAAGAAGCAGATGGCAGATGTGCTTCACAGCCAGAGCTTAATGAGAACAAATTCAGCAGCCAACATGTGGATTGGTATAAGTATGAACTTTATTCTTCAGTCTCTTTACCTAGTGGTAAGCGCCTCACTTTATATTTTATTTTGGGGTGCCATCTTACAACTAACAATGGAGCAATATGAACTTTATTCTTCAGAACTGAATATAGAGTAGGCTTTTGACCATCAACACCAATAGCTGCCAAAATAGATATAAACTGGATGTAAGATCATGGTTAAATAACTGCAGCATTTATATCTGATGACATTGGTTTTATTTAAATGGTCACATTTTGAATACATTTATAGGGACTATAGAAATCTTTCAGTCAATGAATGCAGTCGACCTGTATTTACTTAGAGCCTTTTCCATTATGCAATATGCATGCTCTTTTAATTGGCGGACGGTGATTCATCCTAGTGTTAACTCTGCCAATCAAAAAATAATGTGCTTCTTTGGTAGTAAGTAGCTGGCCTCCATCTACCGAAGATACTTCTCTGGCACTTCTAAGAGAAAAGGGAGCATGACCTAATCATGTACAAAATAAGGTTGTTCACATTGCTGTCTTGTATATTTTTGAATGTGATGTCATTGCATCTATGTGTTTATGGCATAAGAAATATTCTTTGTTTTCTGTGACTATAAGTCTGGTCTTTGCACGTAACGGTATAATCTTATGCATGCATGCTCAGAAGTAATTCTCAACGAGTTCAGTAGATCATATGGTTGAATGTATAAAATTAACACTAAGGTCTTGCAAACCAAGGAAGGTATACTATAGGTCTTGCTAATTATAATGTTCCATCAATATTTATAATTTAAACTCATGTCTTGACTAACCTATTGGATAATAAACGTCTTAATCTTGATGATACCACACAGCACTTTGTTTTGACACAGGTGGTCTGATTTTAATTTTAATAGCAAAAATACACACAAATACACAGATACACAGATAGATAGATGATAGATAGATAGATAGATAGATAGATAGATAGATAGATAGATAGAGGTGTGTGTGTGTGTAGTGTGTATCATCAAATGGTAGTTTTGGCAACTGCAACTAGATCTGGTAGGTAGTTGTTGCAGCAAAGAGTATTTTACCTATGGTGATAGCAACTTTGGACTAAATTGTTACACGGATCTATTATATATACTTGTTTCTTCTTAATCTCACCTGAGAATTTAAAATAAGGTGCACTGAATTGTCAATTGAGAAGACTGAAACGGACACTTTTTCTTTAGCAAATGAATTAAATTTATATACATGTGGGGTAGGGGGAATCTACATGACTTGCCATACTACATATCTTGCCAGAGTATTGCATTGTATTGTCTTTGCATATTAGTAATTGAATTTGCTGTTCATAAACTGCTTCACTCACACATACCTCGATGAATTATTCTCCACAATTTCCATCATGTTGCAAATAAGAAGGAATAGAGAAAGGATACTTTTCAAAAGGAAATGGAGAATTGCAAATATTCTATTCTCAGTTCTGCCCTGCTTATACAGTAATTGTCATGCCCAACACTGATATCAAAATTGTCATCTAAGACCAATTTTAAGGACTGTCTTGAAAATATGAGTTGAAAGAAATCCTTTCTGAAGATTCATTGAAGTTAATACCCTGAAGCTTTTTTTTTTACTTGCAAAACCTCTTGGATCATCTTATTATGTATGGTTTGTTAGCTGTTTTGCAAAGCAGGATTAAATCCAAAACCCTATTAAATACAATGTTTAAAAATAAAAGCAAGGGTACAAAGGGTAATTCCTGTCTATAAGGAAAATATCACACATTTTGTTTGTGCTCATATGTATAAGGTAAAGTTTCCCCTCGCACATATGTACTAGTCATTCCCGACTCTAGTGGCAGTGCTCATCTCTGTTTCAAAGCCAAAGAGCCAGCACTGTCCACAGATGTCTTTGTGGTCATGTGGCCAGCATGATTAAATGGCAAAGGTGCATGGAATGCTGTTACCTTCCCACCAAAGGTGGTCCCTATTTTTCCACGTGCATTTTTTATGTGCTTTCGAACTGCTAGGTTGGCAGAAGCCAGGACAAGTAACGGGAGCTCACCCCGTTATGCGGCACTAGGGATTCAACCTTTTGATCGACAAGTTCAACGTCTTAGCCACTGAGCCACCACGTCCCTTGCTCACATGTATACAATTCTTCAAATTCTATTCAGTATTTTTGAGGCTTCGTGGCTGAGAGAAACAAAATGTTTCATGCCTGGTTCAGTATTGTATTGAGATTTTCTCTGCTGTAATAGGAAGCCTATTTCATGATGTACATGAAATATGTATATCTCACATGATTCATAGGACATATCTGACTTAGATTTTCATTTGATGTATAATCACTTGTTACCTGAGCAAGTACAAGCAAATTAAACATATGACACCTGAAAGTAAGCAACGTAATTTACATCAAGTGGGAAAAAGAACAATCTCATAGTAATAAGAAACAATTCTAAAGCATAATTAGCACCTGCTTATGAAAATAGCAAACAGTAGAAAGGCTGTGAGTTTCTCCAGTTATCCTGTGACTTGTCCAAGTACTGTTGTTAGGTCCTCTTCTCACTTCTTTGTTTTCTCTTTTCTCTTTAAATACAGGTAGTCCTTGACTTATAGCCACAATTAAGCACAACATTTCTATTGCTAAGCAAGGAAGTTAAGTAAAATTTGCCCCATTTTGCAAGCACAGTTAAGTGAATCACTGCAATTAGAGTCTTGGTGGTGCAGCGGACTAAGTGCTGTTATGTAGCACTTAGTTACCAGCTGCCTGCAATTAGTGCGAGTGCAAATCTCACCAGGCTCAAGGTTGACTCAGCCTTCCATCCTTCCGAGGTAGGTAAATTGAGGACCTGGATTGTGGGGGCAATAAGCTGACTTTGTAGAAACACCGCTTATGGGGGGGCCAAAAGCCCTAATAAGCAGGTATATACAAAAGAATGGAGGCTATTGCTGTAAGTGGATTGTAAGCCGCCCTGAGTCTTCAGAGGAGGGTGGCATATAAATTGAACTAATAAATAATAAATAAATAAATTGTTAAGTTAGTAATACAGTTGTTAGGTGAACCTGGCTTCCCATTGACTTTGCTTGTCAGAAAGTCGCAAAAGATGATCACCTAACTCTGGCACACTGCAAGCATCCAAATTTTGATACCGCGACCATGAGGATGTCATGTGAAAACAGTCGTAACTCACTTTTTTTTAGGACCATTATAAGGAATCATTTCAACCTAACAGTAAAATGGTTACCAGTAGTTCATGTGATTTGGTAATGAATAAGTAGATCTAACCAATCCGGCATTGCAACATTAGGAGAACTTTAACTGTTGTAATTCATTCTGTCTGTCTCCTTACTTCCTGTTTCCCCTTCTAATTTTGTCATATGGATGCTGCTGCTTTTATTTCTAAACACCATCATATTATTACACTTACATGCACATACTTAGTTTTTAATAGATTGCTATTTTTGATACATGTAATTGCTGATCATTTCTCAGTGTCTAAAGCCCTAATTTTAAAATCTTTATTTGTGAAAGTTGTTGTAAATTGGCTTTCAAGGCAGTCAATGGATCACAAGAAAGAGTTTAATCTTGAACAGACAATTATATATCTTTCTCTTCCTAATCAATGACAGTGAGTTGTCAGCCAGTGGGCTTATTAAGAGCGGCCAACTCCCACTTTGGTTGGTCGCAAGTACAGTATATCTTCTGCCTGTCTTCTGTAGCACGGAATTTTGCTCATCAACTTGCTGAAGTTTATCAATCTTGCTTCTTCACAACATCTGGCCATTTGGAACCAGTTGTGGAATGAAAGGTGAAGAATTAGAAGTGCTCATAGTGCTTCTGTTCATTTAGGGTTTCTAAAATCTCCAGTATTGTCTCTTGACAGGGTGGCACTGCCCCTGAAAAACATGTTGGCAATCTAAGGGTCTTCCTGTGACTGCAGCTATTGCTCAATGGGCAAGTGTAAATTGTGGCCAAAGAGCCTTTTGGTCAGTGCTATTGCAGTCAAACCATTGATTGATGGATGGATGGATGGATGGATGGATGGATGGATGGATGGATTGACTGATTGATTGAATTTATCTGGCTACCTAGCTTACATGTAATAATTTTAGACAGCTCAGAACAAAACCAATAAAAAAAAACAAAGAAACCACTGTATCACTCTTACCAATGAGTATAATGGCATCTGTCTATTCTACATGGCATTGATTAGGTTTATTTCATCACATTTATTTAATGATTATATCATGGACATTATATTATATTATTTTATGGATGTAGTATAAATCACTGTACATGTTTTCAACTGAAGCAAGTATATGTTCAATATATACCTTTCCCTAGCTTGGAAAACTGAACAAGAAACAAATGTAGAATTGCTGCTAAATTCCACCCAAGAGCTCATTCAGATGGCTTATTGTAACATGCTTTATTAAATCTCATTCCTGGGCTTCTCTCCAGTTCTTCTGCTCAGCATGGGATATGATCCAACAAAGCACCCATTAAACAATGTGTAGCAAACACAGAGTTCCCATTGGATCTAGTCCCTAACCTTTATTATTAGTGAACCCAACAGGTTGTCAGGCCTGGAAGCCATCTTTTGCATTGGGCCTTCAGGCCTGCCACATTTACTATTGTGGGAAACTGGGAGGGGATTGTATAGAACAAGGGTGAGATATAGTCATAATAACATTCTTTTCTCAGAGAATCAAGGGCATCTTGCCCTGCAACTGGAGGGTGTGTGGCTGGGAAGCATCTCCAGTTGGGATGGTGCTTTGATTGGACCATGTGATAAACATGTGGGTGGTGGACAAGGACTTGGATTTTCCTTTGGGTGGGGAAAACCTGAAACTTTCAGATTTGGGTTTTCCCAGATGTGCCAATATGATTTCTCTAATAAAATGGAACTTTGAGGAACTTCAAGCCTCAGAGTCTTCTTTCATTGGGGGGTGCTATTTGGAACCCTGACACAGGTACTTTTCCTCCCCTACAGCAAACTTAATTCATCTCACAGTACCTAAGTACTGAAGGAACTTTATCCTGGTACGATATCATACTCTCCTAGACTGCTCTGTAATTTGATATGTATAGTTTGCCACATACTAACCTTTATGGTCCCCTACATCCATCTAATGCTCCTACATCTTCTTTCTGATTCTTTTTAGACAATTGTTTTTATGTACAGTTTTCAAAATATTTTAAGCTTTTTATTATTTTAGGCTCCGATGTACCTTTTATGCTTTTTAATTATCCATACCTCAGAAACCATATGCTTGACTGTAATAAAGATTTATTTTAATTTTATTTGATAAAATTAAATAATGCTTTATTATTTATATATCACATTTGTATGTCATTCATTCATAAGGCTTTCCAGAACATCAGGTGGCCCCCAAACATACCAGGCATAATTGTCTCCAACCTGACATATAATGATATATTACTATTTAAAAAGTGAAATGACTTAGCTTGGTAAAGTGTTGTTTGTGTGAGCAGAAACTGTGACCGACAATCTCAATGCTTTCAAAATGAGGTTAACTTCTAAAACCTCTGTATATATACATATATAGAAAAAAAATCTACTCTTTAGAAATGTTGGGGTATCTCCCTGCATCCTGTTATTGGCTACTGTTCTAGGTAATCATAACTATTGGACCATGTTCCATTTACAGTAGAGTGGTGAATAGGAAGCATCTTTCACAGCAAAATTTTTGCAGTGTTACTTATTTCACATATAACATATTTCATCTGGTAATGTACTCCACTTGGATTCCAATTTGGGGCTTAGCTTCTCTAAGTATAGTTAACCACACACCTTTTATAAAGAATAATCCATAGCATTTTGATACTACTGAATTAATAATCACCTATCCATTTGCAGAAGGAAGGAAAGAGTCCAGAGATATTTTACGAGAAGAGTCCTCCATTCCTCTAACCGCAATAAAATACCTTATGCCACCAGACTCCAAATTTTGGGCTTAGACAATTTAGAACTATGCCAACTTCAGTCTGACCTAAGTATAGTACATAAAATTATCTGCCACAATGTTCTTCCTGTCAATTACTACTTCAGCTTCAACGACAACAATACATGAGCAAATAAGAGATACAAACTCAAGGTAAACCATTCCAAACTCAATTGCAGAAAATATAACTTCAGTAACAGAGTGGTCAATGCCTGGAATGCACTACCTGACTCTGTAATTTCTTCCCCAAACCCCCAAAACTTTAACCTTAAACTGTCTACTGTTGACTTCACCCCATTCCTAGGAGGTCTGTAAGGGGCGTGCATAAGTGCACCAGCGTGCCTACCATCCCTGTCCTAATATTCCTTTTTACTTACTCTTTTCATGTATTCAAATTATGTTTATACTTTTACCTGTTATCTTATATATGCTTGACAAATAAACTTATGATTATGATGATTATGATTATGAAACCTGCCACATTTGGAACTTTATGGTTGAGCATTGCAACTGCTACTATTTCAATTAATTTAAAAGAGCCTTCTAGCAGATTTTTGTATCATTTATTAGACTTGACTTTATCTATAAGAGTCCCTCTCTATAAAGTAGGCTCTTTGCCAGAAATAATTGAAAGCTCACACAGAGATTTGACACGCTGAGTCACTGCCCTCTGCCCTCAAGGTTCTTGGCTTATGTACTCACATGGCAAAAACTAGATGGAAACTAATCTGGATATAGAAGTTCAATATTTCCCAAGGGTATAGTATATCATGCCTGCTCTTCCTCCTTCTGATGAGCTATTTACTTTTAAGTTAGGAGACTGTTATACAAATCCTAGTCTATTTAAAGAGCAAATGTCCAGTGATTTATGACTGTACAGGACAGGTTGGCATAGTTTGGTTAAGGCTGGCCCTATTTCCTACACAGTATAATAGATAAAGATAAATTTTCTCAGAGCAAAAGATGACTGATACACGCAACTCTCTAATTTCACCACACAACTACTGTATTAAATTAATGGACTGTACCAAAAAATGTTGCATGTGTCTAAAATCAGTAAATGAGTTGCTTCAGAGCCTTGCCTGTTATCTCTTCTATTGTTCTGTCAGCAAGGATTACTTTTGTGTCTAGATTGTTCAAATGTCTTACCCCTCACTTTATTTAAGCCCTTTCTTGTCTTAGGGGAATGTTTAAAGGTCTGTGCTAGAAATCTTAAATTAAGCCAATTTCCATTCCTCTCACTACCCATAATGATATTCCATGTTGGTAGTGGTATTTCTGGAAGTTAATTCCATGAAATACTAAGAACCCTCTTGCATTGTAATTAGAAAGGTCTACTGTGATGAACTAATGAGCAGTGTTTAAATGAATCAACAGAGTATTTTTGCAAAACAGATGGTTCAGTGCTGATTCTAACATGAGAATTGACTGATCTTGAGAATTACTCTGGCAAAAAGGGATTTATGTACCTTGCCATAATTCTGAATGTTGATCACTTTCCATTCCAATGATTTCCAGGCATTAAAATCTACTCAAAAAAAAAAAATCCCTACTCTGTATAAAGTTTTCTCTCTCTTCTGCAAGAAACATTTGCAAATTAGGGAAAAAGATGCTGGACAAGAGAGTTTGCATTCCAAACATGTTTTCCTTGGGAAAGCTCAACAGATGAGATTGCTCATGGGGTCTGAAGTTTGACTGATCACCAGACGTATGTTGGGAAAGACATTTTCATTTTGTTGGTTGTCTCTGGAAGTGAATGACTTGCTTGTTGTAGGACTAGACTACTGACAGACTGCCTATACCCATACAGAGTGCCTAGAAATGCCTTACTCTTGGGCATTTTAATAAATGAAGTTAGACTGACTAGTACCAGGGACAGAGCTTTTATTTGGTGATGCCTTCCTTTGCAGCTGTCTTCTGCAGAAAATGCGGGTGGCTTCACTCCCATTCCAATCCTGTTTCTTTTAATCTCTGGAATTAATTCATTGCTTCATTTCACTTTGTGCCTGACAATTGTGAAAGGTTGCAATTAAGTTCATTTGTCTTTTTTAATGGGACTTCTTACACTAGGAGCAGAAAGGTAAAGATGCCCCCAAAAGGAGTGCATGAATGATAAAACGGTAAGATAAATAAACACTTTGAAGGATTCACATAATTGAGTCTTTTTTTAATATTACTTATCTCTTTTTATTTATAACTTACATTTTAGTTCCTTTGGGGAAGATAGCTTGGAACAAATTATTTTTGCCTTACAAAAAATCAGTGTAGGAAGCAGAGTGTTATAAATAAAGAGGAGTCTAAAAAGTCTAAATATTTTTTTAAAAAAGAGAATTTGGCTGCCTGTTCGTCTCCACTGGCAAGTGTGAACAATGCTGTTTTACTTAAAAGTCCATTCTGTCTGACATCATATAGCCTAAAAGTAGACATTTACACAAATGTTGTTAATTAGACTTGTATTTATCATGTTTACTTTTTTTCTGCACCCTCCTCAAACTCTCCACAAGAAAGAGTTAGATAATAAGATCAAATGCCTTATTTACGGATAACATATTTCTCAATCTCTGTATTTTGTGATTTAAGCAGACTCAGAATTGACTTTAACAAGGTGGGGTTGAAAAAGATTGTCATACATAAGCAATCACTTCATGTGCTTTTTTTCTACTACATTAACTTGGGTCGGGAGAAGAAGACAAATTAAAGATATAGGAATAAAAATAGCATTCTGAAAATTAAGGAAACTTTGTGCTAATGATTCTTAAGAATCTATTTTAAGATTTGTACAATTTGATGATCAAATAAGAGTCACGGGTAAATATGACAGCAAAGTTTGCAGATGACACTAATCGACTGGGCTATGCAATGCTGTGGAAGGCTGCTCTGATTTCTCAATACTTTAGCCAAAAGATTCCCAAGTTGAAGCAGGGAATTAAGTAATTCAAAGCTGGCCATGTGCTTTGCAAGCTTGGTGGCTTTTCTGACAGTTTTAGTGGTTAGAATAATGAAACTTAATTTCTAGAAATTGAGTCTGATTGGATTCCTCACACCAACATGAGAATAGCAATAGCACTTAGACTTATATACCGCTTCACGATACTTTACAGCCCTCTCTAAGCAGTTTACAGATATTGTCCCCAACAATCATTTTACCAACCTCGGAAGGATGGAAGGCTGAGTCAACCTTGAGCGGTTGGAAATTGGACTGCCAAACTGCAGGCTGCCAGCAGTCAACAGAAGTAGCCAGCAGTACTGCATTCTACTCACCACCACAGCTCATGAAGGTAGTCATTCAGTTTTATTATATATTTGATTTATTCTGGAATGGCAGGCTTACACTGTTTTAGGCCAATGGTGAAATCTGAACCGGTTTGCCACTGGTTCACAGGCTGCGCATGCGCGCTGTGCGACAAGTGTGCATTGCGCATGCAGTGCGCACCCAAATGAGGCTTGGGAAGGTTGTCTCAAGGCTAGTCACTTCAGCTTAAGTTCTTGGATCAAAACTTTCCTTGTGTTGGGATGGATTAAAGTCGCTCAACAACGAGTGAGTGGAAGTCAGAAGAATATAGGGGTTGGCTCCACTGTTTGTTTACTTCTTTAAGAATGGGGTTAGCAAGGAAATTAATGCTATTTTTTCCATGATCACTTCTTTTTCTGTGTCTTACATGGTTCTGTGACATTATATCTCATTGTGCCAGCCTGCTTTTTATGATAATTACTTCTAAGTTAGAGTATGGGCAACGCTTCATGTTTGCTAATGTGCTCTGTCCAAATGGCAAGCCACAGAAGCCAATGAGTTCTCTCCATGAAGGGACAAACTTCTCACCATCCCCTACAACTCAATGGCCATAGGTAGAACAATTCCAACAGCTATATCTAGCCACAGATACAGGTGGCCCCCAACCCACATGCCAAAAACGTCCATTGCTATTGAGTTTTGCCCCATTTTATGATCTTTCTTGCCATAGTTATTAAGAGAATTATTGCAGTTGCTAAATTAGTAAACACAGTTGTTGTGAATCTGACTTTGCTTGTCAGAAGGATGCAAAAAGTGATCTCTTGGTCCCAAGATACTGTACCCATCATACATATGTGCCAGTTACCAAGCATCCAAATTTTGATTGTGTGACCATGGGGTTGCTACAACAGCCATAAGTCGAAAAATGATCATAAGTCACTTTTTTCAGTGCTGTTGTAACTTTGAATGCTGATTAAGTAAACGGTTGTAAGTTGAGGACTTCCTATATCTGTGGCTAGATAAAGCTGTTGAAAAATTTCTTTCCTCAACTCAAACAAGGACACATTTTTAAAATAGTTCCTCAAGGTCTCAGTTGACAGGTATTTGAACATGGCATGACAATGATGTATTTATAGGTTTAAGAAATAAAAGGACTGCCAAGCTAGGCCAGGCCAGGCCAGGCACTTAAAAGACTTGGAAACATTCTAAAAGGAAAAGAGATGATTCCTGCCATAAAGCAGTAAGCAACTCAAGGCTTCCCTGGATCTCACAAACGGGAAAGCCACACTCATTGTAAAAATGCCAGAACACAATTGGGAACAGCATGTAGATGGACCAGAATAGATCACACAATTTCCTCATGTTTTCCTCCCCACCATCCCCACATTCAAAGGTTGTATTTTGACAAATTCAGTCTCTATCATGGTCTCAGAATAAAGGGTACTCTAACAAAAAACAGAGAAATGTCTTGTTTATATACAAAAGCCAAACATGCTTTTTAGAAAGAAAGAAAAACATACATTCTGAAGTATATTTTGGTTCAAAGGTTTTGTCCATTTCAAAAACTGTTCCCTAGCAATTTTCAAATGTACTTGTACATTTAAGGTATTTCTTTTGAAATTACCTAATGTCCCGTTAACTATCTTTCTTATGCATCTCACCCCAATTAACTAAACCACTAAGTATATTAGTTTCACTTTGTAAGATTATTTTTCTACCTTTCTCAGATTTGTAGAATTTGCTAGTTGTGTGCCACCACACACTCACGTAATATTTTCATTGAAGTCTTTATCATATCCCATTTCTTTCTTAACCTTCATATACCATATGTCCAAAGAATGCATGAGGGGGCAAGTTACACAATTCACTTTCTTACAACACATAGAAATAAGTATGGACACTCCTTTTTAGCCATGCAGAAGATTCATTCATTCCTTCATTCATTCCTTCATTCAATCATTCAATCAATCAATCAATCAATCAATTTATATACTGTAGCTCCCATCTCATATTTAGTTGACTATGGGAATTTTACAAAAAAAATACATAAAATATATAAAATTTTCAATATAAAAATAAAACATATAGTAGCAAAGAATAATCTGATCTAGCTAAGTATCCATGCAGCCAGGAAGAGATGCTCAGCCTCATGAAAGGTCAACGTAGCCTCATGAAAGGGGGCCAATGTAGCTGGTCATGATACCTGCATATCACATTCTGATCAAAGACATAAGGTCCACACTCCAAAACACAGGATTTTTTGTTTGTTTGCAATAATGGAGTAGAAGTAGAGGAAAAGACCAAGGGAGCTCAGGATTATCTGTTTTTTTCCCCAGCTAAGGAAAAACCCTTTATGTTTAGGTTTGATCCTTCTACGGCCTTCTCTGTTTAAAACTCTTTGTCAAGACGTTTGGAGAGAAGTTTCTACATCTGCTCTGTTGATTTATGGAATTCTTCACTTAGAGGTTTTAATAACATTTCTGAGAAACCATAAAAATACCTTGGTAGCATAAGATAACTAACAATATTAAGGGCTACCCCTCTTGATATAACACAGGCAAAGTCTTCATAGCAAGCTATGCTAATTTCTATGACAAAAGGCACCCATCCTTTTTTTTGACAGGCAGAGAACTTCAATGCTTAAGGAATAAACCACATGATGTTCCTTTTAAGGTAGAGTTTTTATCTGTTTTCAAGAAATTGGGTTTTTGTCAGCTATTCTGGAGAAAGGAGGCTCCAGGGGATCACTAAATGGAGATCAAGTATATAATCAAATAATAAAGTTGGGATAAACTAGCTTTTTAAAAAAAATAGTTCAGTGTGATAGCAAATCCAAAAATTGCTTACCCCTAATTAAAATTAAAAGTTCTCTATCATGTCAACATTAACATTTGAAAACTAGACTTTGTTCATAACTTTCAAGTTATATATTAATTTATTTATACCAAAGTTCTCCTGATTCATGTTTTTATCTCCAGGTCCACACACCAAAGGAAATGTAATTTCTATACAGAGCCCATTTTAACACTGCATTTAATAGAAAATTCATAGAGTTTACCTCAGTGTAAATGGGCAAGGACTATTTCTCATTAATAAATCACACATATGCACACATAACATCTGGAATGTTTGAAAAAACTATTTTTATGAATTTTTAAACATACCAGTTAGGCTGCTCTTCCTTGACTGAAGTTGTAAATTGCTGTTTTCAGACACATCTATGCATTGGTCATACAAGCGTCTTTGTTTTAAATATCTAACATAATGCACACTTATTTTGATATAAAATGGTATATTAATGAACAATTTAGAGTAATGTAAATATAGTAGTCTGTATTTCATAAGAGAGTTTCCAAAAGTGGAAGATATTTTCCTTTCTTTTTTCCTCTTTCTCCCTGGGGCTCACGAAACACTCATCCAGGCATTCACAGATGCAGGGACAAAATGTCAAGTTGTAAATAATGACAGGAAGTATTTTCAAAGAATGTATACACTTTATTTGTAGGCTTCAAAGATTCTTTAAATGGATGTTGAATGCAAATTTCTGTTTATTACATTTTTCCTTTGTTTGGGAGTAAGTTGTCCTTCAGATAAATTTATCTAGTTGAATGTATTTTAGTCTCTTCTTCTTTTTGCTACTATCAAAAGAACACAGTGTTCAAAAGACTGCATAAAAAGGAAGTAGTGAAATGCCAAAGGAAGTCAGATATTATCCTATTTCCATAGTTTCCTAAATAATATGCTAGCATATCCAACACATAGCAAATTCACATTCTTCTTTTTTGCTTTTGACAATTTCTTTTTATTTAGCTGTTCATTTTCTTTGGGAACATCCCCAACTTATTTATTTGTTAGTTAGATTTTTATTTTTATTTTTATTTTAGGAGGTCAAGGTAGATTATACAGCAACTCCTCTCCTAATGCATGTTAGCTTTGTCCTACTTATCCATGCAAATTTTATTTTCTCTGAAATCTGGCAGAATCAAAGTGTTCTGTATAGAACTTCTGTAATGTGACAGTTCTGGATTTCAGACAAAATATTTTCCCCATTTTCTACCCCATCAGGTAGAAAGTAATACTGTATTTTAGGAATAAGCAACTGGGTTTCCAGTAAATATTTTTCAATATTCTCTGGAATTATGAATAAATTTATGTGCGCCACTGTATCTATGGGGCCCATTGACTTTAATATTTTTCCAGCTGTTTATATACAGAATAACAGGGTTGGAATGGACCTTGGAGATCATCTAGTCCAACCCCCTTTACCATTTTAATTGAATCAGAATAGAGCTGGAAGGGAGGTCTTCTAATCCAACCACCTGTTCAAGCAGGAGACGCTATATAACTTGAGACAAGTGGCTGTCCAGTCTCTTCTTAAAAACCTCCAGTAATGAAGCAGCCATAACTTCTGAAGGCAAGCTATTCCACTGGTTAATTGTTCTCACTGTTAGGTTTCCCTTTAATTCCAGGCTGTTTCTCTCCCTGATTAGTTTCCATCCACATTTCTTGTCTTGCTTTCTGGTGCTTTGAAAAATAAGTTGACTCTTCTTTGTGGCAGCCCCTCAAATACTGGAGCACTCCTATCATGTTACCCCTAATCCTTCTTTTCTTTAGATTAGCTATCCCTGGTTCCTGCAACCATTCTTCATATGTTTTTGTTTCCAGACTTCTAATCCTCCCAGTTGCTCTTCTCTGCACTCTTTCCAAAGTCACAACATCATTTTTGTAGTGTGGTGACCAAAACTGACTGCAGTAAATTGCTTACACAGTCAATATGCCCCAGTCTTGCACTAGCCCGCCACTAGCCTGGATGAGATTATTCCTGCCACTAGCCTGGATGAGATTATTCATTTATTAATGAAACTGATAGGCTGCCCCCAAACTATTACTCTGAGTGATTAATGACACATTGGCTTGACATCAAGAGAGAGAAAGTTGTTAACTACCATTGGTTTCTCACAGACTTACTCCTCTATGGTTGGGCCATCTGAAGACTCTTGTTTTGGGTTTTTTTTCTCTCTAGTCTTCCTGATTTTTATTTTTATTTTATTTTTTTTGCGTCATGCGTATTTTAAGCTATTATTTCTCTTCATCATGAACAAAACACAATATGGGTAGTAAATAAAATATTTCTTTTTATTTTTCTTAGAATTTCCATAAATGTCTACCATATGTAAACAAGCTTCAATAAATTGCTTGTTTACACTACTTAGAATAGCCCTTCTGGCCCATCTTTCTTTTGTTTAGCCACTGTTTGCTTTTTTTAATCTTCCCATTCTATATTTATCTAATGAGGATTAAATTCTTCAAGGCAAAGACCATTCTCTAAAAAGTACTGTAAAAATGCCATGCACAACATGAAAATGGCTACTATAAATACATTTCCAATAAATTAGAACAGATTCCACTGTTGTAGTTGGATACAGTGCTGAGTTTATAACGAAGTCATAGGCAACAGCTAAAATACGCATCAGTATTTGCTATTGTAGAATAAACTGCTTGTAAGAGATTAGGCTCTATTTCTCCACCACATAAAATCAAATGTATTTCTTTTCAATTTCAGACTTGATAGCTATCATTTTATCAGGCTGGAAATGAAGCTATTTTTCTTCATATATAAGAATTCCCTATATAAGTATATACATCTGGAAATCTCATTTTAAAGTGAATTTAAGTGTCATTTCAAGAATAAAATCATTTTTCTTTAATCATACTACTAGTTTCGGTACTTTGAGGAAAAGTACTGACCATAATATTTACCCTCCACAGAACTAAGAGAACCTCTAAGTGATGGAGTTGTCTAGTATATATTAGTGTATTGTGTAGTATTGCATAGCATTAGCATATTAATGTATTATGTGGTATTGTACACTATTAGTATAATGCATAATATTATGAATTGTGTATTCCTCCAGCTGTATTTCAGCTTTACTTCTTAGTGTTATTATCATTTTCATCATTATTTTCTCAGCAGATAAAAGCACTTGGCTGACATTGAATGGAAAATTAAGCATTAAACCAAATTAGTATTCACATTAGCTGGAATTTCTGTAGGGTATACTGAAAAAAAACAAAAAACCCAGAATAACACAATGGCAAATTCTCCCCTATCTATAAATACAAAATCTGAATGAACATGTTCATGTGGCAACCGCAAGTGGAGCTCAACTTGAACGAGTGACAATGATGAAGATGAGGTTAGATTTATGTCCCACATTTGTTCGTGAACTCATGGTGGCTTCGTTTATTCCCACAGCAACCATTTCAGATAGGTTGGGGTGAGAGAGAATGACTAGCCTAGTATCAAAAAATACATTTCCATATTTGAGAATAGGCTTTAACTAATCAACATCTCACTCACTAGACAGATTCTTCAATTGCATGAAAATGGCAGAGATGATATGTCAGGCCTGAATGACTCTAAGTGATTATAGAGGATAGACAATAAGGCATGAAAAGAGACAACAATGGTGGATCTTTGGATAACTCCTGTCCATGTATTTTTAGCCTGTGTATGATGTGAATATTTATTTAGTTAGTTTGTCAAACATGTATGAGATAACAGATATAGGTATAAACATGGACATGAGCACAGGTAATGCGTATAAATAAATGGGACAGTGGGACAGCGATAGTAGTGGGACAGGGACAGGGATGCTGGTGTGCTTATTCACGCCCCCTTACAGACGTCTTAGGAATGGGGTGACGTCCATGGTAAACAGTTTAATGTTGAAGCTATGTGGGTTTGAGGATGTAACAACAGAGTTGGGTAGACCATTCCAGGTATTGACCACTCTGTTGCTGAAGTTGTATTTTCTACAATCGAGTTTAGAGACCATACAGAGAAGACAAGGGAAAAAAAAGTAAGAATGAAATTCAAGATATGAATCAAATACCCTGTGTGGTATTTTGATTATGACAGGAAACAGGATTGAGTGTCAGGGTTCCAAGTAACATTGAGTTCTTTACACTGACCTTTCCCCATGTTTTCATACTAGCTGCTTCCGGAAACATTGCTTATTTGAAGGGAGAATCCACTTCCGGTAAGAATCTTGTGCAGCTGGGATGCTTGTAGGAAAAGCTTCCTTATCCTACTTGGTCAGCCTACATTTTAAGAAACATAAATGGCAGTTGAAATAGGGTTGCTCAGTTAGCCATTTGCATATTTGGCATGCTCAGACAAATAGAGAGACAAATGCTTGATACATAAGCCATTCTCAGAGGTATGCTGGTATGAACTACATCCTGAAAATTTTCAGTTCTTGCTCATTCTACTTAAAAAGTCAAAAATCTATAGCTATTAAAAAATGTGCAAGATCTTGGATAATTATAACCACCTGGAGAAAAATGATGCGAAGTTAGAGGACTGATAATGAAAGATTGTTGCATATTTTTGCTGCTGATTGTAATGACAGACATTAATAGGATTCTGGATTATACTATCTGTTATTATTTTATTTGTCAGATTTATTTACAAAACATCCAGCAACTTGATGGATATTTTATCCTTTACTGAGAAATGAGAGGATGAAACTTTGAAAACATGGGGTTTTGTTTCAGAAGTTATTGTAACTGTACGAAATTAATGAGCTGTCTAGACAGAGATCATCTGAGTCAGCAAGTGGACAAACATCTGTTCTGAAAAGCAAATAAAGTTTTTAGATGAAAATCAGAATTCAAATGGAAAGCTAGTGTGAATTGAATGGCATATTGTAAATAATGCAAAGCAGAGTACAGATCATTATGAGACGACATTAATTTTCTTTATTAATTTAGCCAATTCAACTGGAATTATTATTGTGGTACAATCAGCCAGATGTATAGTCTGGATTTGGCAGTTTTTATCTACTTATTGAGTAGTATCCCAAGCACCTGAGACAAGGAGATGTTCTTGTTTAACAGAATAACAGACTTGGAAGGGACCTTGGAGGTTCCCTAGGTGGCTCAATGACTAAGACGTTGAGCTTGTCGATCAGAAAGGTCAGCGGTTCTAATCCCTAGTATGAGTCTCCTGCGTGAGCAAGGGGGTTGGACTAGATGACCTCTAAGGTCCCTTCCAACTCTGTTACTGTTACTTCGAGAGGTTTTTTAATCCAACCCCCTGCCCCCTTCCATTTCAGACAAATGGTTATCCAATCTCTTCTTAAAAACCTCCAGTGATTGGGAATCCACAAAAGGCAAACTGTTCCACCGATCAATTGTTCTGTCAAGAAATTTCTCCGTATTTCTAGTTTGGTTCTCTCCTTGATTAGTCTGATGGTATTGTAGAAAGTTAGCATCTACCCTTCTCCTAGAAGAATGAAATATTCTAGGAAATATTAAAAAGGCAGAATATGATACCCCCCTGGATGAGAAAAGGAGAAACATACTGTTGGAAAGCAGTCCCCACCGTTGTTAATAGCCCCAGAAAGACTGGTGCCAACCTATCTACAAGACAAAAGACTGGGCTGGTCTATCTACAAAACAAAAGACCTTCACCCTCAGGACATGATAGGATTAGCCGTCACTCAAGATCCAAACCAGGAGAAAGCCATTAAGCCATAATAGGAATAGCCCAAAGCCCCTTCATTACATCACCCAGCAAGATTCAACCAAGCCTGGGACTCAAGACAACCTATAAAGTTACCCCTGCATGGCCCCATGGGAATCTGACAACCAATCAGAATACATTTCTTACACAGGAACAGGAAGCTCCAATCTCTCCCTCTCTCTCTCTCTCTCTCTCTCCCTCCCTCCC
>WNWU01000001.1:19911013-19948813 GCA_012654045.1 Ptyas mucosa | reverse complement strand
CTCTCCCTCTCCCTCCAATGCACTCAATTGCCCAGGATCTCAAACCATGTGGTCCTTCCACCATTAAACCATCTTTCCAATCAGCCTCCATGATTCCAGTGTCTTTCTTCCCACTTGGAACTGAACCCAGATGGACATTTCTTCCAACGGTATTAAAGGTATCATCACAGGATATAAGCTGTTCCAAGTAAGATGTCCTTTTTCAATTGATTTATGGTGATTGTCTCAATGCTGATAGTGTTCTAGTGATGCTCCAGATATTTGGGGATTGCTACTATCTCTGCTTTCTTTTGTCACAATTGTTCTACTTCTATTTGCAGATCTTTATTTTTCTTCAGTTCTTTCTCTTCTCCCATATTCTTCTTTCTCCAAGTAATCCAACATCCACTAGCCAGACTTTTTTGTCTTTTGTATCGACAATTGTATCTGTGGTGTTGTGTGGTAGATGCTTGTCTGTTTGTATTCTGAAATTCCAGAGTACTTTAGCTTCTTCGTTTTTGATTACCTTCTCTATTCTCTAATCCCAAATGGTATTTCTTGCAGATATTTCAATGAACTATTGTTGCTACATTGTCATGACATTGTTTCTAGTCAGTCTGTGCAATCTTCTTGCAGCAGCTAACCAGGTGGCCCACTGTTTCTTCAGCTTCTTTTATCATCATTACTATTATTATATACATAACAATATATATTGTATAAGGCCGTGATGGCGAACCTATGGCACGGGTGCCACAGGTGGCACGTGGAGCCATATCGGTGGGCATGCGAGCTCAGCTCCGACACGCATGCGTGCGCCAACCAGCTGATTTTCGGGCCTTCTGGGCCCACCAGAAGTCAGGAAACACACTGTTTCTGGCCTCCGGAGGGCCTCTGGGAGGCTGGGGAAGACTGTTTTTGCCCTCCCCAGGCTCCTAGAAAGGCTCTGGAGCCTGGGGAGAGCAAAAAATGGGCCTACCGGGCCCACCGGGCCATCACATGCCAAAAACGAGAAGAGCACGGGGGGAGGGGGGACGGGACACATAGAATTATGGATATGGGCACCCATGCGTTATGACCCCACCGTGCTCCCCCCGCTTTTGGCACGTGATGGCAATAAGGTTAGCCATCACTGGTATAAGGTATTATGAATGCAAGATATGGATGTAATCTGTCGCTGATATTGTTGCTACTTCAAAAAAATATGATGCTGAGAAAAATTGGCTCACTGAAAAGAATAAATAGGTGATGGAATACATAATAGTCTCTATCCTGCCAGGTATTTTTGTCAGAAATGCTACAGCAACGCGCTTCCTGATTTAAATCTCTTAGCAATAGAGCATTTTGTTCTGCTTGACATGAAGGCAATTGGTGAGCCACTCTGGGAATAGAAAATCAACAATACACCAGCTGTCATTTTATCTTCTATCACTAGTCAGAACTAAGCTGTTTTGAAAGCCAGGGCATTTTCAAGATAACTTTGTTTTCTGTTTTCTGTCCCTTTACGTTGTTAGAATAGAGCTGGAGAGAAAAGCTATGGCTAAGATTCCCAAATGAGGTAGTTTAAAGGGCCCAAGATCAATAACTTGTTTGATTTGTAACAATATAAGAAGGTCCTTTGGAAATGCTTTGGGAAGGCCAGAAAGTGGCTGTATGTACAATCTCCAGCCATTCTCTGGATTTCTGTCAGCAGAAGTCCTTGGGAGGCATTTGGCCTGGAACATTTGGAGCTTTCCCAATTATTATGAGTATTAGCTTTTCATAGATGTATCTTTCTCTGATCCCCTACTGAAACCATCCAGGAAATTTTAAAGAAATGATTGCATGGTATCAAATTAGAAACCATTGTTTACATAAAGCTACATGAACAATGTGATATACGTAGTATGTAAGAAGGAAAATCTGGAAAATTGTATTGCTACAAATTGAGACATCAGTTTAACACTGTGAAAAAGATCATCCTTAAAATGGTCCACTTTCAAACAAACAACATTGATTCAAGAAGAGTAATAGTAAGATGTCTCCTTGTTCACACAGTGGGTTATTGCTTATTTGTTCCCTATGACTACCATTAAGTGTTGTATCTTATGGTTCTTGATAAATGTATCTTTTCTTTTATGTACACTGAGAGTGTATGCACCAAGACAAATTCTTTGTGTGTCTAATCACACTTGGCCAATAAAGAATTATGTTCTGTTCTGTTCTGTTCTATTAATTTCACATGATACAATCAACTTGGAATTAGGATACTAATGGTCATGATATCTATGTAGAATGCCTTAAGCATCCCAGAAAGATGTTTATGTTGACTGCAACAATGATGTAAGACTAGGAGATCCAGATTAAGATTCCCTACTCAATTATGTAGCTCCCCGCAAGACACTGAGCCAACATCCTCAACCTACTGTAGTCTATTCAGTATAGTAATGGATGATTTGAGGCAGTAAATTTATAAATCCTAGCCAGTAGCTTAAGATCTAATGTTTAGTTATGGTTTTCATAGTGTAGGTTGGTCCTTTAAATTGAAAAGTATAATAATCTGTGTATATCAATCCATCCTCCCCAACACATAATACATCTATTTCTCAGCAGTTCCTCACAGAGTTCTACAAGACCTGAAAAAAATCACCAATTTTCAGCAGAAATTGAGTCTTATGTTTTTCCCTCTGATTTTTCAGAATTGTCCAATTTCCTCCAAGGTTCTTATTTTTACCATGAATTACACAAACAATGGGTTAGGTTGTGACCCATTTACACATACTTACTGCCCAAATGTAAGAAGCAACAATCATTTCCAACAATGTGATATTGCCTTAAGGTCATCTGCAACCCCACCCATGTTTGACAGGCCTAAGTCACCCTTATTTTACTAGTATTAAAATAGTATATTCTCCTTATTCAAAGACTTTCCAAAGGCAGCTTCAGAGTCTATTAGGAGAGAAATGAGCAGACTGGCAGTGACAGAAACCGAAGGTGATAGGGTTGCAACAGAGACACCAATTTTGTGTGAATAGCATAGTGTGAATAGCAAACAGCTGATTTGCCAAAGGGTTTTGCCAGTTTTAATGTTTTCAGATCAGATACCAATGAAGATCTAAACAGAAGACATCCTTATGATGAAAACTTACATTTATTTTAAAAAATCCAAAAGTCCAAACTGTCTGGTCTGGTACAGCAACCAGACAGGACAGATACAGATTCCAATGGAGAGTTAGGACTGTAGAAAAAAACAATTGCAATCAGCCTGCCTTCCATAGAAGACCTGTACATAACACGGGTCAGAAAAAGGACTGAGAAAATATCTACAGACCCTTCATATCCTGGTCATAAACTGTTTCAACGTCTCTCCTTAGGATGCTGCTATAGGACATTGCATGCCAAAACAACTAGACACAGGGACAGTTTTTTGCCTTGTGCCATCATTCTGCTGAACACCTAAGTCTCACCTCACAGTACTGTCTTATGTCCAAAGATATTTACCCATGTTGTATGGCTGTAGCATTATGATTAGCCTTCCCATTTTCTTTACTACTACCTCTTATTGGCATCATTGCTATGATTATTATTGCTTTACGTGTACACTGAGAGCTTTTGCACCGGAGACAATTCCTTGTGTATTTAAGCCCATTTGGCCAATAAAGTATTCTATTCTCTGCCATGCCATGCCATGCCATGCCATGCCATGCCATGCCATGCTTAAGATATCAGAGAGGTTGATCTTTGACCTGCCATGTTGTGCTAAAATGGTGATAAGGGTAAATATCATGGCACCTGCCTTTCTTGGGCAGGTTTTACAGCTTTTCAACCTCTCTTTTCCTCCTCTGTCCCCAACCCTGTTACTTAGTTTAGACCTCAGCAAAGGAAGTTGACAGATTAGTAAGGGTTAGCTACAATATTAACTGTGTAGCAGATATTGGATGCCCAGTTAAGACAAAAATGGGAAATAAGCACTTAGCTTATTAAAAGCCATTAGCATTTAAGCATTTAGCTTATTCTTTAAAGAAATGTCTTCTCCCTACTCCCTTTTTGATATATCATTTCCCTAAGGATGTTGAAGAACTCCAAAACTTGACATACTCTTCTTTTATTAATTTTCATATTTTTTTTAAAATCTTGTGTGTGTGTGTGTGTGTGTGTGATTTTTCTAAAATGGAAATATTTCTGTTTTGTTGTCTTCTTTCTGGTTTTCATCGATCTTTTGCTTAAGGTAGGAAATGAAATGTTGCAGCTGGTTGGTTTGCAAAGAGTCCATCCAGAAGTGGTGTTCAGCCAGTTCAGACGATTGTGGGTGGGTAACAGTGATTGTGGGTGGGTCCGCCCACCTGTCCCAGCGTAAAGATGTCCTATTTAGCCATGTTTTTGAGATACACACACAAGCAAAGCGCATGCACAGAAGGCACGCACACACGTGAAGTGAGCATGCAGACGCACGGTAAACCGGTGGTAAGCATTTCTGAAACCCACTGCTGAGCCCATCATGCTATTTTGTACTGCCTTATCAGTTCCTCTGTTCTCCTTATGTTAGGAAAGGAAATGGAGTAATTGGAATGTGATATCTCCAGTCCTGTGAATAGTGTATTTACCTTCACCAAGAAGGATGAGACAAAACAGGCTTCCATTCTCAAAACTCATCTCTAAATCTCTAACAGATTAAACTTAACCATGTTTTGGATGGGTTTTGTTTTAAAATCTAGTTTAAAATATGGAAATGAAATTATTATGAAAAGACTCCTATTGAAATTTATGACCGACCCGAGATCCTCAAATCCTCTGTCATTTTACAGAGCTGAATCATTGTTCAATATTTGACTTGAGAATATGTCATGATTGATTTCGAAACATCTAGAAAAATGGGCATGGAGGGGATTTTTTAATTCCCTCCGCCATGTGGGGAAAAAGTAAAATATTGATTGCCAATGTGCAAATGTATATCTGTCCTAGCTGAATTGGGATTTATTGATTAAAAGACAAAGTGAGTTGTAACTAAAATTAAAATTCAGCTATTGGGATCATTCAAGAAAGAGTGCAGCACTGAGATGCACCTTTTTTTTTTTTACTGTTGAGAAGGTCATTTGCTTGTGCATAAAAGAGAATTGAAAGTTACCAAGCATAAAAAAGCCCCATCGCGTTATTGCTGTTATTGTGAAGTATCTTTTTGAGCAAATGAAACAAACTACAGACAAGTTTTGCTTCCCAGGAGAAAATTATTGTATATAAATGTTTTCTTTTCAAACTCTCTGTCTTTCTGCCTCTGTCTCTCTCATTTCTAAATTTTATTTTCTATCTTATTCTATAGATACTCTTACAATTTTTTTTTATAGAGCTTCACTGTGTATCCTATTCTGTGGTTCTTACAAGTTTCTATGGGTTTACTATGTCTGTACACTTTTTCTTTTCCCTCTTTTTGTTGCTTGGTGTTATCAGGGTTTAGTAAACCCATCCAGTGGTGGGATTCAGCCGGTTCTATCCGGTTCGGCAAAACTGGTAGCGGTGACTGCAGGAGGCTCTGCCCACCTCCCACCCCCCGGATGTAATGCTCAAGCAATGCACATGTGCAGAAGGCTGTGTCCATGTGCAAAGGTGGTGAGCACAAGCTAAGCGAGTGCGCACACACGCACGCTCACATTTGCGAACTGTTAGGGAAGGTAAATGAGTCCCACCTCTGACCCCATCCCACAACTGAGATATATTATTGTTTTTCTGATCAAGCCAAGTCTATGCTTCAGGCTTCCAGGTTTGGCCCGCTTGGCTGTTACCGATGCTAACTGGCTATTGGTGCTGCTACAGAAGGAGATGTGATTGCTGGACTCTGTCTCTGTGGTGACACTTTGTAGCTCGATTCTAAACTATGGGTAGCTCCTTGCTTTTGAATCAGGCCTTGCTGCTTTTACACTTCCAGATATCTCTTACTGACTGCTGATTCTGGTCCCACATAGTCGTCAAACCAGCATTGCTATTGGCATATTTTTATTTATTTATTTTTTTTTAATTTGATTTCTACTTTGGTTGGGTTTGTCAGAGATAGGAGGTATCAAGAAATTCTTGGAAGAATTTATCTTCATCATTCATATGTTGTTGCTTTTAAAAAAAAAGCTAAGTTGTTATTATAACACTCAGAATGCACAAAGCCAATGAATCCAGGAAGCCAACAATTCGATACAGAAATAGAAAATATACCTGACATTAATTGCTGGTAAATTTTGGGTTGGTTTCCTAGATGGGATTGATTGATAGATTTTTATTGTTTGATTTTGTGCTGTGAAATTGTTAGTGACTCCTAGTGACCACACAGTGTCTCCTAGTGATTTTCCTAGTGACCTCTAGTGATTTTCTCCATGACCATCTTTCCTTGACCAGGTCTTTCAGGCCTTCTAATGGTGCACTCATTACCACTGTAATGGAGCCCATCTCTCCAAGGTATTCTCAAGAATCTTCTCCAATGCCAAAGTTCAAAAGCATCAATTATGTTACAATATCCAACTTTCATTTCTACTGAGGTTTTTTTAAAAAATTTGATTTATACGCCGCCCTTCTCCAGAGACTCAGGGCGGCTTACATTGCGTTAAGCAATAGCCTTCATACTTTTGTATATTTACACAAAGTTAGCTTATTGTCCCCACAATCTGGGTCATTTTACTTACCTTAGAAATGGAAGGCTGAGTAAACCTTGAGCCTGGTGAGATTAGAACTTGCAGTAATTGCAGGCAGCTGAATGTTAATAACAGTGCTTTAGTCTGCTGCGCCACCAGGCATATTTTGCACTGCTCCATACTCTTTCCCCCTCTCCAATGCATGCCACTGCAATGGCTCCTCTTGATATAGTACAAAAGAAAGAAAAAGGGACTTCACAGGAAAGTATGCCCCAACAACAGCACAATATGACCCTTGTTAGAAAAGGGACATATACGAAGAAGCACAGAGAAAGTAACAAACTGCATCATGACATTATGATGCGAACTCCATGGCTCATGCCCAGTGGTGGTATTCAAAATTTTCTACTACCAGTTCTGTGGGCGTGGCTTGGTGGGCGTGGCGTGGCAGGGGAAGGATACTGTAAAATCTCCATTCCCTCCCTACTCCAGGGGAAGGTTACTAGAAAATCCACATTTTCTCCCGATCAGCTGGGACTCGGGAGGCAGAGAATAGATGGTGGCTGGGACAGTCAGAGATGGTATTTATTGGTTCTCTAAACTACTCAAAATTTCTGTTACCAGTTCTCCAGAACTGGTCAGACCCTGCTGAATACCACCTCTGCTTGTGCCCTTATGTCTCATTTTAGCACATACCGGTATGTGCTATGCTCGTGTTTATGTTGAGATGTCATGACACATAGTTCCACATTTTTCTTCATCATAATTAAAAGGAGGTCCCTATGCTTGGTGGTGGCCCCCTTGACCAATGACCGCAACAATGTTCAATTATGCTATCCCAGTCATTTTTAATTGATTGGAAACGATGCTATTGTTTGCAAAAGTATAATTATTGGTCTTGGGGGATAGGAGGGGGAGAAAGAAGGTATCCCCAAATATGAACAGACCGTAAAGCTGTGCAAAATCATCTGAAGGAAGCATTCACAGAGCAAGCAAAGCATTCCTTCCAGCTCAGAGTGCTACATCTTCTTGAAGGCTTGGTGTTTGAGGGCTTCTTTATATTGTGATAAATCTACTCTGCACATACTTCCTATAGGATTGCTGCTATTTTACTTCTGCAAAATCTCTGGATAAATTTCTAGGGAAGCCAGGATTCCCTAATAATAAACAGTTTTTTTAAAAAATGTTCTAAATTTAGAGGAAGTAAATGACACAACGCTTCTCCAGGGTGTTAAAAATGGCTTTTGTTTATTCTTTTGATAAATACATTATTTCTCCAGAACTGGAAGAGCAATACTGTATTCTTAAAAGTTTATAGTGGTATATCATTGTTGTTAATTGATGATATGGATGATAATAATAACAATAAGCCAACAACAAGCAATGACCAAAAACTACCGGGAAGTCTATTTGTTCATCTTATAATATACAAGCATGCATGCAGAATCATAAATTGATGGATAAAAATGTATATGAATGGACATTTGAATTTTTCTTTCATTTACTAGAAAGAAGAAAAAATACTTTGCATTTTTGAAAGATTTAATATTATGAAGAAGTATCTTAGAAAGGGAGTTCTATATTTTTGCATTCTTTAATGTAAGAACTCCAGCTGGTCGATATTGTGTTTTAGTGGTGGAAACATAAGTTTTGTTAAGTCTTAAGATTTGGGAATTGAAAACCTATTTGTGCAAAAGTCAAATTAACTTTGGCAAAGCAATGTTGAGGCTCTCAGAAGCTTTTTCCCAGTATAAACCTCAGTACTGGTGCTATCTGGTGAATATATTTTTAATGGTGGTGCTCTCTGAGCTTGGTTGTTTTCTTGCAGATGTTTCATTACCCAAACTAGATAGCATCATCAATGCTAGTCATGAGTGGGTTAGGGTATTTTACACACACACACACACACACACACACACACACACACAAAGGTGGTATGCATTACTGCATTCATGTAAGATTCTTTAATGTATACTAAAATGTGGTTACTATTTGTGTATTCTATAGTTACAATGTCCTCTGTGCATAGACATTTGTTTGTATTTTAAATTAATAAAATATTTAGTTTATAGGGAATAATAATTTAGCTGAAACAGATAACTATAGACATAGAAGCATAATTAGTTATTTTCTTTGGAACAAAAGTTTTGTGGCCCATTATCAAACTTCATCATCTATTGAAATATTTATGATTTGGGCATCTAACATGAACCCAAAGAAAGGATGTTTCAATCTTGATACAACTACACAGTTCTAATGCCCACTTCATTTTTTTCTCTTTGCTTTCATTTCCATTTTCTTCACTGAAAAATGATAGGGTCATTTTATTCTGAATTTAATGTGGCAAAACGCTACACTTGCCTTTAATTAAACTGTCTGGATTATGTGTGTAGCTGGTTTACACGAAAGACATTATTGAAGTCAAAATTCAGTATCTTGTGTAAAAATAGACTCACCTTAGAAACATAAGTTTCACAAAGTAATAATGGTTTGAAATGTTCCTTTTCAACAGTAATATTTTTTCTCAAAATGATCTGATGTAATTGTTTCCTCAGAGAGCAAACCCTGTGTGGAAAAGGCTTCTGTTAACCTGATTTAGACAAAATCCTCTCTGAAGCGTATCTTACAGACATAGACCTTTGTTTTATTTTAATTGAAGGTACATTCACAGATTATGGATCTGAGACAATAAGAAAAAGAAATGGTAATTTTGCTCTGGCCATTTCTCAGAAAAGATACAGATGTTTTTAACTTTTCAGTAACCCATGGAAATGCTGTGGGGGAGGGGGAGGAGTGATGATGATCTGTCAAAAAAAAAAAAACCCAGTGAAAATATCTGTCTTCTAGTGATCACAGTGTGACAACATAATGATTTTTTTTAAAAAAAATAAACTATGCACTTTACCAATTTCCACTTTTAAAAAAAAAAAAGTCATTGGCAAATAGATTCACACTGTGCTGATATGAGCCTGACATAAATGAGATGTTTAAACTGTGTTATGATTTCATCACTTCCCTTCAAGCCGTAGAATGTCTTCTATTTGCATTGGAAATTGGTTGAAAATTTCCTTCATTTGTGTGGTTTGTAAATTTCTTTAATTTGCATTATAAACTGTTTACTATTTCCTTAAGAGTCCTTTAGCAATATAGTAACTAGTCTTTCAATGTTAGTTCTTTAATTGCATTGCAGTCTTTACTATAATATTCAAATGCAGTGATCAGATGCAATTATAACATTGTAATCTGCCAGGAGATTTGCTAGTTCAATCTCTGGTGTAATGTAGAAGTATGGTAAATAATAAATAATGAATGAATGAAAGCCAGTTTGAGTTTAAATACATTTTTACATGAAGGCATATGAAATCATAATATTAATACAATTGCTGATGTTACCTAGCTCAGTAACGAAAATTATCAATAGTGAAATCCAAAATTTTTTACTACCGGTTCTGTGTGCGTGGCTTGTTGGGCGTGGCAGGGGAAGGATACTGCAAAATCTCCATTCCCACCCCACTCTGGGGCCAGCCAGAGGTGGTATTTGTCAGTTCTCTGAACTACTCAAAATTTCTGTTACCGGTTCTCCAAAACCTGTCAGAACCTGCTGGATTTCACCCCTGAAAATTATTACCAATCATTTACTACTACAAATTTTACTACCCTGTCATTCTTCTTGAGAGATAAAAAGATATCCAAGGAAATAAAACAAATTGCATAGCACCAAGTGAACAAAGGAGAATAAACCCATAATATTTGTTTACGCAAGAGTGTTGAAATCTAGCTTTCTAACCAAACCATTCTGTTTTTGGCTGTATAAAGTGGAGAGGCTGTGTGCTCTCTACACTTCTCTTCTCTCTATATACCAATGACTGCATTTCAAACGATCCATCTGTTAAACTACTGAAGTTTGCAGATGACACAACAGTGATCGATTGGGGTTGAGGGGTTGGAGGAGAGTTTCTAGCAAAAAGGAACAATTGCAGAGCTGTTTAACATTCTATATTTTCATCTGTTCATACTATACATGTAAAGAGCATTCTAATTTATCAGATCTTCAAGTCTACAATATTTCTAAGTCAGACATCAATCCCAACCTACCAGACACAGTTCTGAACTTGGATTTTCATGATGCAGCACATAGGAACACCAACCTGTGTGTGTCATTTCTATCCAGTTCAGCCTAAATATCTGGTCTGCTAAATTTAGACCACTTTTAAGCCAAAAGCACTGTGTTGAATTCAACAAATCCTAGAGCAGCATCCATTCACGGGGAAGGTTCTCGCAGGGCTCCTAATGGAAAGAGAAAGATTATTTTGGGCAGCATCCCTTTCCATAATGGCAATTTCACGCTCATGGAAAATGTGCACTGGAAGGTAGAGAAATTTTAGAATACTAATTTAAAAATACTGCTAACTCCCCATTGTTACCTAACAGTAACAGAGTTGGAAGGGACCTTGGAGGTCATCTAGTCCAACACCCTGCTCACACAGGATACCTATACTAGGGATTTGAATCGCCGAACTGCTGACCTTTCTGATCAACAAGCTCAGCATCTTAGCCACTGGGCCACCTAGCCAGGCTATGAAGTGCTGGACAGTCACATTTATTGCAAGCCTGTTGGAATATTGAATATTTTATTGGTAGGAAATTAAATTAATGAAATCAAATGAAATGTGTCATTGATCACTCACAGTTGCAATAGTTGGGGGCAGCCTATCAGTTTCATTAATAAATAATTTCATCCAGGCAGGGTAAAGAGGTGCATCTTGTATAAGCAGTTTACTGCATCCAGTTTTGGTCACCACATTACAAAAAAGATGTTGAGGCTTTGGAAAGAGTGCAGAGAAGAACAACTGGGATGATTAAGGACCTGAGGACTAAAACGTATGAAGAACGGTTGCAGGAACTGGGTATGGCTAGTCTAGAGGAAAGATGGATTATGGGTAAAATGTTAGCAATAGTCCAGTATTTGAAGGGCTGCCACAAAGAAGAAGGGGTCAACCTATTTTTCAAAGCACCAGGAAGCAAGACAAGAAACATTGGATGGAAACTAATCAAGGAGAGAAGCAACCTGGAACTAAGGAGAAATTTCCTGACATAGTTAGAATAATCAATCAATCAATCAATCAATCAGTGAAACGACTTGCCTCCAGAAGTTGTGAATGCTCCAACTCTGGAGGTTTTTAAGAAGAGATCAGAAAACAATTTGTCTGAAATGTTATAGGGTTTCCTGCCTGAGTAGGTGGTTGGACCAGAAGACCTTCAAGATCCCTTCCAACTCTGTTATTCTCTATTCTGAATCCCACCAATTTCAAATGAATTTGAAATGCATTATATTGTTAGCCATACTGAAGGCCACAGTGCAGACAAGAACCTTGGGTTCTTTCTTTGCTTCTTCTTCCCAAACTTAAATCAATCTTTTGGGACTTAAGAGAGTGAAAATCAAAATATATATAGTAATCAGCTAAGCTTCCATGATAGAAACTGATTTCACCTTAATGAAGTCATCAGTAGGGATGAGGAGAAATATGGCTGAGATCATCTTCAATTCCAGAATGGGCGGGTTACTTATTTTACAGGTTTCTGGTTCGGTATTAAAAATAGAAAAGAAAATCTGATATTCTCTATCTGAAACACTTCCCATTTTTTAAAAACGAAGCCTGATTGATTTAGGATCTGTGGGCTGAACTTTTCAGCTCCACAATTCACAGATGTGTTTGATGCTTCTTTAAGTCTGTCAAATTCACTATAAGGGAGGGGGGCAAAAGACTCTTCCCCTTCATTCTGTTTTCAAGTGAGTGCCTAAATGAAGTATGGTGCTTTGGACTTAAAGTATAAAATCTTCCTGACATAAAATCAATTGGAACATGCAAGACAGAATCACTGTCATGAATGCAGGCAAAGGAAAAAAAAATTCAGATCAACTCTTCAGATCCTCTTCCAATCATTGATTTAATGCAGTCTAAGTTTAGAATGGTATTATTCTGTACAGAAACCTCTAGCAATCCTAATTAAACATGAGAAATAGTTGTAATTGCAGTGTACTCAAAAATAAAGATAATTCCTGTATAATCAAGTCTCCTGTACCATTGTACATTAAAAAAAATTCTCATAAAATAGAATCTATGGTTCAACTTAATATCTAGGTGATAAAATAGGAACAAGGCAGGTTTTTCCTTGTCCAGTTGTAGTTTTGTTTATTTGGAAAAGCTTTCTTCTTAGAATTGTTGAATTGGATTAGTACACATTTGGTTTGCTACAGTGTGTATGTGTGTGTGGCTGTACACTTGGTCTAGCACTCTGTTTGTATTTATGTATTATTACTTCCTCTTGTGCTAAATCTTGTTTTAGCTTCTGCTTATTTATTCTGCTTGAAAAATTGTATCCTACCAGCTTAAAAAGTGAATTTTGCATAGAAAAAAATGTGCCATAAAATATCGTCATTGCATTTTATAGCTTCCTGCGACCCCAGTTGAATTCAGAATGAGAATGTATAGGACACACTCTATGAGGGTACATGATTCTGAGGTAAACAACATATACATTATACCAGGATATTACAGCAGAAATGGCAAAAACAAACAAACAATGGAGTTCAGTTATTATTTGCAGCTGCTAAAATTTAATTAACAACTTAAAAAATTCCGCTGAAATGACTGTTTGAAAACAACTATGATATGGGTGCTCCAGTAACACACCAAGTACTTTAAGATTAATTGACGGCAATTATTTTAGAATGAAATAGCATATAAAAATTACAGATGTTTTGTACAGATGCCCTAAAAGCTTCAATAGGAAAATAGGTTTTGTGCAGCCTGAAACTCAACAGGTATGAGTTAAAACTTTTAAGGAAGAGGAATATTAAACCATATTGAATGGAGGAAATTGACTCTTACTTGAAGGTAAGAGTAAGAGTTGCTTGCTTGGAACTGCTGCAGCACAGATTGAATAAGAACTCCAGCATATGATGCTCCTGTTCAGCCCAGGCTGTAGTAAGACTAAGTTACCCTTAAACAGAGGCAGTGATCTTGTTGTGTTCCATATTTTTGTCTATAATTTTTGCCTTATAATTTTGTGTGCATTCCACTTTTTATTGTGCACATGAATATCCTAAGTGCACACATACATCTGCACACAATTAAAAGGAACATAGCTTTATTTAAAAACCTATGCAAGAGTTACAATTGATACATTTGGAGGCCTCCTATTCTAGTCTTTAAAAGATCCATAGCATAATTTTATCTCTTTATAAGGGCCTATCAGTTTTGTTTTAACCTGCTGAAGTCTTTTAGTTTGTTCCCTCTCTTTGTCCCCCATCCATATCCTAGGTCTGTTGTACAAATCGTTTAGAACTTATAAGTTTCTTGGTTGATATAATGATATGATTCAATAAGGTACAAAATTTAGGTCCACATCTTGGTGTCCTGTAATTTGAGGACTCTTAAATTTAACAGCCATCCCAAGTTTATCCTGCTTCATTTCCAAGTCCAGCTGCTCTTGGCTGAGAATGAATTCAGTTCCAGAAGGCAAATACGGTTTAACAAATTGAACAGGAATATGTCAACTGATGGATATATTTTGTTCAAAGGTAACAAAGGTAACAAAAGAGAGTTGAAAGAGGAAGAAAAGGTATCCAAAAATTGCGTCACTTAAAACTCACTTAAAATATTATAATACAATAATGATGTAAAGGTATCCATATAGCACAGAGGAGGAGGAGGAGGAGGCTTTTATTATCCTCTTGAATGTCAGAAAGAATGTGAGGCAGGTACACCTCTGCAGAGAGTGTATCCCGCAATATGGTGACAGCCATTGAGAAGGCTTGGCTTCTGCTCCATGCTCCTCTAATCTCTGGCTAAGGTTAAAGATCATGAACAGCTGAATGTTGGTTTTGTGGGATTTGCCATATAAAATAACCTAAGTGAAATAAGTGCTAGTTTATGTGATTATAAGCAGTGTCGATATGCATTTCTACAATAATGGCCCACTCCAGGGGTGGGACCCAGTGTTTGTTTTTGTTTCAATAATCAGATATGAAGAAACTGAGCAAAAAGGTTGTTGGCTGTCTCTAATGAGATATAAAAGCAATCAAACCATTCTTTTCTGTGGGAAAAAGTACTTTGGGAGAAGTTATATTGGCCTGGTTATTTAAGTTTGCCCTGTGACTTACCCCATCTTTCCTTTTTATATTTGTAGAGACTTCCTTTAAAAACCAGATGAAACTTTTCTCTGCTGTATGCCTAAATTTGACTCTAGGAGTAGGAAATACATTTAACTTCTTTTTCAAAAAATATCACACCAATACCTCAATAAAAAGCAATATTTTAAGTTCTTTCAAGGTATAATTAATGCAAACTACAAAACAAAATTTTAAAAAATCAATATTAAGAGTGAGGCAAACTTTGAACATGATTTGTACTCAAAGCTGAAGAGAATTTTAATTCAATATTTGTCTTAACAGATTTCATTCTGAAAAACATGCTAAGCATCCCAACTAATAAAACAATGAAATATGGTAAACAGAAGCACCTTAGAAAAACCAAACAAACATTAACATTATATTTTCAACTCACAATCCAAGAAGCAATGGAGTGAAACTAATCAAGGAGAGAAGCAACCTAGAACTAAGGAGAAATTTCCTGACAGAGCAATTAATCAGTGGAACAACTTGCCTCCAGGTTGTGAGTGATCCAACACTGCAAGTTTTTGAGAAGAGATTAAACAGCCATTTGTCTGAAATGGTATAGGTTTTCCTGCCTGAGCAGCGGATTGGCCTAGAAGACGTCCAAGATGCCTTCCAAGATCCTGTGAGAATCCAAGATATTTTAAAATTCATACAATTTGAAAACAAAAAAATTAATGGCATAGAAATCTAGCTAATAAAGACGGTTTTAGATACTTTTTGTTTCAGTCTGCCTCTATAGTTTTACCATTTCTTATTGTAGAAACCTAGCTTTGACCTAGACATGTTTCATGGCTAGAATTTTTGAAAAATAATACTGTACATGCAAATGAAAATGCTTTTGAAGCTTCTACCAATATGAGGAAGGAAGGAAGGAAGGAAGGAAGGAAGGAAGGAAGGAAGGAAGGAAGGAAGGAAGGAAGGAAGGAAGCTTTTCTTGCAGTAGTAGTACTGAAATTTGTGATATTGCCCAAATGTTACTTCAAATGGAATGATTCATTGTGGTGCCATCAAGTTAGTGTTGACTCTTTGCAACCATTTAGATTTTTTTCCATGACAACCTTTCCCTAACCTGGTGTTTCAGCTTTTCCAATGGTACACAAATCACAACTGTAACTGAGTCCATCAATCTTGCTGATGGTTGTCCTCTTCTCCTTCCTTCAACCTTTCCCAGCATTACAGCCTTGTCTAGAGAATTAGGTCTTCACATAATATATCCAATGTAGAATACGTTTTAGGCTGGTTAATGCCTCAAGTGAGAACTTTGGGATAATGATTTGTTTGATGATCCATTTGCTTGTTTTCTTGGTGAATATTTCAAAAAGGTTTCTGCTATTGAAAATGCCATCAGTAAAGAGTAGGAGGACCCAAGAATTGTGTTCCATTCCCTGTATTGATCTGTAATTTTTAAACCAATATTCTTTGAGACTAACAAGAATCAGATTAATTGCAAATAGTACTTGCTGATTTTAGCAGAAAACGTATTGCTTGGGAATGCTGAGCTCTTGGGAATTATGTTCTCTTAATGGCTTCATCCATTCTCTCCTGGTTTAAATTGCTCTAATTTAAAGGTGCAACTACTGTTGCAAATGGTAGTCTCAGGAGGGTGGATTTAAAAGGCCAATTTCAATAACTGATTTACATCTAATTAACCCAATTTGAAATAGGCATTTTCCAGAACAATTTTGCAAGCTGGTTCACTCATATGCTTGTAATGTTTGTATGTTTGCAACTGGGGAAAAAAAGTAAAATTAGGTGATAATTACTAGTTTGTGATTCTGGTATAAAATCTGTTGTTTACATTCAATTTGGAGTATTTCATTTTAATAAGCAGCACTGTGGATTATTTATAAATCAACCAACTAACACTTTTCTTTATATACTTCAAACATCACCCAAATTTGAACCATTAAGCCTAATTGCTTTTTGCATATCAGAATTAAGTTTGCATGAAAGTAACAGATTTCTGATCAACTTTGTGCATGCAAGATCAGTGAACAAAGTGACTTAATTGATAACTAATGTGTTGTGCATAATTTGGAAGCTGAACAAATAAATATATGTGTGTCTGTGTGTGCGTGAGTGAGTGAATGAATGAATGAATGGGTTTATGAGATTGGAACATTCTAGATGCAACAGCTAATTCTTTCTGAGAAACCTCAGAGAATAATAATAATATAACTGCTGTGCTTTAGACTACAAACTATAATATTCACAATTTAGGGACTGGATAGAATGAATATTACTTTGACTTATCTTTTAATGTTAATCAGTCACATTTTTCAGATTAACATGCCAAGTGGAACAATTATTTTGAGGATCTTACATTTCTATACTATTTTTATACTAATTTAAAAATCAGTACGAAGTGTATGCAATAGGGCAAATTAGATTAAAACACATATATTAAGTGAAGATACTTGCAAACAGAATATATAATAGGAGAAATTATATATAAATCATAAACACAGAGATGTGTTAAAAATTGTGTGGAAATACCCAGAACTTTTAATGGTTTCTTTTTAAAAATATGCACATTTATGTAGACATGAGATAGAAAAATCTGGTTTTGAAAAAAAAATCTAAATGTTCTAGAAAACAAAACCGATAGAGTTAGCCATCCACAGAACTGAAAACTATACAGAACAAGCTAGTGAAAATCTGTTTGATTTATTCAAGGAACATGAATTTCTACTTTGGTTGGGTTTGTCAGAGATAGGAGGTATCAGGAAATTCTTGAAAGAATTTATTTTCATCATTCATATGTTTTTGCTAAAAAAAGCTAAGTTGTTATTATAACACTTAGAATGCACAAAGCCAATGAATCCAGGAAGCCAACGATTCGATACAGAAATAGAAAATATACCTGACATTAATTGCTGGTATATTTCAGGTTGGTTTCCTAGATGGGATTGATTGATAGATTTTTATTATTTGATTTTGTGCTGTGAAATTGTTTGTGACTCCTAGTGACCACACAGTGACTCCTAGTGGTTTTTCTAGTGACCCCTAGTGATTTTCTCCATGACCATCTTTCCTTGACCAGGTCTTTCAGGCCTTCTAATGGTGCACTCATTACCACTGTAATGGAACCCATCTGTCCAAGGTATTCTCAAGAATCTTCTCCAATGCCAAAGTTCAAAAGCATCAATTATGTTACAATATCCAACTTTCACTTCTACTGCGGTTCATGGGAAACATCATGGCTTGCACAATTCTGATCTCTGTAGGAATCGACACATCATAGCATTTGAATATCTTTTGAATAGCATTTGAATACCTTCCCACCCAGTGGTGAAATCCAATTTTTTTTTACTACCGGTTCTGTGGGTGTGGCTTGGTGGGCATGGCAGGAGAAGGATATTGCAAAATCTCCATTCCCATCCCACTCTGGGCCAGCCAGAGGTGGTATTTGTCAGTTCTCCAAACTACTCAAAATTTCCGCTACCAGTTCTCCGAACTGCTCAAAATTTCCGCTACCAGTTCTCCGGAACCTGTCAGAACCTGCTGGATTTCACCCCTGTTCCCACCTCATCTTCTGAATTCCTAACTTTGGAAGTAGAGTATTAAATTAGATATGATCTGATGCACGAAGCAATTCATAGATCCTAGGGGATCTCCACTCTCGATCCTAGTTTAGTTCCCTGCTACTATAGAGTAATGAATAAAAGCATATGAAATTTATGAATGCACAAATGTTAAGGGCTATGTTTATAAGGTTTTCATGGCTGTCCTACCAAGTGCTAGTCTGTGATATATTTCTTGACTGCTTGTTCCTTTACTGTTGCTATAAAAGATTGACATCTTTAAGGTTAGTTGTTCTATCTGTTATCATTAGTTTGATCTTCTTTACATTTAAAGAATGTACAGTTTCTGTATCTGTTCCAACATGACCACGGCTTTGCATGTTAGTATTAAATGCGCTGCTGTTTATAAAAGAATAGCAGTGTTTTCTTTTAATAAAACTTCCACCAAGGATTGATATTTGGATATTAGGAAAAGAAGCACAAAAATGTGCAAATCCTGAGCGCCCTCTCGTGGTTTCTAAAATCCTATCCCTGCAATTGTATACATATTTTCTTAAAGGTATATTCTGTCCCTCGGAATCAGTAGGGCAATTACGTACAGGATTGCAGCCTCAATAAATCATTTTAAACAACTAGTTAATCAAAAAAATAAACAAGCATTCGCATTAGAAATTATTAATAGCTGTGCCGATGACTGTGACAGCAATTAATTGGAAAGAGCTTGAACTTGCCACATTTTGATTTATGTTCTTCAAAAAGTTGGTTAAGCCAATACAAGTTCTGAAATCCAGTGCTCACAAAGCAAAAACATAAAAATAAAAATGGAATAATATGTTCCATCTGCTTAACAGTCTTAGAGTCATAAGCATCTGATACGAACCACAATGATGAAAAATGATGAAATGTTGCAGGAACCAATCTGGGTCAGTCACCGGGACCAGATGATGAAATGTGTTTTGTGAAATCACAACACAAATCCAAGCCTCATATGCTTGTGCCATGTCATTGGGTGCAAGTACATAAATCACATAGTGTTCACAGTGTATCCACCTACCTGCCTGCTTTTGAATTCCTAATTTTGGAAGTAGACTATCTAGACTCAGATGTGATCTAAGGTACAAAGTACTGTAGTTCTTAGATCCTGGTTGATCTCAGTTTATTGTGGTTCCCTTCTCTGCTACTATAGCATATGAAATTTATGAATACATAAAAGTTAAGGGCTATGATTATAATTAGTTGCACACTTTAACCACCAGTGAATGCTGTGCAACTTAAATCTGAATAAACAAGCAGAAGGCTGGGTTGTAAACAATTAAGAGAAAATGACTTTAAAGTGTAGAACCTGACTGCCTTATTTCTGTCCAAGTTTTAAAGTAATTATTTTAGTGGTAACAGTAACAGAGTAACAGATTGGAAGGAACCTTTGAGGACTTCTAGTCCAACCCCTGCTCAAGCAGGAGATTCTATACCATTCCAGGCAAGTGGCTGTCTAGTCGCTTCTTAAAAGCCTCCATTAATGGAGCACCCACAACTTCTGAAGGTAAGCCATGCCACATTAATTGTTCTAACTGTCAGGAAATTTCTCCTTATACTAGGTTGCTTCTCTCCTTGATTAGTTCCCATCCATTGTTTCTTGTCTTTCCTTCTGGTGCTTTGGAAAATAGGTTCACCCCCTCTTCTTTTCTGTTCTATTCTATTGATTCTATGCCCTCTGGTACAGCTGACACAATCATCTATATATATCTTGAATTTCTTGCATGTAGACTTTCTAAAGATGAATGTAACTGAGAAAGAGTTGCCATTATTTAGGTGACATAAGTCTTAACTAGGGATGTGGTGGCTCAGTGATTAAGACACTGAACTTGTCGATTGAAAGATCAGCAGTTCAGCGGTTCAAATCCTTAGTGCTGTGTAACAGGGTGAGCTCCTGTTACTTGTCCCAGCTTCCGCCAATCTAACAGTTCGAAAGCACGTAAAAAATTCAAGTAGGAAAATAGGGACCACCTTTGATGGGAAGGTAACAATGTTCCATGCACCTTTGGCATTTAGTCATGCTGGCCACATGACAATGGAGACGTCTTCGGACAGCACTGGCTCTTCGGCTTTGAAATGGAGATGAGCACTGTCCCCTAGAGTCAGGAACGACTAGCACATATGTGCAAGGGGAACCTTTCCCTTTCCCCTTTTAAGTCTTAACTACCTTCAAAAAGCAAAGATTATGGAAGGAAAAGCAAATTTCAACTCCAGTAACCTGAATGATTTTATAAACCAGATGATATATTTTGAAAGAACTCAAAAGTACCAAACAGTCTCCAAAACCATACTTTTAAGTATGTGGCAAAGCAGATGGCAGCAAATCTGGATCAAAAAGTTTGCAGACTTCTGAAAAAAGGAAATAAAGAAGGAAAATGGTTCTCGTTCTAAGAATAACATCTTGCGGAACAATCAGCATCCACATTCAATGAAATGCTAGTATTGCTAATGGAATTTCACCCGGTAAGAGAAATGGTGGATGATATCGGTCAATAATAAAGAATGTCAAACTTAGTTAAAGGAAATTCAGATGAAATATTGACCGACTGGAAGTTTTTATAGTTACGAAAAGCAATAAAGCAGATGCGAAAGAAGATTCAGTTTATCACACCCTTAATAAAATGTCACGAAATCATCTCCCCGTATTTATCTCTATTCACTGAGCAGTTTGATCTGTGTAATTTTGTAATGGAAAACCTTTAACTGCAGCTCATATAGTGTATTTTTATTCCGCAGGTGATATGCCTGCATGATGTATATACTTTATTTTATTTTTATTTTATGTATTCCTCAAGCAAAAATTACAAATTCGAATGAGCAAATTTTTTTTTAAAAAGTGACATAAATCTTAGTATACTTATTCACACCACCTTAGGAACCTCTTAAATACAGGGTGAGGTCCACAGAAGTTAAGTTAGAATTAAAACTATGAAAGTTAGTAGCTGAGACAATTGAATCAAGTAAGATATTGACAATTCTATTACAAAAATCTTTCTTTTTTTAACAATCAAGTTTAAAGCGGTTTACTTGAAGTTCAAAGTGGATGTTCACATGTGTTGTATTCGATTAAAACTAAAAATGTCATTTACAGGTCAAATGTTACTATATACAATGTTATATGCAATACTGAATATGATACAATTCTAAATCTCACCACAATTCTAAACTATCCAAACCAAGAAATTCAAGCCTAGTTATCGAGCTTCAAATGGCACTTTTGCTTTTGCAACTATTATCACTTCTCAACAAACTATGGGAGGGAAGGAAGGGAGAGATAGAACGAAACTCCAGACATCAAGACGCCAGCCAAGGGAACCAAGGACATTTTGGCACGTGTTTACCAGAACTGAAGAAGACTTTCTCACAACAACACTAGAAGTCTCCATTGGACAACGTGACCTGGGCTAATAGGGGGGAGGGAGATCTTGAATTTTAACTATATGGGATTGCGCAGGAAATAGTTAGATCTGGTTTTGCCCTCATCTTTGCCGATATGATGTACTCATTAAAGTTTTGCATTAAGAGATTGGATCGTCTCAGCCGTGCTTGCTTTTGGTTGGGTTCGTCATTCAGAACGTTGACTCTGGTAGCATAAGGTATTCTATTATGAACAGAAGAATGCAAGACTTTTCTTGTAAAGTACTTCTGAACTTTCTCAATTGTACAGGTAGTCCTTGACTTACAACAGTTCACTTAGTGACTGCTTGAAGTTACACCAGCACTGAAAAAAGTAACTTATGACTGTTTTTCATACTTATGACCATTGCAGCAATCCCATGGTTGACGCTTGGCAACTGACTCATAATTATGATGCAGTGTCCCAGGGTCATGTGATCACCTTTTGCAATCTTCTGACCAGGAAAGTCAATGGGGACTTAACAACCATGTTAATAACTTAACAACTGCAGTGATTCACAACTGCCAGAGTTGTTAATTCACAAAATTAACAACTCTGGCAAGAAAGGTTGTAAAATGGGACAAAATTTACTTAACAAATGTTTCATTTAGCAACATAAAGTTTGGGCTCAGCTGTGGTTGTATGTTGAGGACTACCTATATCTGATATGTGGTAAGAATTCCAAACAATTGGACAGTATTCTAGGATTGGCCCAACATATGTTTTGTAGGCTCTAGTGAGCAATACAGTATTTTCAGAAAAATAAAAAACTCCATATAATTAAATTAATCACTTTTATTGCTTTTTTAGCAATGCTGTTGCAATGAACTTTAGAATATAAGTGTTTATGGGCTATAAGCTGCCCTTTCAGTTTTGAAGAGTAGAATATAGATTTTTAAATTAGAGGATAAGAATTTGATCTCAGAGCTCTCACTTTTGAGGATTGGGAGAGCCAGGTTCGGGGGAAAGGGTTAGATTTTCTTCCCACACTTATGCTGTTGTCTTTGGGGGTAGACCTGGGAGCAATTTCTAGGAATTGTAGAGCTAAGGAGACTTTAGTTCTACAAGACATTTAGGCCAACCATTGGGATGGTGCCATTAATTGCTCTCCCACTGATTGCATAATTGGAGGGGGGCATGCCCGAAAGAGGAAATGAAAAGAGAAGCAACTGCTTTTAATTTTTTCTATTAGGAACAAGGGTCAGGGCTATGAAAGGACAATTTCAAATACTGAAAATGAAGTCATACAGAAAGCCAAGATCTGCCTCCATCATTTTAGAGTGAAGAGCATGAAATAATACAGGAAAACATATTTAGCTGATTTCTGGAAAAAGACTTTTAACATTAGGCTTACTTAACTGGATTGCTCAGTTTCACTGGATTTCTTCAAGCTGAGTCTAGCCTGGGTGTTGGCAACCCGCGGCTCCAGAGCTGCATGCAGCTCTTTCGTCCCCCTGCTGTGGCTCCCTGTCAGCTGAACCCACCACTGGCTGGTCCCACCCCTCACCCTCCCCTCCCAGTCACTCCTTGCCTGCCCTGAGAAGGTAAAGGTGATGGCAGGGGATGGAAACTCGCTCCATATTTCAGAACAGGAGCAAAGCACCCCTGTACTTGCTGGGTCTCTCGGGCATGACTGGCTCTCCACCCTGAGACACTGGCCCAGCCCAGCTGCAGCCGATACCTCTGCTCTCATCACCTCCATAGCCTGCCCACTGCTTTCATGGCACAGTTAAGTTTAGTGCACTTCACAATGGGGGAGATGGCATCCCCTCCTCCTGGAGCCTATTACGATGTGGAGCCACAGCTGGGCCAGGCCAGTGTCTCGGGGTGGAGAGCTTCTTAGGCTAGGAGAGAAGTGACTAGGAGGGGAAGGCAAGGAACAGGCCAGCCAGTGGTGGGTTCAGCCGATAGGGAGCCACAGCAGGAAGACGAAAGAGCTTTATTTTTCTGGGAACTTGAAATGACTCTTGATTTAAATTATATGGTAAAAAGCATCCAAAGAAGAAAGAACAACACCAGCAAAAAAACAAAAATCCAAAAACCAACCCTCGCCTGTTTCTGGAAATGGTTCAAGAGAGAACACACACACATGAGAGAGAGAGAGAGATGAGAGAGAGAGAGCAAAGAGAGAAAAACAGAGAAAGGGAGAGGGAGAGAGAGAGGAGAGGGAAGAGAGAGATGAGAGAGAGGGATATGAGAGAGAGAGAGACAAAGAGAAAAACAGAGAAAGGGAGAGAAAGGGAGAAGGAGAGAGAGAGAAAAGGAGAGAGAGATGAGAGAGAGAGGGATATGAGAGAGAGAGACAAAGAGAGAAAAACAAAGGGAGAGGAAGGGGGAAGGAGAGAGAGATGAGAGAGAGAGAGAGAGAGAGAGAAAGAGAGAGAGGAGACGGGAGAGAGATGAGAGAGAGATGAGTGTGTGTGAGGGAGAGGGAGATGAGAGAGAGATGTTAGAGAGATGAGAGAGAGAGAGAGAGAGAAAGACAGAGGGAGAAACAGAGAGGAGAGATAGAGGAGAAAGAGATCTGTGTGTGTGTGTGAGTGAGAGAGAGAGAGAGAGAGAGATGAGAAATATGAGAGAGACCGAGGGAGAAAGAAAGAGAGAGATGTGTGTGTGTGTGTGTGAGAGAGAGAGAGAGAGAGAGAGAGAGAGAGAGAGAGGAGAGAGAGGAGAGAGACAGAGAAAGATACCTTCCGTATGTCATTATTCCTGAGCTTTCTATAATTCTGAATAGATCCAAGGAAGCAGAAAGTAATACTATATGAGTTTACCTGAGCCAATCAAATAAGCCTGTTTGTGGACAGACAGTGTTCTTAAGGCATTGTATCAGTTACTTATGGTCTTAAGAAGACCAGAATCAGAACTGAACAATTATATATCATGTAAGCCATTCAGTGGGTTTCTCGTTATATAATTGTGTCAGCTATTTAGTTAAATTAATTATCTGTATGCTGCCGCTCACTTCTGCACAAATACGTTACAAACTGATCACGAACTGCCAGGTTTAATCACATCTAGGTTTGATGTGTTCCAGTAGATGGCAGCATCTGGCCAATCTTGTCTTGGCTCAGAAGCTAAGCAAAGAATTTGCTTAGGGCTAGAAACTAAGCTACGAAGTTGAGGGGACTGAGAAAACATATTGAAAGAAGATAGCAGTACATCATTTCCATCACTTCTTGCTGTCAAGAAAACTACATAATGTGTTGAGTTCAACTTGTAGAAGATTGAATTGCGGGTTTAAATATATTCATGGTTACGATATGCATTAATGCAGACAGAGTTTGCAGGTCACTCCTTGGTGGAAGCAACCAGCTGTGAATGCAAGAAGCCAAACTAAAAACATACTTTTAAAGTCCCTGGGGAAGGGCTTTTAAACAAATGCAGCCTTTTTGAAGTTTCAGGCTGTCATACTATAAATCAAACTATAATTTCAACAAAAGAGAACAGCTAACCCAGCAGCCTAAAAAAAGAGAGAGAGTTGAAGGGAGAATGCAGCTCGTGGGATGAGAGCTGCCTTTTGTAGAGGACTACATTTATATGGTTTCCCCCTCTCCAACAGATTTTTGAATGCCCGCATCACTGAAATTTAGGAAGTCCTGTCACTTTCCAGCCAACATTTCATTAGGAACTGGCAAGAAGCCCATTCAGGACAGGTAAATTGTCCATGAAGGACTAGGAAAAATTTACAGGACTCAGCAAAAAAAACTTGCCGCAGAGTTTTTTCTTGCTACTGCAAATGGCGAGAAAAATTTCATATCCTACCATTGTGTGGCATATGCAGTTTTTAAAAATACAAATTTAATCATGATCTCTTGCAGAACCTTAGGTTTACATGGAACCCTAGTTGAGAAAGGTTCTTCTAGGCTTCTGAATACTTCCTTCTTGATGTGTAGGCTTATTCCTGGAAAGATACGTGTGTTTTTTTTCTGTGAGGCTAATAGATGCTAAATTAGAATCTGCTTCTTGGTTGATACATAGAAAAATGCATGAAAAGTTGCAGTTGAGGGGAGCGTGCACAGATAATTTATAATAGTCTTACAATTTATCCTACGTTGTCACAGACAGTGGTGCCTATAATTTATGAGAAACATGTGAATTCAGCCCCAAATGGAAATGGATGAATTTTCAGTGGGTGTTAACCCACTGTTTCCTATTTCTCAATCTCTCCTTTAAAAAATGAGAATGAAAATATGTTTAAATATATTTTCATGTTTCCAAACATATTTTGCATTGAAGTGCATTTTTTAAAGTGATTTCCACTGAGACTTCCAGTGGTGAATCATTTAGCAAGTTAATCATTTAACAAGCAATACTAGGATGATAGGTGGAGCTAAGTCCCTGGGAGGAGCCTATCATTTTCAAAAATTGCCACCAAAACTTTGCTGTCAATTGCACCCACCCTGTCCGAGACAATGTGCTTCAGGACCTCGTGTAGTCTGTAGATGTGCTGCACAAATATCTAGGCTAGGACCCGAGTTGAAGGAAGCTTTGGGCATGCCACAAAGTGCACTTGCTTTGAGAACAGGTCAATGACAGTCCAGATTACGGTATTCCCAACACTCTCAGGCATCTCCATGGTATTAGTCCATGGATATCTCCTCCCACTGGTTAGCAGAGTTGGCTACTGACTGTAGCAAGTCTGGAGATTTCCCAAGTAGGCGCTTCATGGAGGCATACATGGGGCAACTGGTCATATCAGCTTCTCCCTTTTCATCTTCGGCCATCAAAACTGTCTCTTTGGCAAATGAAGTGTTTTCACAAATCCAATACACACATACACACACACTACTTTGGCTCTATATGTATTAAAAATGATTTGGAAGAAGTGCTTTGGTCCTTCAGTACAGCCAACCTTTTTTCAGGTTTTAGTCTGACCCTGAAATAAGATGCCATTGTTTAATAAGCAAAGTCATCACAGTTAATGTAGCGCTTAAGTTTGCAAAGAAGGTGACTGTTGTTTTAACACTGTGAATGGGAAGATGAATGAGGCTGAGAGAATTATGGCTGGAGTAAGACAACAAATGGAAGATGCAATTTTAAGATTGAGGGGATTGTAATTTTTCTTGACCCATAGACTTCTCCATTTAGGGGTCAAGTGATAAGCAGGTCATTAGTTACCCTGTTTTCCTATGTGAAAATGATGATAGGTTTGCTAACAAAGAAGAACAGAAGGTTATTTTTAGAGCTGACATCATTTTGTTATCTGAGCCTGGCATAAGAGCTGAAATATTTACAAACTAAATCAGGAGCAGGTTTGAATGCTAATTTTAGACATAACAACTGGTAGATTTTAACATGGAAAAGATAATAGCAAAATAAGAGGATTATTTTAGCAGTTGTTGTGAATATAATTCTGCTGGTTTTATTCCTCCCTGTACCTTCAACCTATGGGACGGGGTTGCTCAGTGGCTAAGACGCTGAGTTTGTCGATCAAAAGGTTGGTAATTCAGCAGTTCGAATTCCTAGTGCCACGTAAAGGGGTGAGCTCCCGTTACTTGTCCCAGCTTCTGTCAACCTAGCAGTTCGAAAGCATGTAAAAAATGCAAGAAGAAAAATAGGGACCTTTGATGGAAGGTAACAGCATTCCGTGCGCCTTTGTGTTTAGTCATGCAGGCCACATGACCACGGAGACGTCTTCAGACAGTGCTGGCTCTTTGGCTTTGAAATGGAGATGAGCACTGCTCCCTAGAGTCGGGAACGATTAGCACATATGTGCGAGGGGAACCTTTACCTTTTATCTTTTACCTTCAACCGCTTCATAAATGACCAAGGAGATAGAAGGGTTATTCATCAAATTTGCAGATGACACAAAGTTGGGGGAATTACTTACACTTTGGAAGATAGACTCAAGATTCAGAAGGGTATTGATAGACTGGAGCATTGGGCCCTATCCAACTAGATGCAGTTAATTGATGGGAAAAGTAAAATCCTTAGGCAGGGGAAAAAAACCCCAAATGCACAGGAGTCAGTTTTGTAAGACAATTTTCTTTTTTGCTTCTTAACTGCCACATATTTTAGCTGGGGGAGTTGAGAGGGGGTTGTTGTTGGAGTGGTAGAAAGTTAGTCATAACAACATTCCGTATTCAAGGACTTTTGCCTGCATTTGATGGAGACTGCCGGAAGATTGTATCCAGTTGAGTGTGAAGAGTTGATTGGACAATGTGATGAACTTGTGGGGGTGAGGCAGGGCTGTGAACTGTTAGCTGGGTGGAGAAAATCTGGAAGCTTTCAGATTTGGATTTTCCCAGATGTGCCAACATGACAATAAATTGGAACTTTGAGGAACCTCAGGCCTCAGAGCTTTATTTCATTGGGGGCATTCCTTGGAACCCTGACAACAGGTACATAATATGCAGTACCTCTCTCATCTGTGAGAAAGATCCAGGTGTCCTGGTAGACCATCACTTAAGTGTAAGCTAGCAGTGTGCTGTATCTGCCAAAAAACAATGTAGTCAGAGAAGGCTTAGAGGTGGTACGATAGCCATCTTTCAATACTTGAAGGCTGTCTCAGAGAAAAAGAGGTTGATTTGTTGCCAAAGCACCTGAGGGCGGGACGCATGGGGTGGAAGCTCATCAGAGAGAGATTCAACCTGGAACAAAGGAGGAATTTACTGACAGTAAGAATGATTAATGGGAAAAAGCTTGTGTCCCGGATTTCACTCCCTCGCTGGAGGTTTTCAAGAAAAGATTGGACAATCATTTGTCTGGAATGGTATAAGGATTCCTGTCTTGGGCAAAAGCCTTGGATGGGGCAGTGGTGGGATTCAAAAATTTTTACTACCGGTTCTGTGGGCATGGCTTGGTGGGCATGGCTAGGGGATGTGACAGACAGCACCCGGCCTCCTGCACCCCCTTGGGAGCAAAAATGGGCCACAGGGGGAATGTGCTGTCCTCCCGTGCCCCATTTTGGGACTAGTAGGCCTCCCTGAAGCCTCCTGGGAGCAAAAATGGGGGGAGGACTCCTGGAAGGGTGGGGCAGGAAGGGGCGGGGCCAGCCAGCAATTTAGCTATCAGTTCGCCCAAATCAGCCCGAACTGGCTGAATCCCACCACTGGACAGGGGGTTGGACTAGAAGACCTCTAAAACTTTAGTATTATATTGCAGAAAGAGTAGTGGAAGCTTGGAACCAACTTCCAGCAGAGGTAATGGGTTGATCAGTAACTGAATTTAAACACTCTTGGGAGAAACACCTGTCTACTGTCTGATAATAATTTAAAAAATAAAATAATAAAAAACCCTCAGACAGACTTGAAGGGATGAATAAACAAAGAGACCACAGTAGAACAATCAAATGCAAGGCCCTTAATAGCCACCCATTGATAGTGGAGAATCAAACTGTTGCCAAATTAATTTTTTTATACCGTCATCTTCAAACTGGATGAATAACTTGATCTAAAAACTTACTTTCCTGCAGCATATGAAAAACTACTTCTCCTGAAGTTCTGGCAATAGAATCAGACTTCCTATCTAAACCACATTTCTAAGTAATGTAGCTGTTGCATCTTGAGGTATAAAAATAATTGGCTATTATTGACTCATTTAGCATTGCCATTTCTGACTTTTTAACTCAAGATGGTAACATTTGCCAATAGGTGCTGAAATAATAGAATAATTTATTTAATGCATTATATTAATTTAAATTCTGTTATTGGCATCAAAATATAGTTAGAAATCAGGCTAAAAATGTTTCTCCCAGTCAAAATGTGTGTTTGATAGGCAAATTAATAACAATGGATGATTACTTAACTTAATCATTCTAATTATGAATAATTAGACAACAAAGCAGTGTGGCCCAATATGAAACTGAAATTTGCTGCTTAGTGAAAATATCTCGTAAGAATCTGATGGAGTCCAAGATTTGCATTAGGAAAAAAAAGTGTAGTAAAGGATATAGAATTGTGAGCTTCAGGTTGTGGATTACAGTTTATTATAATCTGGTATTTTTTATGGCTTCCCCTTTTCATTTCACTGGGGATCTCACCAAGAACCCGGATTGGGGGGGCAATAAACTGACTTTGTATAAAAAAGAACACCGCTTAGGGGGGACTACTAAGTAAGTATATACAAAAGTTTGAAGGCTATTGCTTAATGCATTGTAAGCCTCCCTGAGTCTCCGGAGGAGGGTGGCATATAAATCGAACCAATAAATAAAATAAATAAATAAATAAGAATCCTAAGACTCTTAAGGAGCAATAGCACTACCGTGTTTCCCCAAAAATAAGACCCCGTCTTATATTTTTTTGAACCCCAAAATAAGTGCTCGGTCTTATTTTCGAGGAGGTCTTATTATTTTGGAGCGTGTGGAGCAAGACAGGGCTCCTCTTGCCATCTTACCTGATTTCCAGCTCTGTCTCCCTAACCCTAACTAGAGGAAATGGCAGGGACCGGCTACACATGTGGTTAAATATTTTCAGGGAGGACTTTTTTTCGGGGAGGGCTTATTTTAGCACATGTGCTCAAATGCCCTATTGGGCTTATTATCAGGGAATGTCTTATTTTCAGGGAAACAGGGTAGCAATAGCACTTAGTCTTATATACCACTTTACAGTACTTTTACAGCCCTCTCTAAGCAGTTTAGAGTCAGCTTATTGCCCCCAACAATTTAGGTCCTCATTTTACCCACCTTGGAAGGATGGAACGCTGTGTCAACATTGAGCCTGGTGAGATCTGAACTGCCAAATTGCAGGAAGCCGGCAGTCAGCAGAAGTAGCCCGCAGTACTGCATTCTAACCACTCCGCCAACCATGTGAAGTAGAACTTTACACCCTTGTTTAGAAAGAAACATATGCTGAGTTAATTCAGAATGTTAGCACAATCAGAACATGCTTTGAAGGAGAACATATTTTTTTTTAATTTAGAATAGAAATTTTGATTTGGAAGCAGCAGAGAAGTTAGCACAGTCAGCAGCACCACCAAAAGATCTACAATGACACTGAAATGACAACATACATCTAGTGCATAACTTTCGTGTTCCCCATTGCCCTTATCTGCCTTTCTTCTTCTTCCTAGCATATTCCCGCAGATGTAGGGTCCACTTTTTGGATCATTGAATGCCACTTTGCACAGTCAGCTGCATCTCTGGGGCACAGGCCTGCAGCTTGCATGTCTTTGTTGATACTGTCTAGTTATCTCTGTTTTAGACGCCAGCAAGGTCACTAGCCACTGACTTCTAGTTGGTAGTCTGTCTTGGCAACGGTGGAAGGTGCTACTCTCTGGACATGTCCATACTAGCGAAGCCAGCCTTCTCTCATCTTCTTATCTGCCTCTGACCTCTTTGATCATAAATGTTGATTCTTTAAGGGTTAAAGCAGTGAACTTAAAATAGAATAGAGATGTATACCAAATGGAATGTAAGTTTTGTATTCTAGAAGTTCTATCTCGCCGTTCCAGGCTGACTGTATGAAACAAAACAGAAGTCTAAAACTCTTTGGGGTGTTCTGAACATATAGTAGAATAGATTCCTAACAAGCTTTTGAGCTGCAAGAATCTAAATAATCACTAGACAGCAGCAAAGAGATACAGAAATGTCTTGCTTGACTTCAAAATACTGTAATCATTTGCCCTGAAGATATATGTGTATAATCGAAATATGAGGAGAAAGAGATTCATTCTGGGATTTTTGATCCATCACACAAGATAATCTGAATTATTTCCTTCAGGACAGGAGACATTCTGGCAGAAAATATTACATTAATATTTTGAAATCTCTTTTCTGTATCTTTATTGTTGAGATCTATAAGTCACATTCTACTCCAGTTTTAAAAAGTTCATTTGCAGATTGAAATTTTCCCCCTTGCTTATTCTCAAAAATAGATGCCCCCCCCCCAATGGAGAATTGCAGTTTATACTGATAGAATAAAAAGGGAGGGAGGGATAATCCAGGAGAGAATCCCACTCTGGGAAACACATACATACACACATGATCACACACACAAATTCCTTCCCTGACCTAGAGGCAACATTTACATCTTATAAATTACATCCTATAAATTACATTTGCATGATGTTGCACTACCTTACATTTACAATACTCAGCTTACAAAAGAAAATATTATGCATGAGTCATGCACACAACCTTACTATGCAAAACAGCCCTTCTTTTTATATTTGAAATGCTAAAGAAAAACTGCAGCAAGCAGTTCAAACCAAAAATTCAAAGATACTTTTGCAGCAAAAGGTGCTAGAGACCATATCAATAGTATGAAGGAAATAAACAGAACGAATCTCTTGAGAGTGAAGCAAGAGGCCTAACCCTTAGTCCCCTCCAGTGGGACTAGGGGAGGTTCACCCTTAAGGAAGGCAAGTTGTTATAGTCATGGTCCAATGGGTTTGTGTACTGATATATCACCACATTGCCCTGCCCTGGAGAACACTTTCTTTTGGGTTGCTAGTTGGTAGGGAAAAAACATGCTGCTGAGAGTAGCTGTTGTCAAAGCTTGCTAGATGTTACCACTGGTTGCTCTAAAATGGATCAGCTTCATCTTCTCAGCTTTCTTGGCTTGGTCGTACAATACAATATCAACAATTCTGCTTTGTTGGCCAAGTCAACAAACATCAACTATATGCAAAGATGCTGCTTCATGATGAAGTTAGAGTTCTTGGGCCAGCCAAGAAAAATCCTACTCTAACACTAGACTTTGGTTTCTGCTGCTGGAGTAGAGGAGGATGTGCTGGATGATTCAGGCTTCTTCCCTTTGCTTTGACTGGGTCTTCTGTCTTCTACCTAAGCCATTTCCACAACCAGGAACTCTTTTATCAGTTAAGGTAACTGTCCCCTTCTTCCTTAGGTCAAATAATCTGGCAAGCATTAATATTTTGCTTGCTGCTGCACAACTCCAGTGTGAAATATTAAGACTCTAACATTTTCAGAGCCGAGCTTCTTCTGGTATCCCACAGGTAGATGTAATTATTGAATATGTAAAATCTGAGGGATCAGGTGTATGACTGCATTGATCTAACACTTGCGTCCCTTCCTATTGTAGTGGAACTTGCCATATCAACTACTGTATGATACTTTCTCTAAGAACACTGATAGTAACTTGATGCCAGCTGCAGTTGGCATTGTTATCAATCTGATGTTGTCCCTTCCAGACCAAAATGATTCCATACAATCAGACATAGTTTAGGATTAATGCAGCTGATGCTAATAAACTGTTCCTAATTTCATGTTGGATATCCTGTCCATGATCACAATTGAGATTTGGCTGGCCAAAGCTTTCAACATGTGATTCATGTTCATATTTGGGGTTTGGGGTGAGGTATCATCAGTATGTGGATGATACTCAGCTTTTTATTTCCACCCCGAACCAACCCAGTGATGCCCTCGACGTGATGGCCCGGTGCCTGGAAGCAGTACGGGTCTGGATGGGTAGAAACAGATTGCAACTCAACCCGGCCAAGACCGAGTGGCTGTGGGTACCGGCATCTCGGTTCAGTGGAGAGATGCCATTGCTGACTATAGGGAGTGAAGTTTTGCCCCCTGTAGACAGGGTGCGCAACTTGGGCATCCTTCTGGACTCACGGCTGAGCTTGGAAGACCAGATAATGGCCGTGACCAGGGGGGCATTTGCCCAGATACGTCTGGTGCGCCAGTTGCACCCCTACTTGGACCGAGATGCCCTACGCACAGTTACTCACACGCTGGTCACCTCACAGATTGACTACTGCAATGCTCTCTACATGGGGCTGCCCTTGAGGACCACTTGGAGGCTTCAGCTGGTACAAAATGCAGCCGCGCGGGTTGTGATGGGAGAATCCCGATACTCTTATGTTATACCTCTCCTGCGTGGTTTGCATTGGTTGCTGGTTGCCCTCCAGGTGAGATTCAAGGTGCTGGTGATGACCTACAAAGCCCTACATGGCTTAGGACCAGGATATTTGGCGGACCACTTACAGCCAGCAACGATATCCCATCTCCTGGTTCGCGCCCATAGAGAGGGCCTACTCAGGGTGCCGTCAGCAAGAGAGTGGTGGCTGGCGACCTCCAGGGGTAGAGTCTTCTCGGTGGGTGCCCCCACCCTCTGGAATCAACTTCCCTTGGAACTCCGATTAGCGCCTGACCTTCGCACCTTCCGCCGTGAATTAAAAACTTGGCTGTTTAAATCCCTTGACCTGGACCGATAATGGGGTTTTAAGGGTTAATTTTAAATCTTTTAAATTTTTAGACTTTATTTTATATTGTGGCTTTGTTTTTATTATTGTGAGCCACCCTGAGTCCATTGTGAGATAGGGCGGCATATAAGCCGAATAAATAAATAAATAAATAAATATTTACTTGAACTGCCACATGGGCCACAGCAGTTTGGCATGAAGAGTCACCCGCCTGTGTCTAGGTCAAGCACCATGAAATTCTACAGCAGTAGACATATTTTTATGCCACTCCTACTAATGCTTTCTTAGGCAGAGTTGGAAAATGTGCACTCTACATCAATCAAACTAAGTGTATGAGTTGGATATATAAATGTTGGTATCTACTGATTTCAGAAATACTGACACTTCTTTGCTGCATTGGTGATATAAAGAAGGCACCATCTGCCTACTAAATATGGCACATGAATGGAACGGGTAAATAGGAGGCACCAGAATCATACATTCTCCACTATGTTGAATAGCTCTTATCTGAAGCAATCTTCATTGTGAGAACATGCATCAGGCTTGACATCTTTTGGCTTCCTGTTCCTTGACCCCCAACTTCAATAACTTTGTACACATCCTGAGTATGAAAGATGCCTGCTCTTCTTCTCACTGCTGCCCCATGGCTTTCCCAATGAATCTTCAAACATTGGGTTGCCATTGGGCCCAAAAGCTGAATCCTTTCTTGGTCAAGGGTAAACTGATAACAGTTTGCTAGATCACAATTATTCACTATTATTGAATACTATGACATCTGATTCAAGAGGAAGCAGTTTCTCTAATCCTCCTCTGGTGCCTTCAACCCATTATTTGGTAGAAGATTAGAGGTTAAGCATCATGCAGAAATGTATTGTTGAGATAATGCTTTCCAATGTCACCTGTCATCATTATGTAATTGGAAGTGAATCCCAACTATCTCTTCCTCCTACCCAGTAATTTTAGAATGTTATTTTTGTATAGTTATTCAAACTAACTAGTATGTCACCCTTTGAACAAGAAACGTAGATTATTATATCTTTCATAAATCTAACTTTCTTTGGTAGTTATATAAAGAACTTTGCAAGGCAAAATAATTAAAAAGCAATTAGTGTTTCAGCTACTTGTAACTGCACACTCAAGTCTTTGTTCATTTATGTCAATAATCCCACATCATTTAACCCAAAGTTCTTGAATTCATTATGCTAAATTGTGAAAAAAAGGTCTCTGTTAACCATATAATCAGCCCAACCCATTTCTATTTTATAACTGCTGTAAAATAAAGAACATAAAACATATAATATGGGGAAGGTTGAGTGTTCAACTTCATAGGTGATCAAACATAATAGATAATTCTTATACTGTTAACATTAATCTCCAGGTAGAATTACAGCTTCCATTACATACAGCTCTATATCTATGTCCAAATACACAAGCTTTGGCCCTTTCATATTGCATGCAATATCACGGCACATACAAGGATTGCTTCTTGAGACCATGTAATCAGCACTGGGGCTCCAAGTATGTGAAGGGACCATTTCCTGTCTAAGTTGATGCTTGTTGGTTTTCTCAGCTGCTGTATATTTTAATTTTTGCATACATGTATGCTTTATTTTTATTATTTTTCCACCCAGACTTCTTGTTGCGATATGTGACTATATACATTGGTTAAACAAATAAATGGCCTTGCTTTCATTATTTACCTTTCGTCTTGCACCCGGTGAGGATGAAGTAGGAAGAGGACGAAATCTAAATGTTATGACTTGAGATCATGATCAATAGGAAAGATAGAAACAGTTCTTGAAGAGTGGGTATGAAGCAGTTCTTACATGGGATAAGAGATGCTTGGTCGCAATCAACCCAGTGGGAAGGCCATTGCCTCACAAGGAACTTACCCCTCTTGCTTATTCTGCTGCATGGGACAGCTTCTTATCAATCTTTCTTGGAAGGATCAAATGACACTTGTTTCTAGCTGGTGGGAGGTGTGCTGTTGGAGACAATTTTTAATGGAATAAATGCAACGTGTTTAGGGAAAGGAGTTCTACATGTATCTGATTTATCTTCATTCTTCCATACCCCTTGGGACCAATTTATTTCTTCATTCTTCTATGTCTCTTGAGGCCAAGAGACTTCAAAATTAATTTTGCCTGAGGGTCACAAAGAATTAGATTTAAATTGTTCTCCAATGGCCAATTTATCCATCTCTCTATAGCCACCAAGCAATTTTGCGCAACCGGCAGTTTTGAACTTCCCCAGAGCCAGAAGCAACATTGCCCAGGAAGGAAGCAAATGTGTCTGGATGACTGAAGCAAATTAACTGAATGATTTTTTTTTTGGTTGGGAGAAATTGTTCAAGTCTGGCTTGCATAATGATAGCTACCATGCATTCCTCATTTTCAACCTGCAGGACTTAATTATTGATATTAACTTTTTTTATTTTACTTTTTTGGTGTTAATTCGCCGTTCATACTTAAGAAGAAGTAGCTTTCTCATATTTTTGTATATCAGATCTCTAGAGCAATTATATATATATATATATTTCAGTAGAAAAATGAACTTTGTGAGTACTAGAACAAAACTTTGCTTATGGGCAAATAAATAGACATTGCTTTCATTTTAAGCAGCATAGATTTAACCTTGTTCAGGAAGTTGAAATTGTCTTAGAATGAGTCAGAATGAAGTATGACTTTGCAAAAACATTAGGGGTTTTTTTGTTTTTTTTTTTAAAGGTATAAGTAAAAGGAACACATTTTCGGGGGAAATGTGGGACAGTGTCAGTCATTCCTTGAAGTCTTTACCTCATAGGAATTAAATTCTCAGTTTCATAATTCAATAAATATGTGAAGCAGAAATAAGGTATTTATGTACTCCACTACAAAATCTCCTTATTTTGAAACTCCTATTTTTTCCCTCATTTTGAGTGCTTTTAACCAAAGAGCTTCAGAACTGCCTGATGTGATCCCAAACAAGCATTTATTTACAAATAAAGAAATCATGCAAATATTGGAAAATGGGGCATTTAAACCAGGCATAACCAATTCAGAATAATTTCAGAACTCCAATCAATAGACAAAGTAATAAATTTGTGTTAGGATTTTGCAGATATAACAGGATGATTTACAAAACCGAGTATCTGAGTATTGGGTCACATCAAAATGCCATAAGAATGTTCGTCTTTAGTGGAGCCAAATCATAAGCCATGGAGGAAGTTTGTTCTTTATTATAGTAATTAAAGACTTACATATATGTGTTGAATCAGGTGTTTATGATATCTTTTTATTCTTTGGTGTCAGAGAATAAAGTTCTTATCTCCTTGGCTGGTGTGCCCAACAAGCCTTCCTTGATTTTTCCTTGACTTTTCATTTATTTTGTCAAGATTTCCCCAAGATTTCCCCAACTGTCCCATAAAGACAGACAAACAGTGAATGTCAATTGGTTTCTTAGCTTGAACTCCAAGATTACATGGGCACTTCTTCCCCAACTCCCACTTATCTCTTCAGCCAGGTGTTTCCTACTGGTTAGGCTCAGATCTCAGAGGGGCAAGCCCTTTTCTCTTCTTCAGCCTTCTGAAAAATTAAACAGCCACTGAAGGCAACTGAAATATGTTGTGGGCTTTGAAGTCTCAGCTGTGTTATTTTTCCAATACATGGAAACACAGGGTACTTAGAGTCAGAGGTGGGCTTCACATAATTTTACCACCGGTTTGCCTCACAGTGAAAATCTGAACGCGCAGGTGGCCTTCCGCCATGCGCTTTGCACGTGTGTGGGGCTTGTATGCATGCATGCAATAGGATGGCATAGCACCAGGGCGGGGGGGGTGGGCCCACCAGCATGTCGCCACTATCGGTTCACCCGAACGGCTGAATACCACCTCTGCTTAGAGTCCCCTCTTATTACTACATCTGTTCTCCTTAAAGATAGATAGATAATAGATAGATAGATAATAGATAGATAGATAGATAGATAGATAGATAGATAGATAGATAGATA
>WNWU01000001.1:19898900-19911003 GCA_012654045.1 Ptyas mucosa | reverse complement strand
AGATAGATAGATAGATAGATAGATAGATAGATAGATAGATAGATAGATAACCTTTATTGTCATTTTTACTGTGGGCACACTAACACATATTAAAAATGAAATTTTGTTGCTTGCTCTCAAAAGTGTACACATACATAACTATGTAATATAGTCCAGATTAGTGGTGAAATCCTGCCGGTTCCTGGTTATATTGACAGCATTCCTCTGGTCCACTAGTTTTGTCACTTTGTCAAGGAATGCAATAAGATTAGTGTGGCCTTCCTGCATTGCATCTTCTAGTTCTTCCTGTTTGGTTTCTATAGTCTCTATAACTGTATAGATACCCTAGAATCATGGGTCACAGAATTAACCTAATTTCTTCCTGTCTTGGACACTTCCACTTGGACACATCACACTTATGCTTTCTTCTTTCTGCCTCACAGGATTCAATTTGAAATTTTCTCAGTCGGGTGCACAAGATACCTTCCAAACACAATCTTAGTGCAGCCCTCCTCTTTTAGGAGTCTTAGAAATACTTCCCATTGTTAATGAATCCAAATTGTTCTTGTTGGCAACTTCAGTGTAGTCAGTTGTTCACCTCTGATACTCTTTTCTCTCTCTCTCTCTCTCACTCACTCTCTCTCTCTCCCTCCCTCTCTCTCTCTCTTCCTATCTTCTAACTTGAAGGAGTGAATAAAATTTTCACATGCTTCTAGTTCTTTCATTCTCTGCAGCATGTGATTTTACCTTACAGGACTTTTTATTTTTCTCTGCTTAGATTATTCAGATTGGATCTCATCATACCTTTACGGGAAAAAGCACCCTGCTATGAATATTACATTAAGTGCCTATCATACCAATAACATTTCAACCATGGGTGACTTTTGAGACAACAGATATTGGAAAATGCACCTAGGGTACAACTGGTAAACTGCTTATTTCTGGAACATTTTCCATATTCTATAAATGAGATTTATTTGGAGTATATCTTGGTTTAAAGAAGTTATGAATAAAATTTAAACTGAAGCATGAACTAATGAAAGAATAAACCCACCTCTTAACAAAAACAAAATGAAAGCTGCTTTTGGGGTCATAGTATTTTTGTTCTTTCTTCAGTGGCTACCAAACTCTTAAATTGCACTGTATTATTCATTAGCAAATAGATTAAATGCATCATGCTCTAATGGTTTTCAAAAAGCCATCTACAGTGTGTAAAACTACTGCGATCTATGCCAAGCTCCATATGTCCATTTTTTTATTCACTTTGACTTCATTTCCTATAGGCTCAGAGCAATTCCAAGATGTTGGAGCAAGATCAAACAATTTTGGAAGTGCTAATCTAATATAATTAGCTAGATCTGGTTTGTGAAGGAAGCTATATTAATTTGGGCTGTATTGGCAGAATTCTCAATTTTCACCTGCTTTTTTCAGATGCCAGTCAAGCAATGCAAGGTTGCACATTTTGAATGATATGGTGGCAGACTACTGTATGGTAATGGAAACATGGTTAAACAACATGCTGAAAGTCTACCATTTGATGTGCAGCACCTTGGTGTTATGTTGCAAATGTCCTTATTAAAAAGTTAAAAGGTAACTTTTAAAATGCTGCAAAAGCATTATATTACACTGGTGAAATGGGTATGGAAACATTACTATTGTGAAGCCTGATGACTAGGAAGGTGTACAGTAGCCAACATGACAGTGGAATACCATATGACATCTGTTTTGCTAATGATATCCTACTTGCCTTTAGCTCTTTCTTCCTACATCTGTTCTTCCATTCACTGATAGTTCCTCACAATTCTCTAGCTTTTATTTAGAATGATATTAACATTTTATTTCATTCTTTCACTCCTTACATAAGCAACTAAATAGTCAAAATTTAAAATCAACCCTCATCCCTGCAATAATTCAGAGAGCTATCCTATCTAAACCTTGGTATACATGAAGGTTTGGCTCACTTTCAAGAATGTGCAATTTTGTGACAAATAAATGAAATTTGATCCAAATATAAATTGCTACCACTTGAGGCAAACTTTAAAAAACTCAAAAAAAAAGGTCTTACAGTTCGTGTTCAGTGATTCGGTAATTGTTTCATTTCCAATTTACTGGATTTTTGAATTGCAATTGGACATCTAAGTACCATTTTCCCCTGAAAATAAGATCTTATATTATATTTTTTTGAACCCCGAAATAAGCACTTGTCCTTATATTCTGGGAGGTCTTATTATTTTGGGGCACATGGAGCAAGATGGGGCTTTTTTTGCTGTCTTACCTGATTTCCAGCTCTGTCTCCCTAACCCTAACTCAGAGTAAATGGCGGGGACTGGCTGCACATGCATTTAAATATTTTTGGGGAGGGTTTATTTTCAGGGAGGGCTTATTTTGGGGTGGCTTATTTTCGGGGGGGGGCTTATTTTGGCACATGCACTCAAAAGCCTGATTGGTTTTATTATCAGGGAATGTCTTATTTTAGGGGAAATGGGGTAAGTTGAATATCTTAAACTTAAGGATTTTGCTTTAGGAAACATTATTATTGAATAGGTGACAAAGCTTTCAATGCAAACAGAAGAAAGCAGTAGAAACCTGAAATGTTAGCAGAATTAGTAGGTGTATGCTAAAACAGAAAGGTGATGATTTCACAGAGAAAAGCTATCTTTCCTGTAAGCAGCAAAAGTGAGCTCATAGGTCAAAGCCTGGGCCTCTCAAGCAAGTTCTTCAAGGGATTCTTTTGAGCATTATACCCCTAGCTTCTCTTCTTGCCTTTGTGCAGTTGCTTAGTAATATTATAGCAGCCACCTATCTATCTGATTACAGGATGAGTTAACTTGGCATCTCTCTACTTAGCACCAATTTGTGGAATAGGTAGGAATATCACAGGCTGTACTACCAAATCAAAATTAAACCACTGTAAAAAAAAGAAGAAGGAAAATAAATTCTAAAACAACACTTCTTGTAATTTGTGGTGATATGGAGAAATTCACCTCAAATCATATAAAGTGTTTTTGAAAGAATCTTATAAGATAGGCCAAAGGAAAAGTCATAATGCTGAGTAGGCCAAAAGAGTTTTGCCAGCATTTCTGGAATAACTCTGGTGCTACAATTGCCATGAATTGTCAAAAGCTTCTTATCTGATTGCCTTATACCATTAATCTCAAAATTTAGCTAATGAATTGCATTGATTGCTTATTAATTATACTTTCACTTCTAAAACACATTCATCTGTTAACTGATTTATGGTAAATCTTGACAAAGGGCCCTGTTTCACAATATTTATAACTAAAGGCCTAGGCAAAGTATAATCAAGGCTATTACTTCATATTGATCCACTTAAGTCTCCTCAAACATGGTATACATTGAGAAAGTCAACTTTGTTTTCTCCTATTAGCAGGGCATAACTTAAATTCTAAACTTGCAAAGTCACAGAAACACTACAGCAAAATTATTCAAGAATTCTTTATTGGTGTATGCAAATAAGGGGAGGAAGGAGACAGCTCACACTTTTATACTTGTTGAAAGAAATATCCAGGTCCAGTTCCCAAACCGGGAGAAAGGTATTGCAGACAAAATGGAGGCTAGAGGCTGTTTGGAAAGAGGGTCCATTTATTGATGAAGGAGAACAACCAAGGACGTATGGTTTTGGATAGATGAGCACCTGGAGTTGATAGCGAGAGGTTTGTATACTTCTCTTGGGCTTTGAACTTGAGCTTCCTCTTCCTGTGCAAGAACATGTATTCTATTGGCTGTTATCAGACTCCCATGGGGCCATGTAGGGGTCATGTTTGTCTGAGATAAGTTTGATTGAACTTTGCTGGGTGATGCAATGTCCTTAGGAGATTGTGCAATGTATGAACTCTACTGCTAGATGGTAGTGGGTTAATCCTATTATGTCCTAAAGGGTCATGTCTTAATCCAATCATCCTGGAGCTGAAGGTCTTTTGTTTTGTAGATTGGCTGGCCCAATCTTTCTCAATGGGCACAAAATACCTGCTGGGACTAGGGACCTGGGGCTCTGAGTTTCTGACTCCCTTAAGATTTTTATTTCCCTTTTACGGAAAATATTTTATCCAGCCTTTTTTAATATCTCTCAAAATATTTCATTCTTCTGGGAGGGGGTGTGTGCTAACTTTCTACATACTCTATAATTCTATGTTTTGATTTACTACTAAGGCAAAAATCCTATATGCTCTAAACTAGTTTCCATTTGCAAAAATCACAGGTGTCATTTTCTACATTTAAGGATTTAGGGTTTCTTGCATTTTATGTATTACTATTTCTTATAGCAATCCTGTAGTGAATTGAAGTCTTTGGACCATTTCCTTGTATATTATTGTATTCAGTTAGAATTTTTAGGATTCTCCATTGCAGATTATTTTCCCCCTTACATTCATTCCTGTTTGATTTTGGAGACTTCCAGGATAAATACCTGCAGTTTTCTTGGCAAGGTTTTTCAGAAGGGTTTGTCATTGCCTCCTTCCAAGCTTGACAGAAAGTTACATGGCTCAAAGTCTTGTACTTAAGGCAGGAATCCTGGTTTCCAACCTGTGCCTTGTCCACTACACCAAACTGTCTATCTTGCAGATTTAATAGCATTTAAACAAATAAAAAATGGAAAAAGCAAGAATCCAACAAGATTCTCAGAACAAAACCTCCTAGGCAATATTTCATATTGATTCTTCCCCAAGGAGATTGTGCATGTGGACATATTATGCAGAATAAATGAAATAATACTATATAGTAAAGAAATGTTCCATCTCCAGCTTTTAAAAATAATTCTAAAAAGAATTATACTTTCTTACCAAAATAAAAAGGCTTTCCCTCTTCATAATAATAAAAGAGAATTGGAATATCCAGCGGTGTGTATAAAATAGATTTAAGCTGGAAGCAGAAAAAATTAACCAGTTGTAGCAGAATATTGAAAGCGTATATTTAAAAAATCTCTGTCAAAGACAGTTCCCAGATGTGAGAGGCAGACATTTGTACTAACCTAACTAGAATCCAAGTTCCAGATCAAAGAAAGATAGCCTCCATTATTCTTTGTACAGCACTGTTTTGAAATAGGAAGGTAAAATTTATTTTTCGTCTTCCTTAAGCTTCCCCTTCAATAATAGGCCCAATCATATGATGAGTTATATTGCTTGTCTCCTGTGACTATTTTAAGATAAAGATCAGCTATTCCTGACATCAGTATGTAAATTAGGGCAAACACTGCAAAGAAAAAAAAGTGCAGGTTACAAGTCATCTTTTCTTTGTTTTATACTTTTTTGGATTCTTAGGAAGAGAACAGAAGTGACATTGTTTCATAGCATTTCAATCTGTAGTATTTATTTACTGAATAGAGAATAAAATCTGCCAAGAAGAATGACAGAAAAATTCAATCACTCTTTCTGATCCCCTTTAACTTCTATATCTGAGCATACACATCAGGATATGTGATTTAAAAAAAACCCCTGTTGGAAGTATAGGAAAATACCATTAGATCCATCCAGGGGTGGGTACTACTTACCTTTACTACCAGTTCACAACGGGATCACAGAAATTTTGAGTAGTTTGGAGAACCAGTAGCAGAAATTTTGAGTAGTTAGGAGAACTGGCAAATGCCACCTCTGGCTGGCCCCAGAGTGAGGTGGGAATGGAAATATTGCAACATCCTTCCCCCAGGAGTGGGGAGGGAATGGGGATTTTGCAATATCCTTCCCGTGCCATGTCCACCAAGCCATGCCCACCAAGCCACACCACGCCCACCAAGCCACACCCACAGAACCGATAGTAAAAAAAAAATGAATTTTATCACTGATATAGTCATAAACCCTATATGTATTTTTCTAAAGTTACTGAGCCAGACGTGGGGAGAATGAATCAGAATATTTATTATTTTCAGAAGATGGTAGAAAACAATCCTTTATTTAAATGATGGTGTATTTCAAATCTAGTTTAAAGAGAAATGATTACAAGTAAGAAGAGCAGAGATAATCTTTAAAATTGCCAGTTAACAGTAAATAATAGGGTAGCAACTTAAATAGAGACTGTTTTCTCCACTATATTGTGATATGAGATTTGTTTATTTTATTTATTTAGTGTATTGCATATCATACATGGACAAGCAATATATATATTAACATTTCAGCTATATTAGTAAAACACAATAAAGTATAAATGTTAAAAAGATTTATGTTCAAAAACCAATGTAATACATGGTATTTTCATACAAGTGAATGATAATATTGCAGTTGTATGCAATGGAGAAGAGCCCAAATGAAATTTCAATAATAGGCGACTATGCAGGAAAATAGATTGTCATAATAGTTTCTACCCTGGTGTTGTTGTTACTCTCACAAACTCCTCCATGTTTGCTTGTGGGCTTTCGTTTAAAGTGGAGATGGGAGGAAAATATCAGCAGTTTGGTTCACTCATGGGAGAAGTTGTTTTGAAATGTGTTGATCTTCCTTTCCAAAAGCATAATCATAATAATTGCACATGAATAACCAGAAAATAAGGGTTAAACTTTTAAACAGAGATAAGCAGAATTCCTCAAGTTCAATTCAGAATTAATATAGTCTATGACAATTTTGGAATATACATATATATACACATGCAATGTTTTTATTTGAAATATGTTAGCATGAGAAAGAAAAATAACCTTCCCAATTTTTTTAATAATGTTAAGTGTAAATTCTGTTTTCATATAATAGGATAGTAATTATTTTTTACTGTATCACTCCTTTGCTGTCCCTACCAAATAATATGATGTGATTTTCCAAAGGCCACCTTCATTAGTCAAACTGAAATGACTGCCAACATTCAAGGTATTTGTTATTTCAAGTCAAGGCATGTCAAACATTTATTCTAACACTATATGCATTCCTAATGAATATAGAAATAATAAACTATTCTTTTAATAAATGCAATCATGCATGTGTTGACATAGAAATAATTCCCAGTTAAGTTCAACAAATCTTACTCCAAAACTATACAGATTTGCTGATTGTAGGTTCCAACGGGAGGGGGAAAAAAGAGGAAAATGATCAGTAGAAGTATATCTTGCTGTTCAAGCCAAAGACGAGGATTCAGAAAAGCCTACCTACGGATTAGCAATTGTTTCTAAGAGTAGGCATAGATGTGTGAGTGTATTATGGGTGGCAGTGCATATAAAATAGCTCTTAACTTGTGAGATTTCAAGAGGGAATGTGGTGATCTCATAAAGTGTCCTGAGAGTCTGCATATACATTCATAAGCATTCTCTTTTTAACAATTGAAGGTCAATGAACTCTATCTAGCAACGTCACAGGTGCTTCTTTTAAGAAATATGCCTTATGCCACCAGGCTTGAAATTTTGGGCTTGGAACTGCGCCGCTTGCGATCTGATCTAAGCATAGTACACAGAGTTGTCTGCTACAATGTCTTACCTGTCAACAACTTCTTCAGCTTCAACCACAATAATAGCTAGGCAAACAATTGACACAAACTCAAGGTAAACCGCTCCAAACTCGAGTGCAAAAAATATGACTTCAGCAACAGAGTGGTCAAAGCCTGTAATGCTGTACCCGACTCCATGGTTACATCCTCAAACCCTCACAACTTCAACCTTAAACTGTCTATCGTGGACCTCACCCCATTCCCAAGAGGTCCGTAAAGGGGATGTACATAAGCGCACCAGCGTGCCTACCGTCCCTGTCCTACTGTCCACCATTTATCTGTATTCATTTCCTTCGTTCGTGTCCATGTTGATATTTATACCTCGTACCTTGTACATATTTGACAAACTAATAAATAAAAATAAATAAATAAAAATACAGTACACAGTATTTTAAACAGACTTTTAGATACTGTATGCTGTTCATCAGGACACATCTATCAGTTTCCTGCATGCTAACTAAAGCTGTTTTTAAAGATTAAAAAACAATGAAGAAAGTATCCAAGGAATAATATAATATTTATAATATTGATGCACACGTAAATTGCCAGCTATCAATTCACAGAAGCCTCTGCTCATTCAAAATGTATAACTGGGCAAAAATGTAACTTTCAGCTTGCTGGGAGCAATAATATTCTTTCGCACCCATGATTCTCTTCCAGTTCACCTAGCATTAAAATAACATGCAGGCTTTCTTCTAGAAACCTATTTGGGATGCATTTGCTGTAAAGGATTTATCTAGCAAGAACCACTTTCATAGTATTTTAACTGGAGCTCAAGTTATTTCATGGAGTTGGATTTCTTAGACAGGTTTCCCAGAAAATCCTTCTTATGGAAGAAGGAAGGTTTAGTTTTATAATTTTATTTACTATGGTTTTGTATGCTACTGAAATTACTGGCGCACTATGTGCCAATTGCATTTTTAGAGAGTCTTTAAAGGCACTCATCCATGAATGCATTGCAATAACTAGTTTCAAAGAGATAAGAGTGTGTGTTACTATCACCAAGGATCCCATTCTAAGAAGGACTACAATTGGTGTGTCAGCTATTACAGCAGTACTCAAGAGTCCCTCAAGTTACAGACCTGCTTCCTTATGGAAAGTTACACCTCATTTCAAATCAAATTTGATGCTCACGGAGACATTTTCAGCCTGTTTTCTCTTTACTATCCTTCATAGCTTTTAGGAACCAAGACAGGCAGATATCAGCTCAAAGTTTCTTCCCGCTGCATTACCAAATGGAATGCCTATTCAGAAAGCAGCAGAACCAGGGCAAAACAGTATCATCCATTACCAAAGATTACAGGCAGTCCAGAATACTGGAGTTAAATATATCAAACAGTGCTATATTTGGTCATCTACCAGAATGGCCAATGCAGTTTTAGTTCCATGTCTAGACTAGAAACTGAATTAAAAGGGATCATACCTTAGGGTCTTTTGCAACTAACCTGCATAATATGTACAGTATATATGTACTGTATTGAATTGATATAATATTTTTCCCACTTCTGTAGCAGACCCTATCTGATGATTAGATAGAGTAGACATTTCATTCTTCTTCAAGACAGCTGGCACAATTCCAGCTCCCAAATTTTTGAATTCAACTAGCCACTCTTTCATTAGTTGACCAAATGAACTTGGCACAGGTTCATCCAATCCACAGGTTGTCAAACTCATTCTGTAGAAAATCCTACCCACATTCAGAAATTCACAATCAAAATTAGCTTCAGATAACTTCACAAGGCATTCTTAAATTCAGTCACCTTATTTGAATCTGTCCATACAGAGTCCAGACGATCAAATATAAGTGATGGTATCAGCAAATCTTTATCAAACATTTCAGTAGCCTATCGGTAAATAACTCTGCCCATCTACTATAAGCAATATTTCCAACGTATATTCTGCCAATACAATCAGGGTGGAGAAAAAAAAACCAATTTGCCATTCTTATTCCCACAGTGTAAATCCCTTGGTGGGTTCTCATCAAGGTTTGATCATATTTATTTCTCATTTTCCTTCACAAGCGATCTAATCATTATTTCAGTTACTTTATCTTCTACATAACCAGGGAATGTCATTTTCTAAGGAACACATCAGTATCAGTTTCAGAGAGAAGCTATTCAAGAACAGAAATATCCACAAACTTAATTATCTCCAAATTCAAGAATTAGATGGAAGTGTGGTGAAACTGATTGCCAGATTACTGGGGGGGGGGGGATATCCCAGAGATCTACTGGAAAGCAGCTAGATTCATAAAGCACCTTAGATGGATAAACTTAATTGGTCCCCCACACCAGCAGTGACAAGCTACATATTGTTCAGAAAGTCATGGCAAAGAATAACAGTAAGATCCTTATTGTTAGATCACAACATAGCAAATAAAATAACATTTGATGCATGGATGGGTTGCAACCTGAGATTGCCTGGGACAAGACCGCGAAATTTGCCCCCATTGTTTCTTAGCCTGCATATCTTGGAATTCCCCATTAATAATAAAGACTGGGACCATTAATTTCACAGCTAGTTAAAACTTAACTCCTCTGGTGATAAACCAAGCCTTGGAATGACCCTTGTTTTACAAGATCCCAGAATAGGAGCCATGGTGGCACAGTGGCTAGGATGCAATATTGTAGGCTAACTCTGCTCACTGCCAGCAGTTTGATCCTGACCAGCTCAAGGTTGACTCAACCTTCCATCCTTCCGAGGTCAGTAAATAAGGATCCAGATTGTTGGGGGCAGTATGCTGACATTGCAAACCTCTTAGAGAGGGCTGTAAAGCACTATGAAATGGGTATATTAGTCTAAATGCTATGTTCTACAGATTCAAGCTACAATATTCTGACATGCCCTATTATTAAATTGGATTGCAGAAGTCAAACAGTTGTCTACATCAGATAAGCTACAACCTTTTTTACCTTGTCATTCTGTACATTCACAATCAGTATGACATTTCCTTGAGTCAATTTTTGGTTTCCTGAACCAAATTATTATCATTTGAATCCTTCTTTAGTTAATGCAAATATATTGAGCCAAGAGAGCAAATTATATTGTATCAGAATCCATCTCATTTTAATGCATTAAAAAGTTGAATATCTTCATTGGATTTCATTGAAACCACATGCCCATTTATTGTGACTTTCTGGAAAGTTGGTGGACTACTTTATATCTTTTTTGTGTTTTTTCTTTTCTTTTCTTTTTTTTAAATTTGATTTATATGCTGCCCTTCTCTGGAGACTCAGGGCAGCTTACAAGGCATTAAGCAATAGCCTTTTTGTATATTTATACAAAGTCAGCTTATTGCCCCCACAATCTGGGTCCTCATTTTACCTACCTTAGAAAGGATGGAAGGCTGAGTCAACCTCGAGCCTGGTGAGATTTGAACTTGCAGTAACTGCAGGCAGCTGAACGTTAATTACAGTGCTTTAGTCTGCCACGCCACCAGGCTCTTTCTTTTCATTCCTTTCTATTTACTTTTCTTACTTACTTTTTTCTTTAACTTTGTAAATTTTTTACCTTGCAAAACCTTTTCAAATAAAAATTACAGTAGTTAAAAAAGAAAATTGTTTATGTAGTTGAAAAAGTAGAATCTCTGTATTCACAAAAGGACACATTAATATGCTGGCTTCAACATCAATGTGTTGAACCCAAAAGCTTCTCTGAATCCCCATATTTTTATATACTGATTCTCTTTCCATGAAAAAAAATCAGGTAGGAAGCAAGTGATGAGAAACCATGAAATCAAATGTTGCACTGGTCATCTGCAAAATTCTTTGTCATCAGACCATTTTTCTTCGCTACGATAGCTTAAGGCAGTCACCATTGTTGATTGGCAATGCTTCATTGATGAAAGGTAAATTAAAAAAAGAACTGTCTTCTAGAAATCTATTGAGTTGCCTTCTCCTAAAAAAGAAAAAGAAAAGAAAAGTACTCACAAGATTCAAAAGCAACACAGTGCTGCATTTCCCCATCGGATGGGTGTAGTGAATTATACCTAAATCACCCACTAAGGGGAGCATGAAGCTGGACCAGCCTTTCTAGTTTCTATGACAACGGCAGGGAGTAGAGTCTTCCAAGCCCAACACTCACTGAAGCAAATGCTGGATTACACAGTCCTTCCAAATGTGCTGGATTCTATGGAGCAGCAAGCAGCTCTGCTTCCTGTTTTGCAACACCTTAATTCCCTCAAGCTTTGTAAATTGGCCCATCTGAGCTCTCATTTATGAAGATGGTTCATCACTCCGGTTCCATACAATCATTTAAACAGCAAAAAGGTCAGTAGGAGTCTTTTCTTTCTCCGGCGATGAGCGTCAAATCATTAAGTGCATGCCCTTGCAGTATTCTTCAGCTTCAGCATAGCAGCTGCTAGAAAGATTTGGAGCACAGAACCAATGCAGGCAGCTTTTAAAACTCTTGCAGTAAGTTAAAATGCTCTTTTGCACTGGAGCTTGAAAGAGTTCTCTGGGTGGAGGAGTAACTTGGCTACATTAAATACTTTTTTTTTTTCTGTAAACAGCTTAAAAGGATATGAGTTATGTACTAAAAGAAAAAGCCTCTTCATCACAAGATTGCATTCTTCCAGAATTAGAAATGAACAAATGAGTGTTGTAGCCATTCACTCTACTATTATGTCTATCTGTCTGTCTGTCTATCTCTCTCTCCCCCTATCTATCTATCTATCTATCTATCTATCTATCTATCTATCTATCTATCT
>WNWU01000001.1:19883021-19895611 GCA_012654045.1 Ptyas mucosa | reverse complement strand
TTATTATTATTATTATTATTATTATTATTATTATTATTATTATTATTTATAACGAGTTTTACAAAACACATCAAGAAATTGCAGCTTCCTGCAATAACACCAGTGGAACTGCAAAAAACTGCGCTACTCAGAACATCATATATTTTAAGAAGATACTTGGTTGATACCTTGGACACTGGCAGCAACCCGTATCAGCCATTATCACCAGTCAATGGTATTTGTGATGCATTTTTAAATGTCCAGTTGACTGAGTTTCATATTTAATGAATAAAAGAGATAATAATAAATAAATAACAATAAATATATTTTATTATTCTCATTGAATCCTAAGCAGTAGTTAACAGGTTATATCTTGTAATAAACTAGTCCTTACACTATGATATGAAGCTGACTTGGTAAAACAAATTTGACCTAAGTTTGGCCATAAGTAATTTGATTTGGGTTGACACTTCAAGCTAGAGCTAATCAAAAATAGAAATGAAACCATCCCATCTCTTCATTGTGGCATTATTAGATCAAGAAGTTGAATAAAATTGAAATATCGCTTAATTAAAAGACAAAAATAAAATCAGACTTTTCAGCAAATCTTGTAGAAGCTCAGAGAAATTGGATAGGAAAGGCAATATGTTGTAGGCTAATGATACTAATAGATAACAACACCAAATTATATAGCTATTCCCATTCTAAAGTTCTGTTTAAGAGAGAATTTTTTAAGTTCCTATCTTATTCAATGAATGAAAACCGCTTGAAGCCTCATAACTATAATTTTCTCTATATGCAATATTTAACTTTAGATCCTCAGTGGCTTTTTGTATTATGTACTATATTTTTTCTTATATCTAGAAAATCCTCTTGGATTTGCTGCCAAACAATGCACAAACCATAGCAATAAGGATATTGAACACCCAGTCGTTCCCCATGACTTGCTATTTCTTTCTTTGATTAGTATGGGAAAAACAAAGACTGAACGTTTTCCTCAAGCATATTTGATCATTTGACCTTACCTCTAAAGATTATTTGGGAGCACTTCTAATTTGAAATAAATTGAAGCTGGCAGCAAACCAGCCCTAATACTCATTCATTCATTCATTCATTCATTCATTCATTCATTCATTATCTCTCCCCCTCCCTCTCTCTCTCTCTCTCTCTCTCTCTCTGTGAAATGTAATTTTTTTATAACTTTATTTATGCAGAAAGTTTCATTTTTCACATCTGGTATTTTACTTCTGATATTTTCATTCTATGTTTTATATTAAATGATTGGGCTCTTCCTTTGTATCCTTTTGACCTTTGTGTGAGTTAACCTAACCAGGAAAGTAAGTTATTGGCCTAAAATTATCAAGTCCCCTTTGTGACTAAGAAGGAATTTTAACTTCCTCTCAAGACTATCTAACATAGACATAATCAATGGATGAGAGTTTCATTATACAGTCATAGTTAAACAATGGTAGTAATTGCCATCAGTGGGGATAATGGCCATTCATTTTATGAACTAGACAAGTTCATGAGGATAAGGCTAATAGTGACTGGTGTATAAATTTGGATGACTGTATGCTATTTCTTGAATTGAAAGGTGCTTCCAAAGCAAGCCAGGATTTCATCAGCATTATGAAAATGGCTGAAGTTGCATCCTGTCATCACACTGAATACTTTGTCATTTATTCCCCCCAGTAGACACCATGAAAACACTGGAGGGAAATTGCATCTTGGTTTGGTTTCTTGTTGGTAACCTTTCCAGCTGATCTAGTTGGCTGCTGTATTTACACTGGGACATTTGACTTGAGTCTGAAGAACTCTGCATGTATTTGCAAGTGCTTAAAAGTTTCAGTTATGGTACAAGAATCAAAATGTGTAACATATTTAATGACAGACTGTAAGAAAATTCATCATGATCTATTTGATATTTTGGGTAATAGAATTTCCAATCTTAGTTCCAGATGACAAGCCTCAGAAAAGACAGTTATCTGTTAATACTATGGTAGGATAGCATACAGCTTTATGAAGGAAACACCCTTTTGATTTTTCTGATTTTTTGTACATCTTTGACAATTAATGTTTCATGTGGATCCTACTGAAGTGTTAGGAAAGTTTGAATGACAAAATATCATCGGTGTTATTCAGCTATTTCACAAAGACATCGAACATGCTCCATTGTGAAAAAGTAATTGCCATCCTGTCAATTCAGTTAAAGGAATAAATAAAATGAGTTGTGTGAGTACTTCATTAAACAATCAAGGATGATTTCAGCCAGGTTTATGAATCTCCTAAGCTTTGGCTCCCTTTGTCCCAGTGATGTTTTACCACACAGACTCTAGAGGCACATGGTGATTCCATTCATCTCATACAAATTGTCACTCATGAGAGGATTAGCACAATGAGGGGTCCTCAGTGCATTCTGAGTTTGGTTGTTTTCTTGTAGATGTTTCATTACCCAAACTAGGTAACATCCTCAGGGCACAATGATCAGCATTAACATTAGCACAATGGCTAAGGAACTGCTTTGCTGCCTCAGGATCTGAACAATACCAAGTAATTGAATGAAGCACACATTCTGCTTTGGATCAGGATTACTACAGGAGAATATCAGACCATACATCAGCTGCAACTGCAAGTAACCATGGCAGTGAACTGAAACATACCAGCCAGTTTACAATAGCGAGAATGCAGAGGAAAAAATACAATGCTTTATAATGGTCGTCAATGCTTAGATCTAAATAGCAATAGCCACAGCACGTAGACTTACATACTACTTCACAATGCTTTACAGCCCTCTCCAAGCAGTTTACAAAGTCAGCATATTGCCCTAAACAATCTGGGTCCTCATTTTACTCATCTCAGAAGGATGGAAGGTTGGGTCAAGGATTGAGGATTGAGCCGGTCAGAATCGAACTTCTGACAGTGAGCAGTGAATTAGCAATACTGCATTCTAACTTCTGTGGCACCTGTGCCACCTGTGCACATTCTAACCATTGTGCCACCATGGTTCTTTAGTTTTTTTAAAAAAAACTTACCCCAGACATTAATTAATCACTGCCTTTAATTAATTAATCTGTTCCATTCTCATCAAATGGTTTCTTCCTTCCATCCTTCTACAGTGTTTTCTCCATATGCACAGTATCTAAGATGGACAATACAAATTACAGTATGTGAGAAACACAGATCAGATGAGGGAATGAAAGTTGTTGTAAGGGAAAATTAAATTTATGATGAAAGGCTCTCTTCTTCACCATCCACAAGTCTATATCACCTGAAAATGGCAGTAAATAAAGCTGGCAGAACAGAAGCCAGAACAATTATTGGCTGGACTGTAAAAATACATAAATGACCTTAAAAACACATTTTACTTTAAAAATAAAATTGTAATTCATGCCAAAATTTCTAGATTACTTGGTGAAACTTTAAGACTTGGCTTCATTTCAAACTAAGCTTCTTATAAGGTTTAGATAGGTCTGGTCAACCTTGAGTCAATCAGAATCGAACTCCTGGCAGTGAGCAGTGAGTTAGCCTGCAATACTGCATTCTAAGCACTGTGCTACTCCTAAAGCTCATGGAAATGTTGTAACAAGACTTGAAATAAGTAAGTCATTATGGAAAACCTCCAAGTGGTACTGAGTTGAATCACTTTGTCATGGGGGAATAGGACAAAGTAGACAAGATGAAAAATCACAGTTTTGCAAACAAAGTTACTTTCATATCAGTGTCAATGTCAGATGCATGGACAATGTGATGAGGCATCAACTGCATTGCCATAACTGTTACGTTGTTTGCTTTAGCCACGGCTCTGATGGAAATATTCACGGGAATATGAGAGACAAATCATAAATTACAAAATAGAAACTGTTTGTCACAATTATTCTACCGAAAGTTGATTACTGAATCTAAGGGGATAATTTTTCTCTCATCTTGAAGCATCATGTGTGGGATGATTTATATATGAAATAATGAAACAAGTGCCTGACTTCAGTGTTAATTGTTCTCTTGAACTTCATTTCCATGAAGCTCTGATTAAACCCATTGGCAAATATATGCAAAAAAAAAAAAAAAATCAGACATCCCAAAGGGGGTGAATCATTTTTTGCAGAATTCTAGATAATGTAGAGTTTGAATAGAATGACCAAGGGATGCTTTAGTTTACATCCCTGATAAATTAGGCTATGAATCCGTTTCTATCAAAATGCTTTGCATGTAGAGATGGCATCCAAATAGGCATTTTTACTCTGCCCTGTGAATCCAGAAGTGCTTATTTTAGTATCACTTTCTGAAAGTCAACAAGTGTATCCATAAACCTTTGCAATACTATCCCAAATTTTGGAGAAACTGATCACCAAAACGTGTATGACACCATGAGGTGTCTGAAGGATATCGGCATGTTGACCAGTCCATAATTTAGAATGTGTAGGAAAAAAACATTCGCTATGTTTGTTAAAACAGAATGTTTTCTGTAAAAATTGTAGAGTTTATTTTTTCCTTGCTTTGCTCATAAAGTCCTTGATAAACCACTTTACAAGAAAAAAAAGAGGAAATATCAGTGTATCCCAAAATGTCAGGTGACTCATGGTGATCTTTTTAAGTGTATTGAAGAGAAATAACCATCTTGCTGCTTCCATGGTGTCACCTGTTCAGTTTTTGCATTCCTTCTTCCTTTGACAGCTTTACAGGTGCCATATAGATACACTTAAAAAAAATACTACAATTCGCCTACACTTCAAGAAATCAGCATTACCTTTCATTTCTATGAAAAATGATGTAAGCATTTCTTATCGGAAGGTGAAGCAACAAGTTTAACAACAAGTTTAACAACAAGTAGCATTCATTTCCAGCTTTCTTAAATTTGAAAGCAGCAAAGAAATAGTTTGCCATTGAACAAATTCCAGAAAATTTTGATGGCTAAGATACATTTCATCATAAAAATAAGGACATGTGCAGGAAATGGTAGGGATGAACAGGGGTGGAGGGCCACCAATCTCCAAACATTACTTTTTCTTGAATGTAAGAAATAGTCTGTTGAAAAAATGTATAGTTAAAGGCAAAGGGTAGCAGCATGGGCAGTGTTTTGGTCCATGTAAAAGAATTCCACTGAGGAATATTTCTAGTTTTCATGAAAGCAGATACATTCAAATCCAATGCAAACTTTAATAACCATCTCCACCAAACTCCATTAACCCTCTGAACCATTTCTAGATATGATCATTTTTATTACAGTTCAGAAGTATGTATCCATCTGCTAAGCTCTACTGCATACATACTACTTGGATACTATGTGCTGCAGTGGTGAGTTGCTCCTGGTTCTGTCCGGTTCTTTAGAGCTGGTAGTAAAACCATCAGGAAGTTCCGCCCACCTGCCGCGATGTCATCATGGGTGATCTGCATATGCATAGAAGCTTCTGTGCATGCACAGAAGCATGCGCAAATGCGCAAGCGAAGCAAGTGCGCACATGGTCCTGTTGCAAACCAGTAGTAAAGTAAGTAGAACCCACCCTGCTGTGCTGTCAATCTCAAATTTATTTATTTATTTATTTATTGGTTCGATTTATATGCTGCCCTTCTCCGGAGACTCAGGACAGCTTACAATGCGTTAAGCAATAGCCTTCATACTTTTGTATATACCTGCTTAGTAGAGCTTTCGGCCCCCACAATCCGGGTCCTCATTTTACCTCCCTTGGAAGGATGGAAGGCTGAGTCAACCTTGAGCCTGGTGAGATTTGAACTCGCAGTAATTGCAGGCAGCTGGCAGCTAAGTGCTACTTAACAGTGCTTTAGTCCGCTGCTCCACCAAGGCTCCTTGAATACAACATCAGTTCACAAAGTCCACAAATAGTTTGTAGCCAGTGTTTCCTTGTAAGTCTGAATTTCTACTCTTAAGCAAATAACCCAAATAGTTTTTAGTGATTGTTGTACGTTCTTGCAATGTCATGAGCAAATATATTCACATGAGTTTGAAATTTGATTTTGGTTGCTTTGATTTTTGATTCCATCAGTTAGACTCTCCGTCTCTCTCTCTCTCTCTCTCTCTCTCTCTCTCTCTCTCTCTCCCCCCCTTGAGACTTTCAACACTAGCAATATAGACTTTAATGCGTTTTTCTTACATAATTACTCAATTTCGTTTCAAGCTATTCTGGATATAGGGAAGTGTGATGGCTCAATTTAAAGATTCTGAGTTTCTCAGCTGGAAAGCTAACAGTCTGAGTTCAATACCCAAGTGTTGTGTGTTGGGGTGAGCTCCCGTTCCTTGCCCCAGCATCTGCCCACCTAGCCATTTGAAAGCATGTAAATGCGAGTAGATAAATAGGTACCGCTTAGGTGGGAAGGTAACAGTGTTTAATGTGCCTTGGATATAGTCAGGCTGGCCACATGACCACAGAATTATCTTTGGACAACACTGGCTCCCTTGGCTAAAAAAACAAAGATGAGCACTGTCCTCTAGTGTTGGACACAACTGCACAGGGAAAACCTTTATCTTTACTTATTCTGAATATACATGTTTCTTATATAAATGTCAATATAAACTTAAAATTAATTTAATTCATATCATTAATGTTGGTTTATCTGTAAATTTCCAGGTAAATGCTAACTTTGAATTTAAGATGGATGTGCAAGAGACAGCCTATGAAGCATCAATGTAGAGTTAATCTGCTTAAATTAGACTTGTCTCTAAGAAAGTGGTTCCAAAGCCACTTGAGTTGGTTTAATCATATCCACAGATCAATTAGAACATTCAGTTGACTTTAAAACATTTAAATTCTTTAAATTCTACTATTATGGAGCTTTCAGTACCATGGGCTGGAGAGCAGCAGGGTATAGCAGATGGAGTTACCATTTTGATGATTAAGACAAGTTGTATACAAAATCCAAGTCAAGAACAGAATGTGAACACGAGGGTTATTTACACATATGGAGCTATGAATTTTTGTCTAATAGTAGTAGTAATTCAATAATTTCTCTATCCTTGGGTCTGTACCATAAAATGATTGTACCACTTAGCAGGACTTACTAGGAAACTTCTATTCTACAGAAAACTAAGGTCATCTTTGTCCTTTTGATTTGCTAACTGTCTTGGCCAGCATCCAATGATTATCTTATTTTTGCAGCCAAGATTTGGTAGTTTTATCAAAAAATTAAAACACTTTCCCCAAAACATTACATTCATTATTGTTGCCACATGTAGTAAGTACATGTACCAAGTTAGTTGGGCAAAATGGAAAAAGATCTAGGCAATTTTTCTTCATTTTAAGTATGTTGATAAATATGAATGCAGGGACCAAAATAGATAAATAATATGTAGAGCTTGCTGAAAAGATGGAGAAAATCTGGTCAGGTTTTCCACTTGTAATAAAAATTAAGATATACCTACTGTTTTTTAAGTATTGTATAATTTTATTGCTGAATCATCAAATCATAAAGGGTTGAAAAGGATCATGGAAATCATCCAGACAAATGTCTGTCTGGGGATGAATCCAATGCTACAGCATCTCCAGATTTTGTATTCTTTCCATGATGATCATTTTGTGAGGTAAAATTTTGCTCTGGCATAGGCTTCCCGGGACATGGTTTATAATAAAAATAATTAATTCCAGTCTCCGGGTAAAGATTATATGCATCACTTAATTTGAATACCAATTCTAGATGAACATTAGAAGTAGACTTTGATCATGTTTCCAGCATGTTAATCTACCAATCCCTCTTTATTTTACTAAGTAAGCCCTAATATCCTGTTTAGAAAATAGTTCTCTGCCTACAGTTTTGAAATTTGAGATTGGCTAGGCTATTTTTTTTCTAGAAGCTGCATCACTTGTCCAGGTTCCCAGAACATCACAACAAGATTCATGGTTGATAACAGAAATATCACCAGCGTGGGCAGAACTGAAATTGAAAAGTGAGGCTTAATACAAAGTATTTAAGACAAGTGTTATAGTTAAGAGGGTTTTTTTAAAAAAAAAAGTTCCCCAAATTTCAGTGCTATGATTTCAGGAAAGCTCTTGAAGTAACTAAATAGGGTAGCTGTTCACGCAGCCCATAGGACATGGGTGTCAAACTCAGTGTGTCACTTTGCCATCACATAATGTTTCATGATGTTTTTTTCCCCTTCGTGGAGCTGGGGTGGATGTGGCCTTCATGTGATGCAACAGCCTGTGAGCCGCCAGTTTGACACCCCTGCCATAGGATATGAGTTACCACTATATAGAAAACCATGTGACATCAAATGTAGCAATAGCACTTAGATTTATATTCCACTTCATAGTGCTTTACAGCATGCTCTGAGCAGTTTACAATGTCAACATATTGTCCCCAACAATATGGGTCCCCATTGTACCAAACTCGGAAGGATGGAAGGCTGAGTCAACCTTGAGTGTCAAGTGCCAGGAAAATCAGGAGATTCAGGCAGTTCAAATGAGTATAAAAAATTTATGGTAAGCTTAAGCTGTCCAAAAGAATCTGAAATACATGCGCGCTGGAGCTGAGTTAGGGCAATGCTCGCGTGCCCACAGATATGGCTCCGCGTGCCATCTGTGGCACATGTGCCATAGGTTCGCCATCATGGGTATAGGTGGATAGACAACAGAAACAAAAATAGGTAATATTTATAAGGAAACTGAGGATGTATATACATATATAATATAGATTTTATGTGAATTGTTAATCCAAAGTATATAAAAATGACAATGTCTGTTTGAATATGTATTAGAGTTTTGGAAAAGAAAAACTACAATAAAAATTATTTACAATAGAAAGAAAAAAAAGAATCTGAACTACTAACGGTCAAGGGAAATTAGCGCAAATTAAGAATAGAAAGGAATTCAGGGTGGCCTAGACTTAGATCTGTGCATGCAGGGACTAATGACTTATGATGTGTTGACCCCTTCCTTGGGCTCACCCTGGTCTTCTCTTACATCGAGCTCCATCAGGATCAAACTCTAGGCTGTTGTCAGAGTTTGCCTGCAATACTGTATTATAACCCCTATACCCTCAGTGCTCTTGGTGGTAGTTTACTGGACCATCTCAAAATTATGAATACACTGTCAAAAGTTACATGGTGATATGAATGCTATAACCTTTCAACAATATAGAGTTAATAAAGGAAGTATTTTCCTCAATTTACAGTATAAACTTAATGTATTATTAAAGCTCTGTTTTCATGCCCAACTGACTTTAAAATGAACTTATTTTCTTTCTTAAATATGTGCTTGAATGTTATTATTTTTAATAACACATAATTATTCCCTATCTGCTGAGAACAATTGGTTTAAAATTCAGCAAAGGGGGGGGGATCAATAACTAGTTATTGCTTTTACATAATTTAAACTGTTTTCCTAAAAGAAAACATTCCTAAAAGATAATTAATGCTGAAAAAGTTGTACCACAGATTGAAAACAATCATTTCTTGATTTATAAAAAAGAAAAAAGAAAGAAAGCACATGAAAAGTTCATGCTTTGAAGCATAAGTTTGCAAATTTAAAGTTTTAGTGTTATAATAGAAGAAAATTAAATGACTCTGTATCATATGATGCTGGGTGCAACAAAGCAGTTAACACAAATTTTCCTGATTTAGTTATCTCAAACTGTATCTGACTATAATTTTCATTGTTCCAATCCATGCCAGTTGAAGATTATAAAAACAGAAATTCTAGCACATATTAATGCAGGTTGTCCTTGATTTACAACCACAATTGTGCCCAAAATTTATGTTGCTAAGTGAGACATTTGAAATGTGGATTTACAGACGGCTGTTATGTATAAACTGGGTTAACTAAATCACAAATGAGGAGGTGATAAGCCGCCTGGGAAAGCAAAGGGAAATAATCAAAGCCATTAAAAAGCAAAAGTTAGAGTATTTTGCACATGTGATGCGACACCCAGAAAAATACAGCGTCCTTCACTTAATCCTCCAGGGAAAAACTGAAGGCAAATGAGGCCCAGGCAGAAGAAGAACTTCATGGCTTCAAAACCTAAGGGACTGGTTTAGACAAAACTCAGCAGCACTTTTTCATATGGCTGTTGACAAAAATAGGATTGCCAACATCTGATGACGGACATGGCACAAGAAGAAGTGAGACAGTTGTTAAGTGAATTTTTCCCCATTTCATGGCCTTTCTTGTCACTGTTGTTAAGTGAATCACTACAGCTGTTAAGTGAATCTTGCTTTCCCAATAACTTCACTTGTTAGAAAGTCATTGTATCATCCCAGGACATTACAACTGTCATAAGTATGAACCAGTTGCCAAGCATCCAAATTTTATTAACTTGACCATGGGGATACTGCAAAGCTTGTAAGTGTGAAAAATGGTCATAAGTCACTTTTTTCAGTGTTGTAACTTTGAACAGTCAGTAAAAGAAGTGTTGTAAGTCGAGGACTACCTGTACTGGAAGGTACCGTAGATTTAATTAATGCATCTATTTCAAGTATATAGTATGCTGTAAAAACTACCATTTTGAGAGAGAAAGAAAGAACATGAGAACGAGTATGTGTCTTTGTGTGTGTGAGAGAGAGCAAGAAAGAGAGAGAGAGAGAAAGAGAGAGAAAGAGAGCGGGGAAAACATTTAGATGATTTCTTAGATTGATTCTTTTGTTTTGGGTTTTTGGGGGGTAGGTTTGCCTATTTTCATTTTACTCTTTTATTTTTTGAATAATTCCCAACTTTATGTCTGGAACTGGGAAACGTATTTAATTGCATTTCTGATTTCCTTCTGTGTAAAACTCCCAAAATCACTTGCGGTAAAACACTGCAAACATCTTTAATGGCCCAGTGCATATTATTTCAGCAAGATTCTTTTGTACAGGGTTTTACTGATATTCATTTTGTTTCACGTTGATAAGAGAGCATGCAGAATTAAACTTGACTGGTTTTTTGGGGGTGGGTAGGGGGTTTCACACTTTTTCCAATTTGCCTTAAAATATAGAAAGCAATAAGGATAGAAGGAAAAATAAATACCGGTAAAGGGCCTGGTGGCTCAGCAGACTAAAAACCATTGTGATTAACACCAGTTGTCTGCAATTACTGTAAATTCAAATCTCACCAGGCTCAAGGTTGACTCAGCCTTCCATCCTTTCTAAGGTAGGTAAAATGAGGACCCAGTTTGTGGGGGCAATAAGCTGACTTTGTATAAATATATAAAAGTATGAAGGCTATTGCTTAATGCATTGTAAGCTGCCCTGAGTCTCCAGAGAAGGGCGGCATTTAAATCAAATTTAAAAAAATGCATTGAAGATTGTTTCAGCTACAGCCAGCTACTTTACACAAATTTCCATTTTTTAAAATTAAAAGAATCCTTTCTGATCCAAAATAAAAAATGCAGAGACAAATTTGTATGAAGAAATTTCAGCAACATCCTTAGGAAGAAGACTGTTAGGACTTCTGTCTAAGTACTACGATTTTCATCTGATCCCTCTCACTTAGATTCAGCAGAATAGTTTGGCAGTTAATGTCTGCCTTATCTCAATCAGGACGTGTCAGCAACGGCATTCCAGATGGGGGTATGTATAGAAAGAAAAAAGAGTTTGAGATAGCTGTGCTTTTTATTTTGTAAATGGTGCAAACATAAAAGGCATCCAGGCTTTCTTCTTTCTTTCCACCAGTTTTGGAAGTAGCTTTCTCTATCAGCTTTGCAGCTGGGTTGCAGAGCAAAGCAGGAGAGAATACATCACATTAATAACCTAGAGCAGAGCCAGCAAAGGATGTGACTTGGAAACAACCAGAATTTCAAACTGAGAGGCCTAAAGAATGGCTACCTATTCCTGCTTTACACTTTTTCTGCAATGATAAGTCCTATTTATTCATGACTCTCGTACATGAATAAGGAAGCAGTAGGGCAGCATTGCTTTCTCCATCTTCAGTGGCCTGCATGACCCTGATTTGATCCCAATCTTAGCATCATGTTGTATTGTGAAAGTGTATTTTGTTAGCATTGTCCCCAAGAAGCAATTTTGCTTTCTGTATTATTTAGAGCAGTGGGTCTCAACCTTCCTAATGCCACGACCCTTTTATACAGTTCCTCATGTTGTGGTGACCCCCAACCATAAAATTATTCCTAAGACCATTGAAAATATGTGTTTTCAGATGGTCTTAGGCGGCCCCTGTGAAAGGGTCGTTTGACCCACAAAGGGTTTCCGACCCACAGGTTGAGAACCACTGATTTAGAGGCTAAAATGTATGAACAATGGATGCAGAAAGAAGGACTAGGGGAGACATGATAGCAGTGTTCCAATATCTCAGGGGCTGCCACAAAGAAGAGGGAGTCAAGCTATTCTCCAAGGCACCTGAGGGCAGGACAAAAAGCAATGGGTGGAAACTAATCAAGGAGAGAAGCAACTTAGAACTAAGGAGAAATTTCCTGACAGTTAGAACAATTAATCAGTGGAACAACTTGCCTCCAGAGGTTGTGAATGCTCCAACACTGGAAGTTTTTAAAAAGAGGTTGGATAACCATTTGTCTGAAGTGGTGTAGGGTTTTGTGCCTAAGCAGGGGGTTGGACTAGAAGACCTCCAAGGTCCCTTCCAACTCTGCTATTCTATTCTATTCTGTTCTGTTCTGTTCTATTCTGTTCTCTACTCTACTCTACTCTACTCTACTCTACTCTACTCTACTCTACTCTA
>WNWU01000001.1:19856183-19876080 GCA_012654045.1 Ptyas mucosa | reverse complement strand
ATAGAATAGAATAGAATAGAATAGAATAGAATAGAATAGAATAGAATTTTTATTGGCCAAGTATGATTGGACACACAAGGAATTTCTCTTGGTGCATATGCTCTCAGTGTACATAAAAGAAAAGATACATTCATCAAGAATCATAAAATACAACACTTAACGATAGTCATAGGTTACAAATAAGCAATCAGGAAACAATATCAATATAAAATGTAAGGATACTAGCAACAAGGTTACAGTCATACAGTCATAAGTGGGAGGAGATAGGTGATAGGAAAGAAAAGAAGATTAATAGTAGTGTGGTCTTAGTAAATAGTTTGAAAGTGTTGAGGGAATTATTTGTTTAGCAGAGTGATGGCATTTGGGAAAAAACTGTTCTCGTCTCTAGTTGTTCTGGTGTGCAGTGCTGTATAGCATTATTTTGAGGGTAAGAGTTGAAACAGTTTATGTCCAGGATCTGGGGAGTCTGTAAATATTTTCACAGCCCTCTTTTTGACTCATGCAGTATACAGGTCCTCAATGGAAGGCAGATTGGTAACAATTGTTTTTTCTGAAGTTCTAATTATCCTCTGAAGTCTGTGTCTGTCTTGTTGGGTTGCAGAACCAAACCAGACAGTTTAGAGGTGCAGATGACAGACTCAATAATTCCTCTGTAGAACTGGATCAACAACTCCTTGGGCAGTTTGAGCTTTCTGAGTTGGCACAGAAAGAACATTCTTTGTTGTGCTTTTTTGATGACGTTTTTGATGTTAGCTGTCCATTTTAGATTTTGCAATATGGTAGAACCTAGAAATTTGAAGGTCTCTACTGTTGATACTGTATCGTCTAGTATTATAAGACGTGGAAGTATGGAAGGGTTTCTCCTAAAGTCTACCACCATTTCTACGGTTTTGAGTGTGTTCAGTTCCAGATTGTTTCGGCACACCACGAGGCTAGTTGTTCAACCTCCCGTCTGTATGCAGACTCATCATTGTCTCAAATGAGACCGATCACTGTTGTGTCACCTGTGAACTTCAGTAGTTTAACAGATGGATCGTTAGAGATGCAGTCATTGGTATACAGAGAGAAGAGAAGTGGGGAGAGCACACAGCCTTGAGGGGCTCCTGTGCTAATTGTACAGGTGTCTGATGTGATTCTGTTACAGGTGTCTGATGTGATTCACCTGCTGCTTCCTGTTTGTTAGGAAACAGGAGAGGAGAGAAAGCCACACGTGTTCTTATTCCTGTAAATTACCATCAGCAGTGGCTGGGCTGAGATTATTCTTGTGGAGGCTTGCTGGATTGTGACAGCTGGTGTTTTATTGTTTGATGGTGGTGAAGCACCCAGTGGATGGACTAACAGTGAGAGAGATGCAAGGCTGGAAGCCTTGATAGCGATAGTGATCCTTGTAAGAGTGTCTTTCCTGACCCTGGTGGCTGGAGTTTACAAGATTGCACTGGGGCAGTAGCAACAGCCCTCATTTGTTTGGTGCCAATAGTGTGCAGTTACACACAGCAAATTAAGAGCCTTGGTGGTGCAGCAGACTAAAGTGCTGTTAAGTAGCACCAGCTGCCTGCAATTACTGCAAGATCAAATCTCACCAGGCTCAAGGTTGACTCAGCCTTCCATCCTTTCGAGGTAGGTAAAATGAGGACCCGGATTGCGGGGGCAATAAGCTGACTTTGTATAAAAAAGAATACTGCTTGAGGGGGCCGAAAGCCCTACTAAGCAGGTATGTACAAAAGTATGAAGACTATTGCTTAATGCATTGTAAGCCACCCTGAGTCTCCGGAGAAGGGCGGCATATAAATCGAACCAATAAATAAATAAATGTTAACTTTCTGGTGCCTTAGTGGATTTCATAGAGGACTGCTACCACAGTGCTATCTATGGTTGCTTCAATGCAGGGAAGGGGGAGGCTTGCCAGGACTTAAAAAATGGGTTTGCCTTTCATTTTGGAAAGGATTGCCAGTCAGGATGGCTGAAACAAAAAAAGTTTAGCAACAGTGGAAGAATTGTGCCTAGAAACTGCTGCAAAACCCTGCTGCAAGAATGAGAAGTCCTGCTCTTGGCCCTTATTATGTGGAGTGCTGAAGGGTTAGGTACTGTCTCCATTCCTGTTTTAACAACCACATGAATTGCTAGGTGAGATCATATACATTGCCATGGGGTGATGTCACACCAGTATGCTGATGACACCCAGTTGTATATCTCCACTTAGTGAATTAAGTGATGCCATTCATATCCTTTCTCAGTGCATGGAAGCTGTAGGGGTTCAACTAAGCCCTCATAAGACCAAGTGGCTTTAAAGTCTTCTGATGGGCATTTACCATATTTAGTCCTAGATGTGGTTGCACTGCCTCAAACAGACCCAGTGAAACAATTTAAGCATTCTTCTAGTCTCAAAGAGCAGATGATAGTTGTAGCCAAAAGGATCTTTGCACCGCTGCAAATTGGGCACGGTTGTGCCCATTTCTAAATCAGGAGGCTCTACTAACAATTATTCATAATCTATCCACCTTCCAGATTGACTACTATAATGCGCCCTATACAGGGCTGACCTTAAAGGGTATTGGAAGCTTCAACTGGTGCAAAATGAATCAAGGCAGGCAATTATGCATGTTTCAAGAATTTCACATTTTGTATCTTTGCTTCATGAGCTGGATTGGTTATAGGTTTGCTTCCAGGTCCAATTTAAGGTGCTAGCTATGACCTTTAAAACATGTGATCAGGTTGTTTGAGGACCATCTCTCCCAGTGGTGAAATCCAAATTTTTTTACTACCGTTTCTGAGGGCGTGGCTTGGTGGGGATGGCAGGGGAAGGATACTGCAAAATCCCCATTCCCTCCCCACTCCTGGGGGAAGGATATTGCAAAATTCCCATTCCCTCCCTACTCTGGGGCCAGTCAGAGGTGGTATTTGCCGGTTCTCCGAACTGCTCAAAATTTCCATTACTGGTTCTCCAGAACCTGTCAGAACCTGCTGGATTTCACCCCTGATCTCTCCCCAGTGACTTCTACCCATCCCATCAGGTTTGCTAGGAGAGGTATGTCAGGAAAGGTATGTTAAGTGTCCGGTTTAAGTTTAAGTTTATTTAATTTGTATACCTCCCTCCTCCCGAAGGACTCGGGGCGGTGAACAGCCATAAATAAAACATATAAATACAACATTTAAAACCCACTAAAATCCAATTAAATAAATTTGGCCATAGAAATATTAAAACCCCAATAATTTAAAACAAATTAAAATTTATCATATTAATTAAAAAGGGGGAATCAAGCCAGGCCTGCCTGACAAAATAAAAAGGTCTTGTGCGGCGAAAGGTGCGTAGGTCCGGGATCTTCCGAATCTCCGGGGGGAGCTCATTCCAGATAGTAGGTGCCCCCACAGAGAAGGCTCTCCCCTTGGGGGCTGCCAGTCGACATTGTTTGGCCGACGGCACCCGGAGGAGGCCCTCTCTATGAGGGTAATCTTTATCTGATGTAATCTTTATCTGATGGGTCCTAAGAGAAAGCCTTTTCTGCTGTAGCGACCTGTACATTATTTTTGCCCCACCCCCAAGGTAAGGCTGGCACCAATCCTGTTATCTTCCTGGAAGGCCCTAAAAACATTTTTTCTCAATGAGCTTGGAGATCCCATGATGAGTGCAGCCTGTTAGATTATTATATGATTATTAACTGATGCATTCTCTGTAGGCTAGCTGCCTTTCCCCCCCTTTGTTCTTATTTTTAACTTAAATTGTGGTTTTATTTTTATGTATTTTGCTTTTATGCATTTTGTTTTATTATGTATGCCACCCAGAGCCATTATATGAGACAGTGTAGGAGATGACATAAGACATAAGGATTTATATAAAGGGAATCCTAAAATTCCGAATCTGAGGAGAAAGCCTTTGCACCTTCCCTCCCTTGCAAGTTTTTTATTTCAATGATGAACCTAAAGAAACAATCTGCAAACTCTCTAACAGACTAGACAAAGTGACAAATTAATGTCTTGAGGCTTTGTTTTTGTATTCTGTTCAGTCAATACTTCTGAAAAGTCCTTCTAAAACACTTGAAAGCCACATTCTTTATAGAGTGATATAGCTTTGAAGTTTTGAAAAACTTTAGCTTAATTCAGACCATATTGCTTTGCCCTGGACATAGCTATTAAAAATAATCCACAATGATTTGGAATTTATCCAAAATGAATTTCTATTATTTTATAGGCTGTATGCCTATAAAATTACTTACTCTTACTAATATCTTACATACGTATAGAACTTACTCTGTATGCCTTTAAAAAAAAAAAGATAAGCAAATGGCTGACAGTACCCTAAGGGCTTGGATGATATCCAAAGTGTGAGAAATACAAATAGTCTTTATGAGAAAGAATCACTTAAAATAGCTCAGTGATAACTAAGCATGTGCAAGGAAGAATGTGTGTGCTAACTGGATATTGAAATGAGGAATGAAAAATCTTAGAAAATTGAATGGAACGTCTTGGTAATCCTATGGATGGGCTGGTCATAGCCAGCATTCTACATTTAGATGAATCAAAATAGTTGCCAAAATCAAATACATAAGCAGTTGATTTGCAAATAGTGCTTTTGTTTTCCATGGTGTCTCTCCAGCTAGCTAAGCTCAACAAAACTATAAACACAAGGTACTACTTAGAAAATGCAAAAGTTATTGAGAGTGAGAGAACTGGCTTTATCTGGAGGTATTCCTTTTGATGAGCAATCGGTAATCACTGTGGGACAGCCTATGTTATAGAGAAACCATCATCATTAAGAAGCCATCATTAAAAAGGCAAGACTATCCACGTCATATATCAAATTCAAATTCATAAAATACGCTCAGTATTCATAGGATTGGTAGATGACTCAGGAAATGCAATCTTATTTCAAGAATCATTCCTACAATGTGCTTCTATATTGACAAGCTAATTATTGGGTACTGACAAGCTAATATTCACACAATTAAATCTTGCTGATTTTTGTAAGAGAGGGAATGCGGATTACAGATAAAAAGGGCATTCGTTACAAGTGTCTTTTATCTGGTACTCTGAATTTCAACAAAAAAATGGACAAGCCTGATTCAATTAATATTGGCCCTAGAATTGCTAGGGAATCATAGACAACACCATCTAGTATTCAATTAAAATGTAAGCTCAAAAGTGGTCCTAAATGCATCATTCACATTAAAGGAAAGGTAATAACAATGAAAAATTTTCATCAGAGTTCAGTCTCAAGAGTTCATTTGTCATAGGTTAGTTTTCAGTTCAGCTCAGTCTGGCTTCTCCTTCTGTAGCTACTATAAAAGCAGCATAAGAAATTGGACACAAACCATTTCTGAATACTATAAGACAGGGGTGTCAAACTGGCAGCCCTCAGGCTGAATGCATCACATGCAGGCCACGCTGACCCCAACTCCATGAATGGGAAAAAAAGTCACGATAGATCACATCATGGCTATGTGACACAGACACAGTGAGTTTGACACCCGTGCTATAAAATATACTTCTCCAGTTTCACTTTTTATGAATTACCCCAAACTTTGATAGAAAATCTTTTTCTTCTCCTAATTTAGATGTTAGGAGCTATTTTTGATGTGGGGCACTACTGCCATCTTTGCTTTCCCTAATGGAGACCTTGAGTGGCCCATCCAAAATTCATTTCCAAGTTTCACCTATCCCAAGCTGTTTTGCATTCCATGCATCTAAGGTTTATTTTTTGCTTCAATTTGTTTCTAATTACTAAGATAAAAAGCAATCTAGTGATATAATTCTGTTAAAACACAGTCAGAAAGGAGAAAGTTTAAATCTTTCCATGTTCCTGTTTCTTTTCATTACTTTTCACCCATTTTAAAGATCTGAAATTATAAATCTGCTTCTTCTAGGTTTCTGTGATTTTTCACAACACTTCTGCTTATTTGTTTTCCTTTGGGAAATAGTAGTGATGAAAATAGCAGTAGCAGCAGCAGGAGTGCTAATAAATAGTTATAATCTTGTAGAACCCCCAGAAGATCAAGATTGCCTCAAGAGAAACAAGGAAAATCTAAGAAAGAAACAAAAAGACCAAAACACAGAATCTCTAATAGCCAACCCCCAGATAAGCAGGGATTAACAACAGACAAACAATCAAGCAGAAAACAATATTCCAGTCATGGAACTACAAGGAGAAAACCACACCTCCCACCAACACTGGCAGGGCAACCTCTGTATATAAACAGAGAGCAAACCTACACTCGCTAGCACTGATGATGTTACTTAGTCAATAATGAAATGACTGTAATCAAACAAATTCAAAGAGCATCAAGGATGCCACAGTTCAATCCCAAATGGCATGCATTCTCTTCTATCAGAAACCAACATTAATTGGTTTCATCACAATGGAAAGGTTACCTATGGAAGAAAAAAAGTGTGGAAGCCAAAATCCACCAAAATTGAACCCAGGACCTCAATAGACTCTGAATAAAAGGGCAGATGTCTGGAGCCATTCTGAATAAAATAAAATCAGCTTACAGAACAATTTGAGAGACTACTGGTAAGCAGATGGCCTCTTCTATTATGAATCAGCAGGATCTTTTTGACAAGGTTTGGGAATTCATCCTTTTATAAAAACAGGAGCAGGAGTGAGACACAAACAGGCCATGACAAAAAAAATCATGACATGTTAATGATACAATCGCAACATGATAAGATTCAAAGTTCCTTGAAACAGAATGTTGTAGACAAGGGAGCTCTTTGATCATTTCCCCTCAAGGCAGGGGTGAAATGCTCCCTGTTTGGACCGGTTCGGCTTAAACGGTAGCGATGGTGGCCAGTGGTTCAGAGAATCGGTAACGATGGCAGCATGAGGCTCTGCCCACCCACCCGGTCATCATTACTTCCTGGTTTTAACCAGGAAGTAATCTGTTTTTTACCCTCTGTGCATGCACAGAGGGTCCGCACGTGACACACACGTGTGGCGTGTGCACTTCCAAACCGGTTGGGAAGGTAAGTAGATTTCACCACTGCCTCAAGGGATATTCAGCATCTTCAAGAGCCACACAACCATCATTTTGCCAAAATATCAGTAATGAATTTAGACATTTTTTATCACTTGAGTGATGGTAGTATAAGAAACTGGTGGGGAAACTGGGAAAGTATTCCACACCACCCATTCATTTATACAGTACAAGAGAAAGGCTACTGATGAAACGTGAGATATTCTGCATGTAATATTTTTTATTTTTTATGGACATTTTATCTATTTTATAATTTTATAAATTTGAGTAGATTGCAAATCATAAAATATATTTCAAAAAATGTTTTTTTAAAAAAAAAGCCAACGAAAAGATAAAATACCAATGACCATCATACAATGGTAAACAGGTACACACAAGGACAATAAAGCACAGCCAATTACTGCTTATTAAGAAATAGGTGACTAAAATGCCAGATTTTCCCTGGCACTGTAAAGCAAATGATCTTGGCAGCATTAGAATGCCTCAAAAGAGAAGACTCTGACTTAAATTCTGGGATGCAGCTGTAGAGAAATGAGGAACAATTCTTCCTTAATGTTTGGGCAGTTATGAGTACATACTTGGAGAAGCATCACCTTAAGTAAAGGGGTATTAAAGGCTTTCGTGAAATATGATAGGTGTTATCAACTCTTTCTGCTAGCTCAACTACATAATTTTCCTTGGCATTATTAATAAACAGAGAAGAAAGCTAGCCAGGTTTTGCTAATGAAAGAGTGAGCTACCTTTCTGCAGGAAATGACTGCAGTGGGAGGGGGCAGTAATGCAAATCATGCAAATCCTTTAGCCAAGGCAAAATTTTTCATCAATTGGGAGGTTTCTTTTTTTTTTAAAGTGTTTCAGTCTAGTTTAAAATATAAAGTGTGATTTACCTTTTTAATCCTCTTAAAATCACAGGAATCTGCATCATTAGGAAAAACATCATAAAATGTTATATTGACGGAAAGTATTAATTTATTTTTTTCTAACATGCATTGCTGTGTATGACCCATGATGCATGTATTAGAGAAAATATTCATAAACATAACTGTTTATGTGGATATTTGTGAAATTTGTACATTAAGGTGGAAATGACCAAAATGAATTTTAAAGTGAGAAAATGAGAATCTGAGTCCAAAATTCATCCATCTTTATATATTCCTCAATACTAATGCATTATTTAATTCTAAGGAAATACTAGGTATGCTACTTCTAAGATAAATGAAAAATCCATGTATTTTTTCCCATAAATTGGAGAATTTTGGAGAGTTTGACAGTTCTACAATGTATCTTTCTTTAATATCTGTTAAAGGTCCTAAAGGGATGCAGTGGCTCAGTGGGTAAGACACTGAGCTTGTCAATCAGAAGGTCGGCAGTTCAGCAGTTCGAATCCCTAGCGCTGCATAATGGAGTGAGCTTCCATTACTTGTCCCAGCTTCTGACAACCTAGCTGTTCGAAAGCACGTAAAAATGCAAATAGAAAAACAGGGACCAGTTTGGTAGGAAGGTAGCAGCATTCCGTGTGCCTTTGGCATTTAGTCATGCCGACCACATGACCATGGAGACGTCTTCGGACAGCACTGTGTCTTTGGCTTAGAAACGGAAATAAGCACTGCCCCTAGAGCCGGAAACTAGCAAGCATATGCGGGGGAACCTTTACCTTTACCTTATAGGCCTAAAAGTGGTAAATCTGCCAACTGTACATTATGCTTACTTAAGCAAAAATATACCATTGTCTTCAAATAATCTGTGATAATTCAGCAACTATTGCTCAGTAATGGATTATGTGTTCTTATATAAGTAGAGCTTTCTATTTAGTATAAGAGCAACAGAGTACCAAAGCAGAGTGTCTGATGGTAACTGGATGAGTAGGAACTGATATTTGATGACAGAGCTTCATCCACGCTGGTAGACTTCAACATGTGAGAGAATAATTTACCTGCTTTCAGAGTTGCTTCTCTTCCCACAAAGTTCTACTGAGAGCTTTTCCCTAAATTCTTGATCACTCACCTGGTCTTCCTCTATAAATAATAGTAAAACATGAATTTCAGAAATGTGGGACTGAAGGAGAAGGGTTATTACTTCCTTTCTACTTGCTGTTTTTCCTCACAAAATTTTATTTTACTGTTCCACTGTACTCCAATTCAAGTCCATCTTTCCTTATGAAGAAACTTACAATAGGTTTTATTTCTTGATCTCAAAGTGCTCATACCAGGTCTTTTTGCAGAATAACTCTATGGAAATGACTCATACAGAGACTGCAATTATTGTCACCAGCCAGTTTGAATAGCATTGGATTAATAGCAGTGCTGCTGACTGCCTTTAAGTTACCTCAGTGCAGTCAGGTGAATACAGATTGATTTTCTTAGAGAAAGAATTCTTAGTTTAATGGGCTGGCATAAAAGGAATCAAATATGACAACTGAGGCACACTAATCCCTTAAATGACTAACAACATATGAGTCATGTTTCCCGCATGATGTAGATTATTGTTTTCCCACAGAAATAGATGGAAATTCATCCAGTGTGGTTAACTTTATCATCAAACTTCTAGGGGAAAAAATATCAAGCAAGCAAATAAGAATAATAACTAGGAGTCAGTGGAAACAAGGGAAAATTCCAGGAGATTTTAGCCATTAGTATATACTTTGCTAACCTAAGTGCCTGGCATCAGAAAGTGAAATGGAAGATATGGATTTAAATTACAGATTCTGATTGTTGTGGTGTGGGAGGAAACTATTAGTAAGAGATATTGTATACCATTTACTCAGAGAGAAGGTAGGTTTCCCTTCACTAAAAGTGTGCAGATGGAAGCTAGAGACACATCTGTAATTAATACTTTCATTTTGATTCCCTGCATTCATGAGTTTGAGTCAATGGCGGAAATGTTCCTTCCAATTTTAGCATTTTATGACCACTACATGGAAATAATGATCATTCAGACATGTTTGGATAATCTATGAGGAGGACATGAGAGAAATCTTTAGTGTAATTTTCTTCTTCGGTGACCAATACCATTTCAACATGGAAGATTCTGTTAACTCCATAGCAAATAGCTGTCAGTGGACCAATGTTACATTAATTTGTACTATGTCCTTTACATGCTTTATATTGGCATTGTATCCCATGGGAGTAAAACAGACCTCAATAGGCACTCTGCTTATTCTTCAGACATTCAGATCTATGCACAGATCCATCTTGTGTGACAGTTATATTTTCTGGATCAGAAGTCTTTGCTTATGACATGTCTCTCAGTCACCTCTTGTTTGAATTAGTTCAGTGTATTGTATATGAAAATTGTCTTGAAAATGAAACTGGTCCCAAATGCATCAGATGGAAGGCCATTTGCCCAAGTAACATTTCTGCTTTGAGATCTGTTGACTTCAAATTCATTTCAAAGCACAGTTCAGATTGTTGAATGAAACTTTTAAAATGCATCAGAATTCAGGTCTTGATATCTTCAAGTCACCTTCTCCAACTGACTTCTGCCTGTCCTTTAAGAAAAGGAATAAGAGAGAATCCCTATCTTAAAGGAATGTCATCTGATGAGGTCCTGGATCAGGCCTCCTCAGATAGTTCACCCTTTCTCTGGGAGAGCATACCCCTTGAGATAAGAGAGGCCCCAATCTTGTTCACTTTTTCTGACACTATTGATAGTCTGTTTCAGTAGGTGTTTGGAATCTAAAGTATGTTCTTGTCTTTCTTGGGGAGTAGAAGTATATATAAGTTATGGCTGATCCTCAATATTTGGAAATTTTACTGTAGCATAGTTTGTATTTTATATTTTTATTACAGTCCTGTTTTTAAGGGCTGAGAGCCAGCCAGAGTCAAACATAATTAAAGTGACATGTCTTGTTTTCAGCTTGCTTTATGTCATTTTTTTTCAGTCACCTGAAAAGTAGAACACTTAGAGGAATCCCTTTTATCTCAGGAGACCAGAAAAAATAAAATGGGGAACTCCTGAAGTAAAACAAAGGTGAGGAGAGTGAGACAAGGACAATATTTTTTTTAAAAGGTTTTGCTAGGTTTTGAACTAATGATCTTACATTCACAAGACAGAAATTACATCCTTTGTGTTAAGAAAGATCCAAAAGATATTAGAAGGCATTACAATTTTTTAAAAGCTACTTGTTAATGCCTAAATGTATGGGCATTTTGAATTGTCTCTCTGTGTGATTCAGTTTCATTTTGTATACAAACACTTTATGTACATTAGAAAAGTATGTGTGTTTGTATTGATGTATGTATACAACATGTGTGTGAGAGAGAGGGGGGAGAGAGAGAGAGAGAGAGAGAGAGAGAGAGAGACCCACCATAGGCTAGAATTAGGAATCTAATTTCAGTATTGAGACACTTCCATAATGGCTTCTGAGGCATTTGGTCTAGACAGCAGGCTCCCATTTCTCATTGGACAATTTGCCTGCTGCAGCTGGCACTTGCTTTCTGGAAAAGAAAGGCAGAATGAGAGATGGGAGCTTGCTGTCTAGACCAAACACCTCGCAAGTCATTATGGAAGTATCTCAACACTGAAAGTATTTCCTAAACTGCCTTAGAGTAAAGCCTGCATTAGGATAGAATAGGATAGTAGAGGCAGCTGTGCCCTAAGGCTAATCTAGGTTCCTAATTCTAGCCTATCCTATGTCCTCCCTTTCTAATCTGCCTAGTAACAGCTCAAAACAGAGAAAGGATTAAGCTTCATTAGTGCTGCAGATTTCACTATTTTCCTACACTAGGAAAAGGGAGCCTGGAGATGGAAAGGCTAATAGAAAGTCTCCAGCATGTTTCCATTTGTTCATTAACTAAAGTCTGATAATAAAGGAAGTTATGTTCTCCTTGAGGTTCAGATCTCTGTTCATCATTCTTGGTTTCTATGGAGCATAGCAGGGGTGGGTTCCACTTACTTTTACTACCAGTTTGCATCACGCCCATGCCGGCTCTTCTGCACATGCGCAGATCACCTATGATGATGTCCGGGTCTGTGGGCGGAACCTCCCGCTGGTTTTACTACTGGTTCTTGCGAATCGGTCCGAATTAGGGGCAACCCACCACTGGAGCATAGGAATTTTTTTCCCAGCAGCTATGTATTTTTTATCTCTTTACCTCAGAAATGTTAATAGATGAAAGTCTACCATGTAGGAATTGGCTTGCTGGTGGAAACAAAAGAGAAAAGAACAAAACCTATCACCATGGAAGCCACAAAGTAACATCAGTTCTTGGTGCTACTTTTATTAAAAGGAAAATTTAGAATTTCTATAAAATGTAAGGCGTGAAAGCCCTTAGAAGTATGCATTTTTTCTGTGGGTCAAGATTCTTTACAAGTAACATAAACACTAACTAAAGGGGAAGCAATCAAAATAAACGCAAGCTTTTTTTTCAAGAATTCTTCCTAGTAATGTCCAGAGATTGAGAGTAAAGGACACATCCTAAAAGCAGGTGTCATGGCCCTATTGGAGCCTGAGTCCATGGAGGAGGATGAGCCAGAGCTGGCGCCAGCAGAGGTCGGGGGGATGGTCTTGTTGGCTTCAGAGGAACATGGGGAGTAGCAGGACAAAGCAACCCCAGGTCCCTTGGCCTTGGGATGGCTTGCCAGCAGGGAAGAACAGGAGCAGGACAACCAAGAGAGGGGGGAAGAGAGGGCAGGCAGTGGAGATGAGGAGCTGCGGAGCTCAGGCGATGAGGAAGGACCACCCCCTCCTTATCCCCAAGCACAAAGAGTGGAGAGGAGGCAGGAACAGCGCAGGCCGACCTGGTGACTCAGGAGGAGAGCACCCCACCCCTCTTCACTTAAGGAGACCTGTGGGGAGAAGTGCTTGTTGGGAATAAGCACTGAAATCATGAAGTTTTGTGTACTGTTGCCAATGTCGAGTTTGCTGGACTTCTTGCCTTATCATTGCCTTGTTCCTTTGCTTTAAGTCATTGCCTTGTTTCTTTGCTTCATTGGACTCATTGCCTTGTTCCTTTGCCTCGCTGGACTTCTTGTCTTGAAGCCATTGTGCCAACAACATTTTGCTAGACTACTCACAGCCAGAGGCTGCTGGAGTTGTGTGTGTGTGAGTGCTGTCTTCTAATTCTTCCCTGGGAAATTTAACACAAATAAATTGAAGACCACTTCTTGTTTTCCAACAGAAAAATTAACTTGCTGCTAATATTTTGAATATCTCAATTTTAAAAAAATACAAATGCTTAGTACCATTGGCACCAAATTCTTTTACACTAGGTTAAAAGAATTTTAACACTAGGTTAGGAATAACATTTAAACAATCCTGAGTAGGTGAATTTTCTTCTCGTGCCCATAAAAGGAGCACATGATGATAACATGTCTGCTTAGTTTCAGGGTTGTGTGTTCGGGCACACAAACCACACCCTTAGAGAACCTTAAATCTGGATTATACTGCAACACTGGCAGAATTAAAGCCATTATTTTCTAGTTATCTGGCTGATTCTCCTCCTCTTCAGGATCAACCCAAACAAACAGCTGGGATTGCAAAGCCTAATATAATCATTCTATTAATTCACAGCCTCTCTTTTGTGCTGATCTGCCACACTCAATCGTTTTTCTCTTCTTCTTCACCACGGTCTCAGTCTTTTCTTGTATCCCACCCTTCTTTTAACGTAATATTTTAATTTCTTGCTTATTCCTTTGTCATCTCATGGTCTTTTGATGCTTGTGACAAAGATCTCTGAGTCGTACTCTCCTTCTATTGCACTTCTCTCTAGCTAAACATCTGCGGAGTGCTCGGGCAAATTCCTTTTATCTCCTGCATCCTTCACAAATCCCTCCTGTTCTTCTTTTAAACTTGTCTTTTACATTTTAACTTGTACCTTTCTATATCTTTTCTCCAAGCAAAACTCCTCCTGTGATTTAAAAAAAAAAATTAACCCCACTCTCATATTTCCAAACACCTCTTCTAATTTCTGCTGCCAATATTCTCCTAGCCAAAACCTCCCTCTTTGCAATCATGTGTGGGTGGTACTCCGTATGTATTGAAGTGCGTATTTGATACATACGGAGTGCGTATGTATAGAGAACATAGAACATAAAATGCAAAATTGGGTGGATTATCCAAGATCCCTGTCCTAATGTTTCCTCTATTTATATCTATTTTACATATTCAATTCATGCTTATGCTTATATATATTACCTAATACATTCTTGACAAATAAATAAATAAATATCATCCCATATATTACATTTGCAAATTGTAATATTTTAAAGCATTCCTATGTTGAAGGCCTGCTTTGGGTTTTTACTTTGTCACAATAGGAGATGGAGAAAATAGGATATTTTTTAAAGGGAATCACATGGGATTAGAAAATGTGTACTAAAGCTGCATATTTTCAGTACAAAATCCATTGAACTACTTAAAACTATATCCTGAATTAAAAATTATGTCTCATCCTTGGTTACAAACTTATTTAAATCAGTGATTTGATGTGTACCAATCGGATATGGGCCATTTACTAATGGTCAAGTGACTGATAGTTAAATATTATTTCAAGATAGCAGATTCACGCTGAAACACAAGGGTTGTTGGGGAAACAAAATAGTACTGAAGCAAACTAGACAACTTAAATAGACCAAAAGAAAGCAGGGGCTATGATTAAAAATCAGTGGTAAATCCATGTTAGTTGGAGATATGAGAATGCTAGGAGCAGTCAAACACTTTTAAAAACCATTCCATGAGTTATAATTTGAGTCTTAAATTTAAACAATATTTTTGGAAGAAAAAAACTAATTTAGATTTAAGGAAAAGTTAGAACTATTAGTAAAATTAATCAGAATTTTGTTTTACTATCTGCTAAAAATAAGTCAAAACAATGCTCCTGTTAGATATTCAGAACTAAAAGGGAGATTTTCCTTCAACGGCACAAGATTTTATTTTATTCCCTAAAGAGTTCTCTGATGCAAGTTCACCTTTTTGGATCGTAAATAATATATGGAAACATATGGGAAAACTGATTTTTTTTTTTCATGTGTACAGGAAATAAAAAAGTGACCTGATAGATAAGACTGACTATATACCAAAATGAAAGCAGATAAACCCTTCAGGAAACATTAGCTTTTAAAGATTTTGTAGGTGCCAAAGCCCGACGCCTACACACGTATAGCTCAATTAATTCTGAATTAAAATTCATCTTAAAATCTTGCATAATTGATTTGTAAAAATGACTCATAATATATGTATGTGGGGAACAAAAATGGTCAGGGGGAAGACAAGTGTGACTTGCCACCTGTTCCCCTCCTCCTCCCAACTATTTGAAGGTTTTGATTAAATCTAGACTACTTCTCTCTTTGTTGCCTATTTTTCTTACTCCTAACTTTCCTCCTTTCTTGTTTGTTCTGAACTAGATCCACATTGTTCCCTTATGGATGGATGTGTTAAGTAAAATTTGGAGACTTCCAAAATTGGTTTGAGGTGGTAGAAAGTCTTAATTCTTAGATTATACCACTGCAGCTTTTATTCTATATCAGACACTGAGTTAATTGGTGATTTTCAATTTAGTATCTCTTAGTCTAAAATTTATACTATGTAGTTACACAATTTTGGTGCTTCTGCCAGTTAACTTTTCATATGAATGAAATCATTTATCCAGAATACATGGTTAAAAAATCAAGACGTGGCTAGGATAAAATGATCAAAACTCCATCTGATTTTTATGGAGATCATGCATAAAAAACACATGGAGCTTCAATCACACGATCTTCGTTAATGATAGTGAAAACCGCAAAGTGGTTTAATACCACCAAAAGGTGTGTGCTTGTACCCTTAAGATTCCAATAAAATTGATTGTTCAGGATGAAATGTGGAGAGCACAGCCAGGTACAAATAAAGAACCGAGTATCTAGAAAGTACAGTGCAAGAGCTTGAATATTCACCAGCCTAGGACATCTTTGTGATGAATGTGTTCAATTATTATCATTAGGAACAGTAACCTTTTAGGTCTTTCTATCCAATGAATTTCAAGCAGTAGCAGTCTTCTCTTATAGCAATGATTTCACAAAGTGTATTTGCAAAAAGGATTATAGAAATATATTATTGGGAAGCCAGAACGCAATGTAGATGCTAAATCCAAGCTACAATATTTATATAGATTTCCCAAAGCTTTGTTACAAGCGAGATACTCTTCACACACATTATCCATTCTCAGGAAAGATCACCCAGCAACATGTGTGGTGATAGTTCCTGGCAACAACATACTTTGTTTTCTTTTAAAACTTAGGCTGCTTGGGCAACCTTGCATCCTCCAAAGCAAGGTTGATTCAGAGTTACATGTTGACTTTTACTGGGTAAGCCATGTTATATTTTATATATTCAGTGACAATAATAAAATCTATTAATAGAACACCTTGATCTGCAGCTTAGATGCTAGAGAATCTCACCGGACACTAGGTTGACTCAGCCTTCCACCCTTCCGAGGTGGGTAAAATGAGGACCCAGATTATTGGGGGCAATATGCTATTTAGTATACTGTCTTTCGTGTAAGTCACCCAGAGTCCTCAGAGAGTGGGCGGCATAGAAATATGAATAATAAAATAATAAATAATAATAATAATAAATAAATCTGTAAATCTGTGTCTCTACATTTTAGCCTCCTAGCCAATGTGAAATGTAACTCTCCCTTTTGTGACTAAGGCCCGTCTCACAGAAATCAAGAAATATTGACATATTAAAATGGCTATTCACAAACCACTTTTGTATTGTAACACTTGCAAAAATTGTTTGCAATATGCTCTTTGTTCAAAGAAGTGGAAATAAAAGTTCCATGAATGCTGATCAAACAGCGCTTAAAGTAAAAGAAAAGGCTATAGAGCACAATATGTTGTTCTTCTATTTTGTTCTTTTTGGATATCCACAGAAGTGTCTGCCATATCTGGATAGTCTCATTAAAAATGAAGAAAGTAACATTGTATCATTATAATACAAGCTCCTCCCCTTTTTGAACATGCATATGATGTAACAACATAGGTACAAAAGGACAGAGGTTATATCACACCAGTATGATGCTTTCTCATTTGCCTTCCATCTCTGATTTCTCCCCATGGATGCCTTTGGAGCCATATGATATAAAAATAGCAGGGGGAACTGCCCTATAAAAATGTTACTTCCAAACTTATCTCCGAGACTTTTAATTTAATAGAAGCAAAGAAGCAAATGTCTGAGAACAGTCATCTATACTATTCAATGCATCTTTGAAGTATTCACATCAGGGGCGGGTTCCAAAGCCCATCGCTACTGGTTCGCTCATGCTCACATGCACAGAAGCATCCGGGTGGGTGGGCGGAGCCTCCCGCTATTACTGGTTCACCCAGTTCACCCGCTACCGGTTCACCCGGTTCCAGGGTGAACCTGTAGCAACCCACCACTGATTCACATGTAACCACTTTAATGAGAGCATTGTTTATTTGGGTTTCAGAAAAAATGCCTTTGCTAATTAAAACTGCAGAAATGTCAGCCATTAATTAATCTCTCAGCAATAGCTTTGATACTGAGGCAATTATCTGTTTAAAGGTTATATCCTTCATTTAATCAGAACTGTTTCATGGTGAGATGTCAACAGATGTCCTATCTCAGCTGTGGGGTCATGCCAGGAACGTGAATTCAAAATGGCAAGAGACAAAGACAGTGATGAACATTAGTCCAGAGATCAGTAATCAAAGAAAATAAATCCTAGATAAGTCTATCTATTGATATCAGGATGCACAGGCCAAGACTCCATATCTGTATGGAGTCCAGTTCACCACTGCACAGTAGTAAATAGTTCTGTATCTGTCAAAGAGTTCCAACTCAGTGAAGACAAGGAGCTGAGCAAGTGTGCTAATAACAGTATTGAAATTGGTTCTTTTACCAATCACCTCCCCAAACAAGGTTTTTATTCTTTGTTTTCCCAGCTGGCTCCCAAATAGAATTATTGTGCCTGAAGAATTCTTATAACTGAACCCTTGTCCATGTTTTAATTTTACAGCATTCGTTGTTTCTGCTCTTGTTTATAGCAATGTTGCACACAAATGAGGATTGGGAGGTAAAGGGGATATCACAAAGTAGATTTTGAGGAAAATAGGTATGTGGATGAACAAATCGGATTAATTTTTGCTTCAGATAGTAAATAGTAACAATAATAATGCTTTGCGTGACTTGTCAAATTTAAGACAAATTGTTTTTCCGAGCCAATTTCAAACTTTATACTTTATCCCAGAGGTGAGAAGATGCAGCAGCTTTTCTTCCTCTTCATTATTTCAGAAGCTATTTTTTCTACTGCTAAAGTGTCTTTGGGCAGATTTTCATATTATTCATCCAGGTCAGGTTGTCTCAATGGTGCTTTTTTCAAAAAGCAACAGGACTTGGTTTTTCCTTGAAGACATTTCACTTCTCATCCAAGAACCTTTTTCAGTTCAGTTTTCTAAAGCTATCTTTCATGCTTTTGTGCATCATATATAGCAGACAATACTTTTGTGGCTATGCACATTTCACATCTAATATGCCAGAGGATTTCCTTCATTTGAATTAGATATTAATGTGATACAGATCTGAATAAGGAAAGTAATGGCAAACAGTTGCAAATTGTTTATCTCTATGTGGTTTCTTTGTGTGTTGATGTTTTTATCTGGGAAATACAAAGATTTGATTTGGAAGTGTTAATTATTTTAAGACATCTATATCTGTACTGTGGGCATTTCTTTATTTATTTTGATCACAAAGCATATTGTTCAGAGTAGTTCCCTTTCCAAGCAATTAAGTGCTTCTGGGTTTGTTTTTTTTCAAATGTTTTAATAATAGTTTAGAGGGGGGGATTACAGAGTGATCACTTTGTGAATTAAAAACTATGCTATCCCTTCAATATATAACTAATTAACTTGTTAACCTACCTTTTCTGAGAACAAATCTTGTTTTGTCCTTACTGCCTGAAATGACAGTAAGCAAATGTGAAGGGGAAAGAATGCTTGCTCCATTTTTCTGATTTGTGGCCATTTGGGGGACCTGAAGGTATGACTAAGCAATAAAATCAACCTATTCTAAGAGACCAAAATCTCGAATGAATACTTTCTCTCTCAGAATGTTTAATTTTTGTTTAAAATAAATATTTTACATAAAACAAAATCTCCTAATTTTTTTCCAGGGCAGATTACAAAATGCAATAAATACACCTAAATCAAATACACAAGTTAGTGCATTTCAAAGTCTAAGAGAATAAAAATGAATTTTGCCTGATTTTGAAAAGTTGAGACTACTAGTACTTTAGAAGTCTTCCTGGAAATAAAATTGATGGCCACTTGTAGCCTGACATGGCTCTGCCTCTGGTTGTGTATGTTATATGCTTGGAAACAGGAAGCTCTGGAGGAATGGCTTTAATTTATAAGCATTAAAGTGGGTGGAGTGAGCAAAGGAACTTAGTTCTAAAATGCATAATGTAGTGCCAGGTTTTTGATTTGCAAATGGAAAAAAAGCCACCCTTTGAAACTGTTTCAACTCCTACCCTCAAAATGAAGCTACAGAGAACTGCACACCAGAACAACTAGACACAAGAATAGTTTTTCCTCGAAAGCCATCACTCTGCTAAACAAATAACTCCCTCAACACTGTCAAAATAGTTACTAAGTCTGCATTACTATTAATCTTCTCATCGTTCCTATCACCCATCTCCTCCCACTTATGACTGTATGACTGTAACCTTGTTGCTAGTATCCTTAAGATTTATATTGTCTGTTTCCTAATATAATTTGATTGCTTATTTGTTCCCTATGACTATCATTAAGTGTTGCACCTTATGATACTTGATGAATATATTTTTTATGTACACTGAGAGCATATGCACCAAGACAAATTCCTTGTGTGTCCAATCACACTTGGCCAATAAAGAATTCTATTCTATTCTATTCTATTCTATTCTATTCTATTCTATTCTATTCTATTCTATTCTATTCTATTCTATTCTATT
>WNWU01000001.1:19825906-19856173 GCA_012654045.1 Ptyas mucosa | reverse complement strand
TTCTATTCTATTCTATTCTATTCTATTCTATTCTATTCTATTCTATTGAGTGAAATACTGTAGGTTTTCATAAACTGTTTGATTCAACAATCAAGTAAATGCATGTTGCAATAATTGAGAAGCTTTCAAATAGTTCCACAATTATGAACCCTGGATGCTTTCAGAACATGGGTATCTCTTCTCTGTCTGAATTCAGTGAATGTGCAATGAGAGTTGTAGTGTTGGTGTCGTTCAGTTTCAACATTCAAAATTCATGAATCATTGGATTGCACATGAGCTGACATAATGAAGTGTTTCACCCAGTGGATGTATAATACACTACTTTGATGGAGAGAAGCACCTAACAGAACTAAATCATCCTGCTTTTATAATCAAGGCAACCTCATTCAGTCATCATCAAAAAACTTATTCTTGACCGAGTGAAACAATGCAGAAGCCCTGCACTGTTAAATAGAAGTAGGACAGCACTTTGTTTTATAGAGATGCTTCAAAGAAGTTCTTCAATCACATTTCCTTGACAGTGAAGAAATCCTTTACGGTTCTGTTCAATTTTAATTTCCATGTCTCCAGTTCCTTGCCAGAAAAAGCCAATTCAAAAGTTGTTACTTAGAGATCACTGGTGGTATTCATGATGCTCCCCCTAAAACCCTATTGAATGAACAAGGCAATGTCATGCCAATGTTATCCCAGATATTGTTATCAGTGCTGACATGTAACATATTGCCTTTTTCTGTATCTCCTCCCTCAAATGCAATGCCCTATTCAAGCTTACTATTATTATTTTTTTTCCATTTTGGCAGATTAGGTACAGCTGCAAAAGGCTTTAGGGTAATGAATGGTTTCATGCTTGTCTTTCTAATAAACAGGTTTTTGTTCTAAAATGCTGCTTGGATTATATTACATTGACATCCTTTGCAGGAGATAAGAAAATTGAGGACAATACGCACCCACAAATTTTAGGTCAGCAATTATAATACAGGAAGATGTTAAAACCTACTTGACAACTAATGAGCTCTATAAATTAAAAAGCGATTCCCATGCTAATGAATTTTAACTGCAGTGGCAGAAAAATACAGTCTCTTTTCAGTTAGTATCATTAAGCCAAGGTTATCATTACTAAGTAGAAATTGATCCATTTAATATGTGAGATACTTTAGCATAATACTTATTACTTTGTAAGTAAAAAATACGTAATGCTTGAGCACAAATTCAGATGAATTCCCCTTTTCCTTTCCATTGAAGAGCTAACTCTGTGTACATCCTCGCCACTATAATGAATGAGGATGTCTTTGTATCTCTATGGTTAGTATTTGCATCCGTATTCCCACTATCGCCCATATGCAGGTTTTGAATTGTAAACTTGGTGAAGGTAGCAACAACATACCTGGTAATCCACACTCAGAACAGATTTGAAGGTTGCTGTAGCTTCAGTCTACCAGAAGGTCCCAAATGTAAAACCCATTAACACATTAATCAAATCAAGTACTGAGGCAAATAAATAAGTAAATATTTATGTGAATGATAAGACTCAATGTTAGTAAGGCTATTTTCTCAGAAGAAGTATCTTTCCAGTAGCAATAATTTTATTCTGTCATGATAAGTATTGCTACACATGGGGGCAAGTAATGCTGAAATATACTTCAGAAAATAAAGAACTGTTAACTGGAGTGGTACAACACCATCTGCCTTAATGTGGTTAGATTTAATTTTTTTTAAAAAAAATATGAAACAAGGTTTCACTGTATCCTTTCAAGCTGTTGCTATAAAATTGGTCCAATGATATTCACAAATCACTCTTCTACTTTGGCACTTTAGTAAATAATTATATTTGGAAAATGAAATGTGCAGCCACTGAAAAATATCAATATTTTTGCGGCTGCATTTTGAAGGATTGCATATTTCTACCCAATTATTGTTTGTGGCAGTGAAAATAGGTAGCGGCACTCAATATGTGGGCTTAGCAATTAAAAATGGTCACGGCTTAGATCCAAATGTACTCTAGCGAAAATGATAGAAATTTCTATTCACTTATAACTTTATTAGAGCTCTTCTGGATAGGCTGCAAACCTAGGTAATCAAAGCATGGTCAAGCATCATTAGGCTATCTTCTTAGTAGGGCTGGGCTGGCTTAAATAACGAATTTTAATGGGTGTTTTTGTTTTTTAATATAAGGGCCAAATTATTTAATATGTTTTAAACTGTTTTTAAATTTTATGGATATGTGTGTTTTATTGTGGCTGTGCACCGCCCTGAGTCCCTTGGGAGAAGGGCGGTATAAAAAATTAAATAATAAATTAATTAATTAATTAATAGACTGCTGCAATGTGCTGTCGGTAGAATTACCCCTGAAGAAAGCATTGCCTCTCTTCAATGCCCTGTTAGATCCAGCAGGGGGAGCAAGCTTCAGGATCACATCAATTAAATAATGCCATCATGAACGCTCCAGAAAGTATGCCATTTCTGTCATACTGTTTGCCCTCTGAAATAGTGGGGATTGACCCTGACCCTTAGAGGCCTGGAAATTGTGGAAACCTGACTTTTTTCCCAATGAAGATATTAAAGCTCAGATGGTCTGTAATTACGGTATGTGGTTTTTACTCATGGCCGCCATTTATTTTTCTTTTACTATTGTAGGCATTGAATTGCACAATTTAATGGCCATGCTGTAATTTGTTTGCCATCCAGAGTTGCCGTGACAAGATAGGTGGCCATGTAAAATTAAATAAATAAATAAAACGCTATAGTCCCACGGAATGTGCCTTCAGCAGCCTATAAAATGAACATAGCTATCATTCCACTTTTTTTTTTGCTCCCAGAAACTAGTGTTCAGATAACAAAACTGGGTACAAATTGCCCCTTTTTTAAAATAAGAAATCCTCACGATTCATTGACTATTTCATGAACAGGATGGGGGAAAAACTAGGTATATAAATATTTAAATGCAGGAAAAAGTGAATGACAGATCTATTCAGGCAGGGGGTTAAATATATCAACCTTAAAATGAGTACTCTGTGCTAGCCTCATAATCCATGTTATTTGTCTCACTTCTAAAGCTACCTAAGTTCTTATATCCAGTTATGATAAATTCCATATGAATTGTGGGGGGAAAAAACAGCTTTCTTTTATCTGAGCTAAATGCCCCCTATTGGATAGCTTTTTTTAATGAGAAAGAGAAAAGAAAAGCTCCACATCATAAATGGAAAGTTCACTATATACGATGTAGGAAACATTTTCTATCACCTTTCATCTCAGGTCATTAAAAGAATAAAGGGTCTTTGTGTTTTCCAATCAGAATATCCCAATGGAACGCTAAAGTGAAGAAAAAATTTCAAAGCCTACATTAAAAAGATTGAATTCAACCTGTGTTTAAGAACTGCTGTATTAAATGGCCAGCAATGGGAGTCTGTCATATTGAACTATCATTTCAATGTTTCAGCCATCTGTTTGAACAGACTCACAAAGAGATTCATAACTCTCAGAAGGCAAAGTTTGAATCACACAAATCTTTGATCTCTAGATTTGTGACATTTTACACCTCTGTCCTGCTAACATGTGGTGCTCGGATTATTGCTATAATTTAATTTCAGATTCTTTGTTGGTTTCAGGCATGAATACAAGCAGGAGTGAGACGGTGAAAGAACCACCCTTAAAGCCCTCCAGAAGATCTTTGCCATGTCTTGCCCAGAGCCAAACCCATCCACAAAGTCTCAGCAAGCATTCCTCATTTCTTCAGTCAAATCAAGTGATGCCTCTGCCCCAGCCCCAGCCCCAGCTTCAGTCTCAGCTTCAGTCTCAGCCTCAGCCTCAGCCTGTGACTGCAGAGGCATCAAGTGCTACTGTCAATGTAGTATCAGAACGAGGTGAGTGTTGATTTAGTCAGATCTCTCCACTTCTTTACAATTTACGATACCCTCTCACTTATTGAACAAACCAAAGCAATTCAGTCACAATGGATTTTGCCAATTTTTGGATGCAATTTTTTTTTACTTCCCTTTTAGCCAAAGTGATGGAAACCTTGGAAAACAACTTACTCAAGTTATCCAATACAAAATACTGTGATCCATTTTTAGGTGAGTTTTCTCTACATTGTTATATTGTACATTACTTATTAGAAATAGCCCTATTTCTGTTTCAGGAGGCAAGAGAGTGCTAACCAAAAAGTTCAGTTATCCTATTATTCCATAAACCAAGGGCTGGGCAACTATGGTCCCTTAATGATCTCAACTCCCAGAATTTCTGAGCCAGCCATGGTGGCTCACAAATTTTGGGGTTGAAGGTCACAGGTTGTAAAAGAGCCCACCCCTGCTATAGACCATTTATAGTAGTTCTTGAACAACTACTTCAGCAACAAGATATCAGTTATTTGCTAAAACCGTGGAGAATGGGATAGTATGTTTTTTTCCAGTTCTTATTGATTACCAACTCATCAGCATTTTTACCATGGGCCATGCCAGCTGAGGCTACTGGGAATTAGGGTTCAGATTCACCATGCTTAATTCAGATTACTAGTGCCAATATATAGATTAAATATTATTAAATAAACTGGATGATGTATATGTCTGTTAGATTTGACCTTTTCTTCAAGAGGAAACATGGCAAGCATACATTTCCTCCTTCAATTTTTCACGTTACATCAATCCTACAGTGTAGGTTAGGTTGCAACAGAATAATTATTCAAAAGTCACTGAATTAATTTCCTGGTGGAGAATAAACTTGAACTTGGGTCCCTTATCTAACCCAGCTTCTTAACCTATCATCCCGCTGTCCTTTCATTCAATGGCATTTCTTTTCGATGAAGCGGAAATTAGATTTCATGAGAGGCACACATTTGTAAGACACCTGCTGCTGAATCTCAGCATTTCTCTGCATATTAGGTGTTGTGACTACCATGAAGATATTTTAAAGGTGCCCTTGGGAGAAGCAGAAAAACCAGCAACATTTTTATTATCATAACATATTATTGGACAAGTAGTCATTCAAATATTTACAAGGATGAATCTGATGTTGAGATACTTTTTCTTCTGTTTTGTTTTGCATCAAACCTGTGTTTCTTCCGTAGAATACTTTCATCTGCAACTATCAATTTTAGAGGAAAACCCCTTGATTTTTAAGATTTAATTGTTCATTCTCAAAGTGGTCTATTACTTAACTGTGGCTACTTCTTCATCTTCTTGTGGATTACTTATGCAATTGGTTATAAATGAAAAGGAATGAAACATCTAGAGCCTGAATTTCACCAGTGATAGAGCTTATTCAGCACATATGGTGAATGAGTTTCATTCCTTTCATGATCTACTGTGAGCTTTCCCCCTGGGGATATTAAGGATGGATCTGAATTAAGTGAGTTAGATAAATATTTAATCAAGTAGCTTGAAAAAAGGAAAAATAAATGGAAAATGATAAGATAGAGCTGCAACAAAGTGGTGGACAATTAACTATTAAAGGCTATTGTATAAAATCCAACTGATTTTCAGCCGTGTTGTAATACTGGCTCTAGAATTTCAAGATATTTTAGAGCACATGGCAGCATTCTTGATTTTGGATTTTGATTATTTAATACATTTTTAATTAAGTTTATCGGAACATAAAATACAAATGAAAATACAAATAGTGGAAAACGGGGAAAGGAAAAGGGGTTGGAGGGGAAAAGAAAGAACAGTATTGACTTCCAATTCTGTTTAGAATAGGATAATAACATTACAGCCACAATGTTTTACTTTTACATGCTAATATGAACTAGCCATTTCTTTAACAACAAACCTATCTAATCAGCAAAACCCAAAGTCAAAGTTTAATTTTTTTTCCATCTCAAGCACAAAACCCAGAAACAGTTTCCATATAGAAACAAAGCTGGATGTGTATTTTTCTTCATTTAAGGCAGTCCATTTTGGGGTGGGTTTTTTTTGTTCTATATTACTGAAAAATCCATGTGATGTTTTGATGGATAAAATTAGCTGCAGCCAAAGATTCATTTTTTTTTAGTCTACCTTATGAAAAAGACAGATTATTATTATTTTTTTCCTGAACCATTGGTGCTCCCATGAAAGTGGATACAATCGATTATATGCTTTGTTCTATCTGGTATTCGAAGATTTCCTTCCCCAGCAGCTGAAACAAATTAGAAAAATACTTAGCCCCTGAAGAGCTACCTTGACTAAAGTGAAGGATAAAATTCTAGACTTGAATGTTTTGCTTAGGCCAGGCATGGCGAATCTTTTCGGCACCGAGTGCCCAAACCAGAATGCGTGTGTATGTGTGCGTGCCAGAGTGCCAGAAACCCAAAGATCAGCTGCTCGGTGTGCATGCCAGCTGGTCTTTGGGTTTCTGTCAAGCGCATGCATGCCGGCCAGCTGGTCTTCACATGCACCTGAAACCCGAAGACCAGCTGGTCAGGGTGTGCATGCCTCTTTTTTGGCCATTTTTCGGGCTGTTTTCTGGCGGTCCATCACCTGTGAACAGCTGGCTGTGAACCAGAAGAGCAGCTGGCGATGGTGTGCATGCCCACAGACAGGGCTCTGCGTGCCACCTCTGTCACGCATGCCACCTCTGTAATGTGTGCCATAGTTCATCATCACGGGCTTAGGTCATTGAATAAACTGCCTATTCTGTGCAACCCCCCCCCTAAAAAAACCCCATAAATGGCAACGTCTTCAACAAGTGGTTGAATGTGACCACTGGAACAGATCCAGTGAAAAATCCATTTTGAGACATTGCTTATATACCATACCATATATTTGTACCCTGGAGACAATCTACAAAAATGTGGAAACAAGTAGTCCTTGACTTATGGCCAGAATTGATCCCAAAATTTCTCACTGTTGAGAAGTGAGATATTTGTTAAGTGAGTTTTGCCCCATTTTACAATCTTTCTTGCTTCCCCACTATATTTGCTTGTCAGAAGCAAAAGCTGATCACATGACCCTGGGACACTGCAACTGTCATAAATATGAGTCCGTTGCCAAGCATCCGAATTTTGATCACATGACCACGGGGATGCTGCAATGGTTGTAAGTGTGAAAAACGGTCATAAGTCACCTTTTTCAGTGCCGCTACAACCTGCAACCCTAAATGAACTGTTGTAAGCCGATGACTATCTGTACTGTGCTATTATCAATGTAGGAAGCAACAACTGATTCAGCATTGCTTCTGACTTTCAAAGAATCCTGACAACCATGTAGGTAAGAAAACAGACACACAAACACACACACACACACACACACACAAACATTATTGAAGAAAATGTCATCCAATGTGACAGCAGTGAAAAACCTACCGTGCATGTTATGAATGCATTCTCAAGTGCTTAAATTCAAATGATTTTAACGGGGCTTATCTGGGTGTCCTTTGAAATAAACGTATGTCAGGTTCAATATATAGATAACCTGATGCAGTTAGAGATACAATTCGTGAGGCCGGATCAGAGGTAAGAGGTTTCAAGAAGGGCATGAAAGGGAAATGTTATCTCAGCTCTTTCAGCAGGACCTTCTCAAACTGCAGTCGTAGCTAAATGAAATGGACAAACGACTGAGACAAACAAATTGTAGGCTAGCAGAAAAGCAGCTTAGTAAGAGCATTAACTAAAGGCCATTCCAGGGGAATTGTATGGGGGGGGGGGGAAGGGTTGTACTAACACAACCCAATTTGCTATTATGTATGAATCTCTTAAGTTAAGCATAGATAATTATTAAGCACAGTATAATGCTTCAGATTCAATTCCATAAACATGCTGGGGATGGGTTTTAGAAGACAGCAATATCTGTAACATTTCAAATAAATATGTCTTAACTATATGGCAGCTGTAGAGGGTCCTGGGAAAAAGATATGGCTGTTTTCAAGACCTTCAATCAGGACTAAGCTTGCATTCCCTGTACTCAGTTTTGGAACTGATCTACAGAACTTATTATAATAAACCTAGATCAAACTGTAGTATCAGATTCTAGTTTAACCAATTGTAATGTGATTAGGGTTAGGGTTAGGGTTAGGATTAGGTTAGGGTTAGGGGTTAGCGGTGGCTCGGTGGCTCGGTGGCTCGGTGGCTCAGACACTGAGCTTGTCGATCAAAAGGTCAGCAGTTCAGCGGTTCAAATCCCTAGTGCCACCTAACAGGGTGAGCTCCCATTACTTGTCCCAGCTCCTTCCAACCTAGCAGTTCGAAAGTAGAAGATGCAAGTAGAAAAATAGGGGCCACCTTTAGTGGGAAAGTAACAGCATTCCGTGCACCTCTGGCATTTAGTCATGCTGGCCACATGACCACGGAGACGTCTTCGGACAGTGCTGGCTCTTTGGCTTTGAAACGGAGATGAGCACTACCCCCTAGAGTCAGGAACGACTAGCACGTATGTGTGAGGGGAACCTTTACTTTTACCTAATGTGATTATTTTAAGTAAACCACAATGGCCCAGGTTAAAATAGAACCAATCCCTCTGGTTTATTCCAAACCGCAAAAGAAAGTTATAAACTCTTCTGTGAACAATGGGAAAATAATGATGTAAACAGAAAGTTCATCTAAATGAGAGCAAAGTGAATTATACTTTATAACAGTAATTGTATTTGGTGGAAAGGCTCTTTATAGCCTATACATTCCCTGAAAACTAGTCTGAAAAGATAAAAGAAAAGAGTGTGAAAAAAGGAGAGAATTTGCAAACATTGCTGTTTTTCTTCCATGCAACAGAAGACTCTGTTGTATCACAGCCCCTTTAAAAAGTACAAGGGTGCCTTCCATTGGCTAATCCAATCCTCCATAGGCAATTTCAGGGATGATAAGAGCAAGTAACATCACATCCTTCATGATATGATCATGCAAATAATGTGAATTATGTGATTTGTATCGGTCATATCACACAGATATGACATCAGTGTGGCTTGTACCAGGGATCTGTGCAATCTTCTCCTATGAATGCCTTTACTTCTAGAATACATATGAAGATAACATATATCAAAGCAATTTTACACAGAAGAGACTTGATGTGCAAAATCACAGGCAATATATATTTCTTGGGGAAAACACTGTTACTCATAATAGAAACAAGTCATGTATGTCAACCTGTTTGCAGGAAAATCCATGAAGTTGAAATATTAATTAGCCTACCATCATGGTGTCAGAATACTTATTAGCTTACAACCTTGAGATGTGAAATACCCTGCCAAAACGAAGGAAAATTCTTTCAAAGTTACATCTTCTTACAGACTTGCTACAGTACATGCTTGAGAATACAAAGCAGGGAGTGGTTCTATGCAGTGAAATCTGTGAAGAACTTTTACTCAGCCAAATTCACTGAAAGAAGATGAATCACTAAAAGGAATCTCTTTTTTCCTGATATACAAGTAAAATCAACTTCCTTAAATTTAAATTTTCTTTCTGTTGCTGTATTTTTGGGGAACAATTTTCCTTTATCTTCTACATGACAGTTTTTCAGGGCCTGAAAATAGCTGTCATTCCTCCCCTTCATCTTCTCCAGACAAAATGGATAACTTAAAATGTCTTGTGTTTTTATCACACCTAGGGAAGGAGGGAGAGAGGGGGAGAGAGGGGGGGAAGGAGGGAGGGAGAGGGAGGTAGCTCACAAAGCAATAATATGATTTGTTGCTTTAGTATTTTGTGGGACCACAACAGGGATAGGTTCTACTTACCTTTACCACCGGTTCTCAATGGGATCTGCCTTGCCTCTATGCATGCGCAGATTGCCAATGATGACAGCCGGTTTTACTACCGGTTCTTGTGAACCGGTCCGAACTGGGGGCAACCCACCACTGGACCACAATAACTGTGGAGTAAGGAGTAAACACATGAATCATGGACTCACATTTCATTCCAGGCTCATGTTTCAGAACTTAACTGGGCTACTCAAACTATGCAGCAAAAATACCAGTTTGGGACAAACCAATATTTCTCCTACTCCATAAAATATGACCAGTTGTACTTACTACAAAAAACTAAGAATTGAGTAGTGATATGAGGGGAGCCTCTTATTGTTCCAAAAAGAATTGATTTTTGTTTTCACAGGACAATCACCAAATTTGATAATTATTTATTTATTTAATTTATTTGTATGCTACTGCAATCAAAACTTACTCTCATCACAAAGAAAAATACAAAACAGGTAGATCTCGACTTACAGCAGTTCGTTTAGTGACTATTCAGAGTTACAACAGCACTGGAAAAAGTGACTTATGACCTTTTCTCATACTTTATAACCATTGCAGCATCCCCATGATCACATGATCAAAACCTGGGGATTTGGCAATTCTCGTATTTATGATGGTTTCAGTGTCCCAGAGTCATCTCATCACTTTTTGTAACTTTTTGCCAAGCAACATCAATGGGGAAACTTTATTTAACAAGCTTGTTATTAACTTAATAACTGAAGCAGCGGTGAAAATCTCTGAAGTCTTCTACCTGTTCTGTGAGTCTGCTACTGAGCACATGCTTTGTGGGCGCATGCACACCTGAGGCGCACCCATGCAGTGCTAAAAAAGGAACATTTTGAAGCCTTCTGAGTCTGCAAAGGTAAGTAGAACAGCGGGGGGGGGATCCACTATGCCACGCGAATTAGATTAGCTAGAAAGCAGGAAATGTGATGATTGTAGCTAATATAAAACACGTGTCACAGCTGATTGTCTCCCAGCTGATCATCGGAAATACTAGTTCGCCCGAACCAGTAGCATTTTTTACTACCGGTTTGGGAGAACCAGTCCAAACCCATAGCATTTCACCCCTGAACTGAAGTGATTCACTTAACAATAGTGGCAAGAAATGTTATAAAATGGGGCAAAACTCAGTTAACAAATGTCTCAGAAATTTTGGACCCAATTTTGGTCATAAGTCGAGGACTATAAAACAAAAGTTGTGCATAATTAAAAGCACAGCACTGCAAGAATATGAAAAAAAAAATTAGCAAATATACAACACAAATCAGGGGAAAACTCTCCAAAAGAGCTTGGTCTTTAGAAGTTAATGGAAAATTATGGTAGCAACAAGAGAATTTAAGAAAATGTATACTTATTTATTGTAGTGTTCATGGCCAGAAACCCAAAACTCTTCAGCTCACCGACTTCTTTGAAAAGTTTCAATTTTTCATTAACCACCCCAAAATTTATTACATGAAAATAATTTAATAAGTATTATTTTAAATAATAGTACTACAAATGATAATAACAGTAACAACAACAGGTTGGATAATTCCATCAAACCTTAGGGGTTACTACTGTCCACTTTGGAGAATTCTGGCTCATGACCTTTTGGTTCCCAATACAATCCTTATCCATAGATAACTAAACTGCAGTTTACTGAACTATCACCAAGTAACTGTTATAACTGGAGAAAAATGCTAGTAATAAACAATTTTTTATAATAGGCTTAGTAATCTGAACCTAGAGCAATAAAAGTTTCATGAAAACCAGTATCGCTAATGTTTAACTTTTTTATATACATTATATTAAATATTGGCAAACCAAAACAATTAGAGATGAGACAAAAATGTTGACTATGCTTCTTGAAAGTATTTTAGTAAAAAGCAAACAAAAACAATGTTTGGCTTTGATCAGTATTTAAAACTTTTATGACTTCCAAGCACCAGCAAGGCCAATCAGGGGTTTTTTTGTGCTGAAAAGACAAAATAAAAAGTGCCTCCATCAGTTATTTCTTTTCTACAAAGAAAAATAAGGAAGAATCTTTTCTAGGCTTTATTTTATTCCCAAATATCTAAAATTATTCAGTTTTGATTTTGAAATCGTATGATCATTTTTTTATGAAAAGTAATAAATTATATTCTGATTTGCAGAGAAATGAAAGACTATTGTATTCATGTACATATTTATTCTATAGCATATATAAGTAGGACCCACTTTTGCTTGATTTGGTTTTAGACTTTCTTTATAGTTCATCCATTAACCAAGAAGTGATACCATTGTAATTTCATCTGTGAAAATGACAGCTTTGGATAAATTCCCCTAAAATAGAGTCAGTCAGAGGAAGACAAACTAGAAAGTCTCAATATATAAGACTACAATTCCCACAAGCCCCAGCTATCAAGATAAATGGCCATGGCTATAGGTGATATAGATATAGATATGGGTGTATATGTACATATACATATATAGGTGATATAGATATAGGTCCCTATATCACCTATCTACATATAGATATAGGTGATATAGGGATGCGGTGGCTCAGTGGCTAAGAAACTGAGCTTGTCGATCAAAAGGTTGGCAGTTCAGCGGTTTGAATCCCTAGTGTCGCATAATGGGGTGAGCTCCCGTTACTTGTCCCAGCTTCTCCAACCTAGCAGTTCGAAAGCACATAAAAACTGCAAGCAGAAAAATAGGGACCATCTTTGGTGGGAAAATAACAGCGTTCTGTGAGCCTTTGGCATTTAGTCATGCTGGCCACGACCACGGAGACGTCTTTGGACAGTGCTTGCTCTTCAGCTTTGAAACAGAGATGAGCACCACCTCCTAGAGTCGGGAATGACTAGCACATATGTACAAGGGGAACCTTTACCTTATAGATGATGCAATGCAAATATCTGAAGCACTAGATCACTACCCAGTGCTTTCCAACCTAGTTGGAGACTTCAAATAGAATATGACTCCCTTTTGTTATACAAAGGGTCTCTGATGCATAATGACCATGACTCATGAACCAAACTGAGACTGAGAAAGAAGATGGTTGGCCGGGGGTGGTGGTGGTGGTAAATGTGTTCCTTTACTAATGCAAGTACCCCAAACAAGCAAGAAGAACACCATGTCAGCTTAACTATACTTCTTCTTTTCCAAGCTCAGATTGGAAAGAGAATCATTTAGAAGTGAGGACAAGGGGCAAAGATGACATTATCCCTGGGTACCCTGTTTCTGTCTTACTCAAATACTCACCGATCAACTGCTTCCATATTACTTCTAATCTCAAACTGTTGTGGAAAAATGTTTACTTGTTAAGTCAACAAGTAAAAAAGCTTTTCCTTATTAGACAGTTCTTTAGCAATGTCCATAGGTCTGTTCTGCAGTGCCCTGTGTCTCAGCAAGCACTTCTTCCCCTACAGCTGTTATACCTCCACATTACAAGGAAGTTCCTGGTATAGGCTAATTAACTTAAGTCACTCAGATTATATGAAACACAACATCTAAAGTTATGGATGAAAAGTTACAGATGTGTTGATTCCCTTTCTTTCTCCTTTGCTGTTTATATACAACTGGATTCTTTGTCTTCTTTGTCTAGGCAACTGGTTCGCTTAACTGTGTCATTACTGAGGCTATTTTCTAATAGGATGGACTTCAAAAATTTTCCCTACTGGTTCTGTGGGCATGGCTTGGTGGGCGTGGCAGGGGAAGGATACTGCAAAATCCCCATTCTCTCCCTACTCCTGGGGGAAGGATATTGCAAAATCTCCATTCCAACCCCACTCTGGGGCCAGGCAGAAGCGGTATTTGCCGGTTCTCCAAACTACTCAAAATTTCCGCTACCAGTTCTCCAGAATTCCAGCTGAATTTCACCCCTGACTTATATGTTTCTACAATATCCCATACAATTGGATTTTTTTAAAAAAAAAAAAATGTACTGCAGTGGTGTGACCTAATCTGTAAATGCAATAGATTCATATAAACACTGACAAGATTGGTGCTTATTCTAAGAATGTATTGGTAGAGGACCTGTTAAAAGCCCCATATAGCACCATGACATTTATATAACACATTAGAACATAAGAAACAATAAGACCACTCTCTATACCTGTCTATCACATAAAACATAATTGTATGTACAGGACAAAAAACAGGATGAAAAGCAGAACAAATCCTGGAGCCAGGTCATCAGATTCATAGAAAAGGTTTGAATTTATTCAATTCAATGGCTCCCCATAGCCATAAACTGTATATAATTGCTTCAGAATGCCTTAGTGCAGACTCTGAAGCTTCCTATCAACATGACTTTTGGGAAACAATCACCTTAAAGATACTTTAAGCAGTTGTCTAAGGTTTTTGTCTGTCTGCCCTTCAACCAGTATCTATGCCTTTGAGAAGCTGATCTAGAATAGATCTGAAAACACTGATAAAATGGGGGGGGGGGGTTAATTTATGTTACATCAGTTTGACTTGCAATAACATCTCTACATCAGTTCAAAACTTGAAACGTGAAAAATTAAACATGTCCACCCCCTATACCCCTCTCCTCCCATTACTCTTGACTTTCTACAAAAGTATGCAATTGAAACTTCACAAAGGCTGTGATCATAGAGCATGCTTATTTAAACTCTGCAGGTAAATCTATAACAAACATTCAATAAAGATATACTTAACATATAAGCTACCATAGCTTCCATTCGACTTATTAAAAAATCAATATATTCATTTCACAAAGCATACTCAACTATCTCACTAATGCTGATAGCTGAGTTATTTTTCTACTGCAATTATTACTAGGGGATTTGTTTTGATTTTTGCTGACATAAACTTCCTGAATAACTTCCTTAATAACTGGTAGAACTCTTTGCTCTCTAATAAAATAGTTCCAATGCTGGAGCACCAAAAACCTTGATACTGAAAAAAGTTGAGATTTTAAGCTACAAGTACTCAGTCTATTTTAATTAACGAATATATCTCAATTGCTAAAGAATAAATGGTTTATGGCATGTTGGTATCATAAAATATATTTTAGAATTAAGCAAGAGAAATTTTGTTTAAAGTAAGTATTGACTTTGTCCCAAAATAATAGGATACTGACTATATGTGGCAAACGCAAATAATGAAGGGAACCATGGTTGTATCTTTGCTATAATGTCTCCATAGTAATACAATATGAGTCCATGTGTTTCTGGTTTTTTTTCCCCCTACTCAGACATAGGAAGAGAGAAAGACACTTATACAGATGATTCAGAACATGGGAATTATGATTCTCGTACAGATGAATCTCTGCTTATTAAAAGTACACCTACAAGGCAGAAACCAGAACCTCGGACAAAGTCTTCATTGAAGGTAATAGCTTTTACAATCTTTACCTTATCTTTCCCCTATTCTGATACCAGTATTAAGAGTATAGGTAGTCTTCCAGTTACAACAGTTTGTTTAGTGACTGTTCACAATGGATCCATCCATCCAGGCCACCAACGGCACTGAAAAAGGTGACATGACCTTTTTTCACACTTACGACTGTTCCAGCATCCCCATGGTCATGTGATCAAAATTCAGATGCTTGACAGTTGGTTTATATTTATGATGGTTGCAGTGTCCTAGGGTCTTATGGTAAACTTTTGTGACCTTCTGACAAGCAAAGTCAATGGGGAAGTCAGATTCACTTAACGACTGGGTTACCAGCTTAACAACTGCCAGGGTTCACTTAACAACTGTGGCAAGAAAAGTCGTAAAATAAGGCTAAACTCACTTAACAAATATCTCACTTAGCAACATAAATTTTGGATTCAATTGTGGCCATAAATCGAGGACTACCTGTAATAGCATCTAAAGCAGGGGTGTCAAACTCAAGGCCCACGGACCATACCTGGCCCGAGATATGATTAGATCTGGCCCGCGACGCTGCCCTGGAAACACTGAAAGACCAGCCCCCAGTACCTTGGCCCCAGCCCAGGCCAGCCAAGGACTGATCTAAAACTTGGTGATGGCCATCTGGGATGGAACATGGTCAGTCTTCGATCCGTGGGGTCACCCTGGAGCCAGCAAGGAGCTGCTCCTGCCCCTGAGCACCTGCTGGAGACAATGGATCCATCCATCCAGGCCACCATAGGCACACCCAAAGTGAGTGATGTTGAGCTGGCCACTCCCACCCTGGACAAGGCAGTAAAAGAGCAAAAATTACTGAAATGGGAAGAGCTATGATCTGCAGAGTCATGTTAAGTTATGTTAGGGAAGGGTCTGTGGTATTTTAATTGCTGGAGTCTAATGTGATATAAATTTGAAAATGCAATGGGAAAACATGTATTTGTTTTATAGTCATTACAATAAAACAAAATTGGGTCAAAGTTCCTTCCCCTCCATTTAAGCATTATTTTAGAAAGTTTGCTATTTTATTCAATAAAAAATACTTTCCAAATTATTCGACATGTAATCATCTGTATAATTCCGTACGTGACATATGGACATAAAATGTTCCCCTTGAGTTTGTTTTCTGGTGACTATTTTTCTTATCAAAATTGCTCTTAAGGGATGCTTTTGATCCCACTAACAAATGAAAGAAAATTATGGATTTTTTCCCCCACCGCAGAAGGGAAAATCCAGATCTAAAAAAATATGGGGCATTTTATCTTGCACGTGAGTGGGTTGGTCGTTCAGAAATCCATTACAAATCTCTAGCCTGTTATACTTGCAGAATCACCTAACATATGGGGTCTTTGAATGGTGCATGTACCATAATTTTCATTCTGTTCTCCTATATCCCCTGATACTACATGAAACAAACAGAAAATGAATTGTTAGCACCCACCCTCTCCATGTTTTTAGTCCTTTCTGTATACATTTGACTGGCCATCTGTTGGTAGGCTTCATGAGGAGATTTAGGATTATCTCAGTGAAAAGATTGTGTGATAGAGATAACATCCCCATTGGCAAAGAGCAGAGGCAGTGAAATGTGATTAAATACATTCCATTTTCCTGAAGTGTTCCTTTTTCTTCTAACTTGTTACTTGTGCTGCCCTTTCTCAAACCTTGGAGAAGCTGTGTTGTTGGAGAAACTGTGAGGGTATGAAAAACAGATCAAAGGGAAACAACATTTGTTTACTTTCTACATGAAACTGCTATGAGAGATCATCCATTGGCACAAGGTTAAGTATCATCAGTATGCACATAATACTCAGTTGTATATCTGTGCCAATGTTATTATATATTTGGCCAGTTAAAAGATGCTGCCTTGGTTCTTTCCCAGGGTCTGGAGGATGTGGGGATTTAGATGATGAAGAATAAGCTCAACGTAACTCTAGCAAGGCTGAGTCACGGTGAGGTTTGGGCCCCCCTGCAAATCCAGATGTGAGGATTTTTCCACCTTTCATTCTAGACGGGGCTGTCTTGATTTTACGTAGTCAGTGCACACTGGTTCCTTATTTAAGCCTTTCTTCCAACCAGAATGTTTGTTCTTCCATAAGCAAATTATTATTGGCAGACTTCCTGCTTTGACAATATCATTCCTTCTTTTACAGTTTAAAATCCCAGCTAGCTATGATAATGAAAAATGATAGCTGTGCACATTTTTGCAATCAGATGCTTTTCCAACACTGTGGGTCGTGATGTTTGTATGTGCAGAGACTCACTGTTATTCACACTATACTTTACCTTTTGCTGATGTTTAAATACCAAAGTGTTAAGAGGCGAGGCAGTAGTTTTAAAAATATTAGAAATGACGTACAGTACATCATGATTCCATTCTGGAATCTACATATTTAGTAATTCATATCTCTCCTCTTTGATGTTACTCCTACACACTTATTCCTACATACCTTGAGTTATGAAATAGCTTAAAGTTAAAGGTGGAAAGCCATTAATATCAAATAGCAGGTGGTATGCTATTTTTTTTCAATAGCTACTATGCTATTTCAAAGCCAGCCAAAAAAGGAATGCAGGTATCACTATAGAAAATCAAGCTGCATGTTAATGGTGCAGTTCTATACTTAGATATACATGGAGCATTGAGTACATTTATGTGTGTATAGAATTTCAGCTATAAAAGCTGCAAAGGAATGCAGTAGGGCGCATAGGCATTAACATTATAGAGGCAATCAGTGGCTAAGAGAGAAATTTCATTCCCCTTTCTATTATCCATGTACAGAAATAAAAACCCTATCACTGCTAAAGTCATTTCATAAACTTTCATTAGAGACTCATTTCTGTAGCAACAATGGATAACATTCTGCACTCTTTGCCTTAATCGACAAAAAACATAAAGTAATCTGAAGAGGATTCTGCCCTTTACTGCCCAAAATATATTTGATAGGCTGCATTTGTACAAATCATTAACAATCACATCATCATCATCATCATCATCATCATCCTTAATGCATTATATGACCCCAGCCTGTGAAGTTAATTTATAGCTAATGTATTGCGCAAATCTAGAATTTTGTCTTAACCGAGAAATTTGTAGTTCAGTTAAGTATGAGCAAGCATGTTATACAAACAAATACCAGTTTTATAAGTATCAGTAGTAGCTTTTAACAGAATTTCTAGCAAAAATCAAATCCAGAAGCACACACAGATAACTGATTCAGCTGGATTCATTAACTTCTTTATATACATAATAACAGATGAAGTAAATTTTACAATACCAATAGTTGATTCTTCAACGTGATAGAAGTTACAGGCAAAACACAAGGCAAGAGAGAACAATTAGTTTCATTTCAGCAGAACAGACAAGTTTGTACAGACTGCTTAGTTTCAGTTTCAATTCTCTGCACAGACTCAGAAGCTGCAGACTAAGGCATGACCTGCCTCCAGTCTGTCTCAGCTCCCAATTTGCTGACTTAGTTGCTATGCCTATTCATTGGCTGACCTTGTTACCATGTCTCTGCCAGTTCATGAATAATCTGACAGCTTTCTGCTATGAGTCTTGGCATCTGTGCTTTCCTGAACTCCCAGTACAGGTAGTCCTTGACTTATGGCCAACATTTCCATTGCTAAGCAAGGTGGTTGTTATATAAGTATGCCCAATTTTACAACCCTTTTGCTAATATCATTATGTGAATCACATGACTGTTAACTGAAACTGGCTTCACCCATTGACTTTGCTTGTCAGAAGCTGGCTGGGAAGTTCATAAATGGTGATCATGTCACCCGAGGATGCTGCAGCTGTCATAAATATATGAGGGTTGCCAGGTGCCCAAATTTTGATTGCATGATCATGAGGATGCAGTGACAACCATAAGTGTGAGTCCTTTTTTTCAGTGCCATTGTATTTTGCACTTAAACACAACCATTGTCATCAAATGGCTGTAAGTTGAAGACTACCTACTATAAAGTAGTGGCCAAAATTGTGGAAACTTTTTGGGAAAAGTGTATTTTTGACATTTGATGGCAAATAACACCACTTTTTTTTTTTGGAGCTTCAAGATAATCATATTCCACTGCTGGAATGGCCTGGGAATAGCCCAGACCTTAACCCAATTGAATAAAATCCAGTTAATAGAAGCAATCATTCAATCTTGGTTTCACATTATTACAGCTGCAGAACTAAAAGACTTGATTCACTCCATGGGAAGACGTTGCTAAATTCATGGGAATTCATGCTAAAGGTTACCCAACTAAGTATTAACTGATGTGGACTTCCGGCGGCGACCTTAGCGTGTTAGGAACGAAAGGGACGAGGCTCCGTTCCTGAGTTTCTAACAATTCCACATCTGGAGCTGAAACAGGCGCTATCGATCTCGGAGGGATCGATAGTTTAAAGGGGAACGTCTTAGGACCTCGGAGGAGATCGCAACTCCTTCGAAGGTACAAGACAAGCCCTTAATCCAGAGTGAGGAAAAACCAGCCTTTCGAGACTGGCTGGAGGCACTGATAACTGCGTGAGTGAGAAGCGAAGATCGAAAAAGAAAAGACGTCATTACAGAAGACTTTAATTTAGGATAACCCAAAAAGTACTTAACAGCAAGAAGCAGATGCTGGTGGCAGAGAATACCGGAAAAAGACACAAGATAAGCGGCAACAGAAGGATTGAGCGGACCGGGGCCATTTTGAATAGACAAGCGACAGCGCAAAAATTGTGAACAGCCGAAGTATATGGAGAGAGCTTGACGAGGTATTTTGTGATTTTGAGTTTGACGACTAAGTTTGTGGAGGATTTAAAACTTTGATACGGTTGGATTACACTGGTGCGGATTGGATTGAGAGGATTAAACTGAGAATAAGGACAGATCATGCATGATTGAAGTGAACTGAGAGAGAGCGAGGAGTGTGGCGTGCTGGAGATCGGAGGAAGGACTTTGGAAGGATTTTTATAAACTGATCATATTGGATTATATTGGCTTTGATTGGACTGATTGGACTGAACTGGAAAAACGGAGTGTGAAACAGACAGCAGAAGAGTGTGGATAAAGATAATGCATTTGACTGGATTTTTATAAATTATCGATATTTTCTTCACTTCCAGTGACATTTCTTTCTAAAATTAGGACATATAACGTGAAACATGAAAACTTTTGATTACTCTGACTTTTTGACTATTTAACCACCAAATATTGAACTATTTAACTATTGAATGACCTGGAAATAACTGGTGAAAAGGGCGACCCAGATTGTGGAACGATGATTAAATGAAAGGAAGATAAAGCCAAACAACAACAAAAAAGACTATAAATTCAAAGTCCAAATAGAAAACCAACGGACAATATAGTTATTACTGGTTTGGTTTATTATATTATATTAGGAGAATTGAAAGGAACACTTAATAATCTATTAGTTTTTATTAGTTTATTAGTTTTTCTGCCTAAGTATTGATAACAGAATAACGTGATTATAATAATTTGATTATTGAAACAACTCTAGGGTACTATATTTGATAAATATATTTATTGAAAGATAATTAATTTATAATAGTTAAGATAGTTAGAAATGATTGATAAAGGATATTTATAAAGTATATACATTGACATAAATTTAATTTTAGAATTATTATAAAAACTGTTAGTGAAATATATTTTATCTTTTAATTAACTGAAGAATAAGATAATTAATGAATTGCTAGAAATGCCTATTTCCCATTGTCTCCTCCTTTTCCACCTCCCCCCCTGCTTCCCCTTTCTCTCCACATATATCATTTTATTGCTGATTGTTGATTAGATTAGAAGTACCCTTATCAATATTATTTGTAACAACAATTTTGTACTTAAGGCATCAATATAAATGAGACAATAGACAAGTGTATGAAATTGTGGGCAAGAATAACACGCATAATAGATATGGCAACTTCAAGTACAACAACCACTACTAAAACAACCAAAAAGATACCTTCAACCCAAACATTATTGGTGGCCTCCCCAGCATAGCAAAAGACAGGAGAAACAATAGACAAAGAGAAGACCAATACCCTTATAGGTATGCAAAATATACAAGCTGCCCTTGCAATGATTCAGGAGGGAATGAAAAGAATGGAAGATAAGATGACTCTTAATCATGACAAGACTAGGAGGAACCATGAACAGATGCGACTGGATGTAGGGGAAATTAAAGATGAAATCAGAAACATAGATGAGAAGATAGTGAAAATCCAACAAAACATAATGGAAAATGAACAGAGAATTCATAATGTAGAGGAAAAAACCAAAGCTACAGCCACTAGATTGGAGAGGATGGAGAATCAACAAATGATAAGGAGTTGAGACACCGAAGATGCACTCACATTTCTTGAAATGGAGAAGGCATCCTTCTTTCTAAGGTTCCAAAACATAGAAGAACAGAAAGATGAAGACTTGGGAGAAATCATGATTGACATATTGGCAAGGGCAACACATAAAGATAAAGATGAAATCAGAAATGGAATTGACGAAATCTACAGAGCCTTCACAAATTATGCGAGGAGAAACAAACTCCCTAAAGAAGTTAATATTAGATTCATGAAAAAAACCAATGCATGAAGAAATATATGGAAGAATGAGAAAGGAGACAGTTATGTACAAAGGGAGGGAAGTTCTAACATTAAAACAAGTACCGAGAAGGGCCAGAGATAGGAGAAGAGCTTACAACTTTCTAACTAGACAGTCTCAAGATAAAATTTAGATGGCTCATACTGGAAGGCGTACTTATCTCATGGGAAGGAAGAAAATTTCAAATAGACACTATAGATAAAGCTCAAGACTTTGTGGATCAACATCTAGGAAGCGAAGGAGAACAGGGAAGCAGAGATAGCAGAGAAGAACTGAACCTTATCTCCATAAACATAAATGGTTTAAATTCACCAAGCAAAAGACACCAAATATTTACAAGATTGCAAAAATTAGGGGCAGACATAACTATATTGCAAGAAATACACATAAGAAAACCACAGAAAAAACTACTTGAAAACAAAAACTAGGAGTAACATACACATCTTTGGGAGATTGTAAAAAAAGGGGAGTGATAGCATACATCAGAGACCATATAAGAACCAAGCTAATCCATACTGATAAAGAGGGTTGAGTCTTAATGATAGAACTAAAATTGGAAATAAAAACAATACTGTTAGTAGCCATCTATGCCTCAAATGGAAACCAATCAGATTTTTACAAGAAACAAAAAACTACACGACAAGCTAAAAGAATTGGATTATGAAAATGTATGCATCGTTGGTGATTTCAATGCGATAGCAAATTCACCAGATGACTACCATACTAATAGGAAGAACAAAATTAAAAGGAAGACACTGCCACAAACATTTAAAGATCTAGCACAAGAAATGAGCTTACATGATACCTGGTGAGGATTAAATACCAAAACAAAACAATATACATATTTCTCGGGCCCACATCAATCGTGGTCCAGGCTGGATATGGCCTGGATGACACCTCAATTAAGCAAAGAAACACATGAAGTAGAAATTATGCCTAGCACATGGGCCGACCACAACCCTATCAAAATAATCTGGAAAGGTTTTCGGAAACAGAAAAGATGGAAAATGGACACAAGTATACTAAAGAAAAAAGAGTACTTACAAATGATTGAAAAGGAAATGAAGATATCTTTCAAAATCAACATAAAAGATCAAACATCGTTACAAAATCTATGGGACATGACGAAAGCCTATATCAGAGGCCTAACCATTGCATATGTGGCAAAAAGGAAAAAAGAGAAGCAAAGAATTAGGAATGAATTATTGGAAGAAATCAAGATAGAGGAAATTAAATTACAACAGCAGCCCAACAATATGATAGTAAAACAAAAACTTAATTTGGCCAAACACAAATTGAATTTAACCACAAAAATCGAATTGGCGCAGAAAATAAGAATGGTAAAACAAATCAACTTCAAGCACGCAAACAAAACTGGACGTTGGTTAGCGTATAAATTAAAAAAGCAAACAGAAAAAAGAATTATTCACCAACTCCAGGATGAATCAGGAATTCTTCACCATACACATCTGGAGAAGAAAAATATACCCAAAGAATATTTTCAGAAACTTTACCGACAGGAAGATGTCCCGGAAGATCAAATCAAAAAATATCTCCACAAAACTAAATTCACTCATATTGAAGAAGAACACAGAGAGACCCTAAATCGGCCCATAACAATGTTTGAACTGACGGAAGCCTGCAAAAAACAAAAGAACAATAAAACCCCAGGCCTGGATGGAATTCCTACTGAATTTTATAAACTCTGTCAACAATCTATAGATCAAATATTACTACAAGTTTTCAACGAAGCACTATCGACAGCCAAAATTCCAAAATCCTGGACAGAAACCATTATTATATTAATACATAGGGAAGATTCGGACCCGACCCAAATTAGAAACTATAGACCAATCTCACTACTTAACGTGGATTATAAACTATTTATGTCAATATTGGCACAGAGACTTAAAGCAATAATACATAATTATATACATCCAGATCAGAATGGTTTCATACCTAGGAGACAGATCAAAAACAATCTGAGAACGATAATAAATATCTTGGAATACTACGACCAGAAGATAGACAAAGAAGTGGCCATTATCTCACTTGACGCCCAGAAGGCTTTTGACAACTTAAATTGGGCTTTTCTCATAAAACAACTTGAGTGGATGAACTGTGGAGAGAAATTTCATAACCTGATTAAAAAAATTTATTCTCATCAAACAGCAAAAATTTCAATAAATGGAAATATGACACAGATTTTTGATATCCAGAAAGGAGTATGACAAGGATGCCCCATGTCACCATTACTGTTCATATTAGCACTGGAAGTCCTACTAAATGAAATAAGAAAGGAGGAAGACATCAGAGGACTTAAGATCCGAGGAGATGAGTATAAACTGCTCGCTTTCGCAGACGACGTAATTTTCAATTTGGAAAATCCAATATGTTCTGGACCCAGGCTGATATCGATGATAAAGGAATATGGGGAGGTCGCGGGCCTCAAAATAAACAAACAAAAAACGAAAGTACTGACAAAAAATATGACTCAGATACAGAGAGCGGAACTAGAAGAAAAATTAGGAATCCAAATAGTAAAGAAGATAAAGTATTTAGGTATTTGGCTGATGGCAAAAGCTACTATGATTAAAGAAGACAATTACACCAAATTATTAATACAAATTAAAAAAGATTTAGAAATCTGGAATAGGCTACAACTGTCGCTGATGGGCAGAATCAGCTCAATAAAAATGAATATATTACCGAGAATACTATACCTATACCAGGTAATATCAATACATCCGGGAAGGGATTTTTTCAAAAACCTCAATAAAATAACAACGACTTACATATGGCAGGGAAAGAAAGCTAGAATTAAGACCAAAGCTCTATAAGACTCACGAGACAAAGGAGGCCTGGCAGTACCAGATTGGGAGCTGTATTATAAAGCAGCAGGATTGACCTGGATCAAAGAATGGATGAAATTGGACAATAAAAGAATTTTATATTTAGAAGGCTTTGCTTTTATATGAGGATGCCATGCTTTCCTATGGGACGGACCAGATAAACGACATAAGTACTTTCAACGACATATAATTCGGGCTTCAAGATTTGGCAGGGAATCAAGAAAAATTACTATACTAGAATACCAAAATGGTGGTCCCCAATGGAGGCACTGATATATCCAAACACCCTTGAGATAGGAAAGATGAAGTGATATCAAGATCTAGTAAACCAGGAAGGCAAACTTACTCCAAGACATCAACTTCAAATTGGTGATATAAACATTGATTGGTGGCACTATACCCAAATACACTCAAGATATAGCATGGACAAAAAACAATATGGAATTTCAAACGATTTGAATGAATTGGACAAAATTCTACTAGGAACAGACCAAAAAATGATAACTAAAATATACAACTACCTCTTGAGAGATAACTGAATAGAAGAAACAGTCAAACACAATATGATAATGTGGGCCAGAGACATAGGACATAACATTAAATTGGCAGACTGGGAGAAATTATGGAAGCAGAATATTAAAATGACAAGAACCACATCATATAAGGAGAATCTCATTAAAATGTATTACAGATGGCACCTACCACTGGCCCGACTAGCTAAAATACACCCAAACACCTCTGCATTGTGCTGGAAATGTAAAACAAAAAAAGGGACATACTATCATGCTTGGTGGAAATGTAGGAAAGCCCAATAATATTGGCAAAACATAAAGAATATCATCAAGGAAATAACAAACCTACAAGTATAAAACAGTCCAGAATTTTATTTATTTGGCATGACAACAGCACAATATAACAAAGAAACCAAATATCTCATTATACACATATTGACAGCAGCACGATTACTGTATGCCCAAAATTGGAAACTAGACCAACTCCCATCCAAAGATAAAATCATCTCAAAAATAACAGAATGTGCCAAAATGGACAGATTGACGCTGGAACTCCAGGATAAGGAAGAAAGCGATTACTATCTTGTATGGCACCAATGGTATCAATGGCTGGAAAGGGAAATTAGCCAAAATATTGAAGATAAAGACTAGGGTGAAAGATTTGTAGCAGGAGAAAAAATCTGAATAAAAATATTATAGTCTTAGCACATAGAATTGGAATTAGGATTTTAATAAGTAATTTATATTAAAGCTCAATATTATATATTCTGTTGATGATAAAAAACTTATATGTAGAATGTTGTGTGGGTTTTGTAGGTGGAGAGATTTTGTTTGTCTTTGTATTGTCTTTATATTTTTGTTTATATTTTAATAATAATTTTTTTAAAAAAAATAAGTATTAACTGATGTGATAATTTTTGTGTATCTCGTTTTTTCTACGTGTTTCCCTTTTCTCCTTTATACTGTAAGTGCTATTCTAATAGCAAATCCTTCATAAAAATTATTGCATTACATTCTTGATTAAATTTTCTTTCCATTGATATATAATTTTATGGTACTACTCCAAAAAAAGTGGTGTTATTAGCTAGTTTCAGAAAGTATACTTTTCCCAAAAGGTTTCCACAATGTTGGCCACTACTGTAATCTTCTGTGGATCTTCTCTACTGCAAATAAATATGCAGTAATATTATCCATGAAGGATTGGTAAGAGAAATAAAATGGTGCCTCTGCCATAAGTTCTTCCAGAAGTAGATCACATAGCAATACTGGCAAACCTGCTGATGAAGCCAAGTTTCTGAATATTTGCAGGCAATGTTTTATATCTTCACAGAATATCATACATCAACACTGTTGTGATAAACTGCTGAATTGAAAGATGATTTATTGCTAGGAGAACTGCCACAATTCATCACATCCTATTATATTTCCTACAGTACTCCATTCTTTGAAAGTCTATTGAATAGTGATGTTTTGGAAGACATCTTCCTGAGTCAGCAGAGGCTCTAGATTCTAGTATGGTTTTCAGTCAGACCTGAAGTGTTGCATTAAGCCACAATATGATGTATGTTCCCAGTTCATTGAGCTCAGAATAAATGGTTATAGATTGTTATACAATTTGTCACAGGTTGTAAAAGTCCAGACTAATGTGGAAAATGCCAACTCCCCTGTGATATTTAGTGCTTATATTTATAATCATTTTTTCAGCTCAGCACTTAAAAAGGAAACATGTTTATATTTTTAATTGATCTGCTTTTACACACACACACACACACACACACACACACACACACACACACTGTCTGTGTCTGTGTGTGTGTGTATATATAAATTAATCTCCAGAAGCTAAACAGGGTCAGTTCTGGTTAGTAAATGAATGGGAGCTCATCAGGAAATCCTACTCAAAAATGTAAGCCCCACCCCATCAAATTTTGTTTGGAGGGGAGAGAAAGAAGGTAATTAATTCTGTACTGTTTCAAAGACAATTAAGTAGACTCGCCTTCTTATGTCACAGAAGTCAAGGTCAAATTGAACTATTTAGCAATAACACTTAGACTTATGAACCCTCAACAGTGCTTTGCAGCACTCTCTAAATGGTTTACAGAGTCAACATATTATCCCCAACAATCTGGATCCTCGGTTTACTGACCTCAGAAGAAGGAAAGACCAAGTCAACCTTCAGCTGGTCAGGATCAAACTCCTGCCAGTAGGCAGAGTTAGCCTGCAATACTGCATCCTAAGCACTGCACCACCAGGCAGTATGTTTATTGCTAACATACTGTAATTGGTTTTTCTACCATTTTCATGGTACCACTATTACAGAAAGATAAGCTTTCAAATGTGAATTCTCACCGACCTGATAGTTATTTGAATTTTTGTTAAAAAATTGAGAAAGGCTTTTTTCATAAAAATGGCTTATGTCTTTGATATAGTTGGACCCAATATATTAAAATTTTAATCTTGGCTTAAATACTTTTGAGTCTTCAAATGGTACAAACATTTGAATATGAACTCTGCTTTCTTTAAAAATATCAAACATCTTGAGGTGTGACATTTGATACATCATTTCAAGTTTTTAATTTTAATCAAATAGTTGGCAAGATACGTTTTCCATTATTTATTTATTTATTATTTATTTATTTTATATAATTTATATGCCGCCATTCCCCCGTAGGACTCAGGGCGGCTTACAAAAATAGCAAAGAAATTACATAAACAGTTAAAAAGAGTTTAAAAATTAATTAAAATTGAATTAAAATCATTAAATATTTAAATTTCCCCCACGGGTTCAGCTCATATGGCGAAAAAGCCACGTCTTTAATTCGCGGCGGAAGGAGGAGGTCTGGGGCTATCCTGAGGCTAGTGGGCAACTCATTCCAGAGGTCGGCGCTCCAACAGAGAATGCCCTCCCCCTGGGGGCCGCCAGCCAACACTGTCTGGCTGACGGCACCCTGAGGAGGCCCACTCTATGCAAGCGCAAAGGACGGTGGGAGGAGGGCAGGAGGTGATCCTGCAGATACCCTGGGCCTAAGCCATGTAGGGCTTTATAGGTTAACACCAGCACCTTGAAACGAACCCGGAGAGCCACAGGCAGCCAGTGCAGCTCGCGCAGCAGAGGTGTCACACGGGAGTATCGAGAAGCTCGCATAACAAGCTCCCATGTGGCCGCATTCTGGACTAACTGTAGACTCCGGGTGCATCTCAAGGGCAGCCCCATGTAGAAGGCATTGCAGTAGTCTAGCCTAGACATGACAAGGGCATGAGTGACCATGGCAAGAGCATCCCAGTCTAGGAAAGGGCGCAACTGGCACACAAGATGTACCTGTGCAAAGGCCCCCCTGGTCACAGCCGTCAGGTGGTCTTCTAAGGATAGCCGTGAATCCAGAAGGACCCCAAGATTGCAGACCCTTTCTGAGGGAGTAAGGACCTCCCCTCCCATCATGAGTGACGCGGGCACTAGATCCAAGGATGCCACTATCCACAGCCACTCAGTCTTGGATGGGTTGAGTCTGAGTCTGTTTCTTCCCATCCAGGCCTGAACCGCTTCCAGGCAGTGGGACATTACAGAAAGGACATCCCCAGGATGGTCTGGGGTAGAGATGTAAAGCTGAGTATCGTCAGCATATTGCTGATAGCTCACTCCAAAACCATGAATGATCTCACCCAGCGGCTTCATATAGATGTTAAAGAGCAGAGGAGAGAGAACTGACCCCTGAGGCACCCTACAAGTGAGGGGCCTTGGGGTGGATCTCTCTCCCCCCGTCCACACAAACTGCGAGCGTCCCGAGAGATAGGAGGAGAACCACCGTAAAACAGTACCTCCCCCCCACCCCACCCCTGAGTTGCTGCAGTAGGATATCATGGTCGATGGTATTGAAAGCCGCTGAGAGGTCAAGAAGGACCAGGATGGAGGAACAACCCCCATCCCTGGCCCGCCAGAGATCATTAACTAGGGTGACCAATGCCGTTTCTGTGCTGTAACCGCGCTTGAAACCCGATTGGTACGGGTCAAGGTAGTCATTACAAGTGGATTTGCTCATCTGTCATTTAAATAATAGTCATACTGAATGTTTTTAGCCTTACGAAGCAGCTTCCACCTGTACATTCTCAGCTTACCCATTTTCTTAGGTATAATAATTAATTATCACATTTTACCTTGAATGCTTTCAACGTTGAAATCTTGAGTGAAAAACTAGAAAGACAGTTTGATCTTCACAGGCTGTCACTTAACTCATTTTAAAAATCTGTCTGTCTATCTATCTATCTATCTATCTATCTATCTATCTATCTATCTATCATCTATATCTATCAAATGTATATAGCCACCATCTTACAAACAACTCTGAGTGGTGTACAACAAAGCTAGCAGTAAATAAATAAACACTAAACAGTCATAATAGTTATTATTAAAACATTTTAAAATTATAAAAACAAAACTAAAAAGAAGGAATAGTAGGTTAAGAGATATTAATAATAGTAGAGCCACTTTAATAATTCTCCAGTCCCTTAAAGTATCAGGACTGATAACACAACCAGGTTTTGAGGGACTTTCAGAAAGTCAAAAGTGGTAGATCCAGGTTCAGTTTGGGTGGAGAGATGACATTCCATAGAGACGGTGCCACAGCAGAGAAAGTATGCTGCCTAGTGGTACCTGTAGTGTGTTCTCTCTGCTGGATCTGATGGGACAGGCAGAGGTAAATGGAGTGGTCATCCCTCAGATAATCCTTCTTGATGACGAAGTTCAGAACCAAACAAATATATGTTATTTCTAACTAAGCTACCCCTTCTTGGAATATGGAGATGACATTTGATTTGAGGGCACTTGTTAAACAATACCAGTTAAATGAGTGATGGTCTATTACCAACTTAGTGTAAAGTATCATGAAGTTGATGCTTTACACTAGATTAGTTAGGTAGCATTTTGGGGAGAAGGCTCAATTTAAAGAATGTTTCAAATTTTTACCTTACTTTGTCCACCCACGTGCTTCCTATGATGTGTAAATAAGTGTATGATATGTGAATATTTATGTACAAAACGGAAAATTAAAATGTTAAAATGACAACTATGTTGTCAGTTCTGCCCCAAATATGTCCTGGCAACACTTTATTAGATCAGCTGGTTTCCTGCAGGAAAGCTGCTAGAATTAAGGATGAGCAACTCTGGAAACACGGATCTTCATCTACAGGTGAAACTCAAAAAATTAGAATATCGTGCAAAAGTTCATTTATTTCAGTAATGCAACTTAAAAGGTGAAACTAATATATGAGATAGACTCATTACATGCAAAGCGAGATAGTTCAAGCCTTGATTTGTCATAATTTTGATGATTATGGCTT
>WNWU01000001.1:19801612-19825506 GCA_012654045.1 Ptyas mucosa | reverse complement strand
TTCTGAGATTGTGAATTTGGGGTTTTCATGAGCTGTAAGCCATAATCATCAAAATTATGACAAATCAAGGCTTGAACTATCTCACTTTGCATGTAATGAGTCTATCTCATATATTAGTTTCACCTTTTAAGTTGCATTACTGAAATAAATGAACTTTTGCATGATATTTTAATTTTTCGAGTTTCACCTGTAGATAATGATTCTATTTCTGCAGAAAGCATCAATGCAATATTTTGCCTTTTCTTGCATATCTAATAATATGTTGTAAGTATTCTTCATGTTTCAGAATTTATTTGGTGAATGTAGACAGTATTTTCTTTGTATTCTGCATACCAAGGGTCTAGAAATATGATTCACCATTGCTAAAGATACATGGCGTGCTTTCTGCATTGTGGAATCAAACAATACCTTTGTCTGATACAGCTGCCTGAAAGGGTACAATGTGCATCCAGCAAGCTTATTCAAGGAGTGTGGCATCTCTGTTTCAAAAGGGTCATTTTGAGGTACACTTCCTTACTCAAAAGGGTTAGATTGCATAATTCTTTTTTGATTTTGTGTGGATGTTTTTGAGCGCTGGCTGAAATGAGCTCAAACCATTTAATAATTTATTCAAAAGGCTATTCAAATACATACATAGCAAATTACTTTGGAATTGGTTACTAAGAACCCTATTAAAATAAAATCCTCTCTCACAAAAGCAGAAGGCTGCGTTAATGATTGAAGGTACTGGGTAGAATTTAGAAATAGGTATATTATACCGCTATAGAAAGTACAAACTTTTGATCTTTAACTATTATTACCTATATAAATAAATAATGCATTTGAAGTAAAGAAATATAGAAACATAGACAACTGAGCGCAGAAAAAGACCATCAGATGTGCCCTTTGAGGGTTTTGTTTGTTTGTTTGTATGCTTATTGTTTTCTATTTAATTCAGGCATTAATTATTATTTTTATTTATTTATATTTTATTTTAAATTTTTGTTGGATGATGGACATGTGTTTAACCCAAGCATATTTAAACTCAGTTACTGATGAGAATAGCTTTCCTTTATGACCCATGGTGGCGCAGTGGTTAGAATGAAGTATTGCAGGCTAATTTTGGTGACTGCCAATTGCCAGCAATTCGATTTTTACCAGCTCAAGATTGACTCAGTCTTCCATGCCTTGATAAAGGTTGGTAAAATGAAGACCCAGATTGTTGGGGGCAAAATGCTGACTCTGTAAACCGAGAGAGGGGCGGGCTGTAAGGTACTGTGAAGTGGTATATAAGTCAAAATGCTATTGCTAAATGCTTTTCCTGAAATTCTGAAATGATCTAGTTGAGTTTTGTCTATGTTTCATCAATGTTCTATGTTCATTTCGTCTTGATAGTGAGATTCTGAATTATACATTTCCTAGACTAAGTCTTATAGACATGAAGACAAATGTGAATTGTTTTGGAGTGCTCAGTCTGTAATAAAACCTATACAAGATATCAAAGCTGACCTTACTTTTTTTTTTTAATGTTCTTGAATTCTTTGGATTATAAGGAGGTATGATCAAACAATACTCTCTTTTCTGTAAAGTTCTGTCCAGTATTTTTTTATATTTGGGCTTTGGAAAGGTTTCAGAGGAAGAGCTGACAGGAAGAAATTTCTTTGATTAATGTCTTCTATCTTCCCTTGAGTGTGTATCATTGCAATTTAATATGGTTTCCTCTCAGTTTGAAACATAGATTAAAAGGTAATATGATTACTATTTCTGTTTAAAGCAACAGTGTTCCTGGATGAAGAAAAAGAGCCTTTGTCTGCCAGAGAAGCATGGCTTCTATACTTTTGCCTTTGCTCATATATCTTAAAATATCTTATTAAATGAGACTTAATTTATCATTTTTTTGCAGTTCAAGAATGCATCAAACCAGATTAAATCGGATAAGAGAAATGTGTTTTTTCTAATTTGAGAAAGGATTTATTGATTTGTTAGCAAAGATCTGCATTCAATGATTTGCAAGATAGTCCCCTCCCCTCGCCATGCCCACTTTTCCATAGAATATAAGATTTCTTCATTAAAAGAATGACAGGGGACAGGGGCAGCACAAAATAATAATAAATAAATAAAAAGTAGTCAAAAAGCTACCAAAAAGAAGCGAATAAAGATTTTCACAAAAGGTTTTTAAAGGTTTTCGGATAAGAGAAATGGCTGGGTTAACCTCTCATACAAAACCATATTATAGTTTGCTTTTGGTTTAGTGTGAAACCTGAGACCTGCCAGGATGCTTTGGTAAACCATTGTTTTTAGCAGTTTAGTGTTAAATGTGATCAGGTCACTGTGACTTCTTCAACAAAGCATGATTATGATTTATGTCTCATGAAATAATACAATAATTGATCAACAACTGATAAAATACTATATCAGACCGATCCACTGATGGGTAAAATTGGAAAAGAGGAGGTTTGCAAATCAAATCATATTTCTGGTCGTATCACTTGACAACATAATTTGTATTGTGAAAGGAACAATCTTAGCAAGAATTTAGAATCTTACTGTCAAGGGGTCAGTGGGATCTTTTGACTATGCTACTGGCAGTGAACTTAACTGAGATTTATGCTTAGCGATTATCCTTTTTCTTTTTTTACAAAATGTGACACAATAATATATTAGCATAGGTTTTCTATATTTTATTGAAAGCAATAGTGAGGAATGTCAGCATGAGATGTAATTTCCAGCATTTTGACTCATGCTGAGTTTTATATGTTATCCTGGGCAATACCCTCTGCTGGACAAAATGTGCCACAACAATCACATTTAAAACAATAACACTCCTCACTTGTCACCTGTAGGCTCTCTAGTTTCTCATTAATGAAGGATTTGCCATGATAGTCATATATCTACACCAGACAATTCCCCCCCCTTTTTTTTACAATAGAGCCTATTTTCAAGTGATACTGAACATCAGTCACACTGAAATAAAATCAATTGTGAATTAATGGTAGATTTGAGAATAAAATTGAAAACAGTTTTTCTTAGGGAACAGTTGAAATGTAGATAAAACCAAACAGTGCTCTAATAGGATTCCAAAAGAGGCAAAAATAACTGAATAGCATTTCATTGTAGGAGCCACTGCCCTGACCTGCCAACTTTCAGGAAGCCTTAAGTCCATATCTCTGATTATTTACAAAAATATTAACTTGATATAGTCTAAGCCAAAACAGTCAAAGCTTGATTCAAAGGGCAAGGCAGACATATGGCCAGGATGAAGTAGAGGATCAAAGGTTCCAAAGAACAAACCCCACATGGCAGCCAGGATTGGAAGAGCAATGTAGAAAGATACACCTAGCAAAACAGAATATTCGGGATCAAATGTGTCAAGGTCTAATGTACATGAAAATGGATTCTTTCAGCATTAAATTCCTTTGGGTAAAGCCATTAGTAAACATGTTCTCAGCCTCTGTTAATTCACAGCCAGTACCTAACAGATCTGATTGCAAATGATTGACACATCAAGGGCATATGCTACTAAGAAGCAGTGCTATTTGCACAGCATGGTGGCAAAAGTCCACGCCTGCTCCTTTCTGTCTTCTGGCTCTCCTCCCAGAGCTGATTTTCTCCTTGTGGGTTGAGCAGTGTAGCTACCCTGTTTCCCCCAAAATAAGATATCCCCTGATAATAAGCCTAATCAGGTTTTTGAGCGTATGGCAATAAGGTCAAGCACTTATTTCAGGGTTCAAAAAAATATAAGAAGGGTCTTATTTTTGGAGAAACATGGCAGTATGAGTGAGGTAAGAGGTAAGTCTATCTTAAGTAACTTATTTCACCTGAACCGGTCCAAACCGGCTGAATCTGCAAGGATAAGACTAGGAGTTGATCCCTTTTCCTCCTCATCCAGAGTGGAAACAAACCTTCCCCATAATGTGTCAGCTCTTCAAGGAAACCTTAGTCCTTGGAACTAAAATTAGTCTGGAACTATTGAGAGAGTCTTCAGTAATAACATTTTGAAAGCTGGGTTGAGTTTTTTTCCTCCCGCTCCTATTCTAATGTGGTGTTGCATAACCTTAGCAAATTTAAGATGTTTGGATTTCAGTTCCCAGAATTCTCTATGATGGCTGGGGAATTCTAGGGGTTGAAGTTCTTTCATCTTAAAGTTGCCAAGGATAAGAAATACTGTTCTAATGATTTAGGGTGGAGTCAATCTGAGATTCTTTTTCAAGCTTTTTGTATTTCCTAGGCTTAATTCATATCTGACTAACCTCTCCAAGCTCATCTCTGATTCTACAGAATTCCATGTCAGCTTGCTTGAGTGGTGGGTTATGGCACAGATTGTTGGTGTTTAATTCTGCTCTGCAATGAATATGCTGAAAAAAACTCATAAAAGCCCCTTGTTATTGGAAGGGGAATTATCTAAACTGTCAGGGTAATGATGATTTAATAGCTGACAACAGCTGCTGTAATGTTGTAGTACTGTAACACTGTAACGATGATGCAAGGGTAGCAATGAGTCAGCAGGGCTATTTGACTGCTACCCCTTTAAGAGGCTGTAATATAAGAGAGGCCCTGTGATGGCATCTCTCTCTGTGTGTGTGTGTGCTTCCATGCTATAGTTGATGATTGATTGTCTGATTTTGCCTAGTATGTGTATGTATATATTCCTTGTAGATAAACCACTATTTGAAAGACAAACCTGTTTACTGTATTTTGCTCCTGGGTTGTCTCAAAATAGTCACAATGTGCACACGCTGACATAAGCCCTTGTTAAATTAATTTGTTTGCTAATTATTCTCTTGCCATCTCTCTTCTCCCTTCAAGGTGGCAGAACACCTGTTGTTTTAGTATGCTTGACTCATACCCACTAATACTTCCCATGCCAAAGCAAGCTTGATGCTATGATTTCTCTTGGCAAAGTCAAGAATCCAGAAATTGCATCATTTCATATTTATTATTTCTTCAGTCAACAGGGTGGGAAGGGTCACCCTTTTGAAGAGACAAGCACTTCAGCAGTTATCTCAAGGTCAGACATGCTAAAATAGACTTCATCTACCTGCAAAATGTAAGAGAGAGAACGTGGCAAAGTGTATGTCAAGACCCCATAAAGTTTGCATACTGTTCCTTTGATGAATCTTATCCATCCAGTTACCCGCCTAAAGAACGTCTGGCCTTTGGCTTCTAAAATATGGCCCACTCCTTGATTAATATTGTGACATGAATGAGCTGCAGCAGGCTCAATGTATAGACAAAACTGTTTGCATTTCTGGAAATATATATCACTTTTTTCCAGCCTTACTTTCTAGTCTTGTCTTGAGAGGTCAGTTAAGGTGATGAATAATTGACTGCAAAGATTACAAAAGAACAAGCTGGGCAGCACGTTCTTTTATTTCAAGCTGACTGGTAGAAAAGTGGAGATAGAAGGGATAACTTTTATGAAGATAGTTCTTTGCATTTCACTGAAGAAATAGGAAAACATCAGGACAACAAATGGCTACAATGAGCTTGGTGGAGTGCCAGCCAGCAAAGGAGCTATTATCCAATACATCTCCCTTTAGCCATGTTAGTGACAACACAGTCAGAAATAAAGCTTGATGCAGTGCAGTCTTGAACTTATTAATGCAGAATTGTGATCCATTCTATAAAAGGGACATTGGTTCTCATGAGGCAGCTTTAATTCCATATTTAAAAAGTTACCATTAAAAAAATGAAGTTGCTGAGGGAAGCTGGAATTCTGGGGACATCATAGACATATCTATGCAGCTTTCTTGGCAGCAGTATATACATTTGCCAGTGCTTTCTTTGATTTTGCAGTTTAGCTACAGTCCTAGTATTTCCTGGTAATCACCTGCCTAACTAAGCCCAACCGTGCAGTATGTTTTATCTCCTAGAAGGTCGGAGAGGTGTCGTCACCTGAATTAATGCAACTTTAAATCATCAGAATCTATTGCCTGTGGTTCTCTGTTGTTTATTCAGAACACAGCTAAAGTAATACCCTACTTCTCCCAGAACAAGACATCCCCTGATAATAAGTCCAAACAGGTTTTTGAGTGCATGGCAATAAGGCCAAGCGCTTATTTCAGGGTTCAAAAAAATATAAGACAGGGTGTTATTTTCGGGAAAACACGGTAGTGGAACTGCAGACTGGTTATAGAATATTAATTAATTCAAACTTCAAGTGCATAATTTCATCTTCAACCTGTCACCTTCCAGGTCTGAACTTCTAGGAACTGCAATTCAAAAAGTCTGGAGAGAACAAGAATAGGTCAAGCTGCCAAAGACTAATAGTGACCCAATTCATTGTGTGGGTTCTAATGAGGTGAAGAAGCACCAAGAAGGAAATATTGAAGACTTATAGAATTCCCAAGTTTGGGGAGTAGAATTACACTATCTCTCTCTCAATTTGTCCCATACATGTCCTTTAGAAAAAGTCAAAATCAGGGGAAACAAAATGATATTGGGGTAATACAAAACAATTCAGCAAGGATTGTGTGTTAACGATGGCCATAGATTTCTGGCTGAGTATAAGGACAGGAGATAGATTCACTAATAAAGGGAAAATAGAGAATGGGATATTTATTAATATTACACTTTTCTGTCATTCTGAATCAGGTTCATCTGAAGCATAAGACTAGACACAAAAGAGAGAAATGCTGAACCTATTTCTCCTCTATTAGTAGGATCTGATGTTACTCTTTATTAATAGGTATTATCCTGTTGTTGCTCCCTGATATTCTGTATACATAATGGACAAAATAATGTATTAGAGTCAATAAATCAGGAGCAGTTGCACCTGGATAGATACCAAATCTATTTTCTTGCTTGTCCCTCTTCTGTTCTTATATCTTGCATGAACCCATATAAGAGTTTGGTTATTACTGAAAACCTCATCCAAAGGCTATAAATATTCCTGAAACAAATTGCAACTTGCAACATTTGAGTCAGAATTTTGCTGACTTTCTTCTGTCTCGTCATCTCATGAATTGTTTTGTTTTGTCACAACAAAAGTGGAAGTCGTTGTCAAACCTAGGCCTCAAAGCCATGAAAGGTGTTTCTCAAGGGTAGGATTTAATGATGCTTTATAGGAAAGGTGAGGACGATGTGTTTAAAAAATATTCATGGAGATTGACTGTCTCTGTGGAATAGTTTGTACTGGTTTCTGAGCAGGATGTCCGCAGGGAGGGTCGTAAAAGTCAGAGGGCAGCCACAGTTATGTGATTGAAGGCCTGCTTTTTTTTTTTATGTGCATCACAGTTGCTCTTGTTTCTGAGGAAAGGCAAAAAACCATCAAAGCTAAGTAGCTTCAGGGCCACTGGGACTGCAGGGAAGGATGGATTGGAATTCAAAATGTTACCACTGATGTCTAGATAACAGATTGGCAACTCGAGAACTCTTCCATGCTACCTTTTCCAAAACTGAACTGAACACTTTCCTGCCTCAAAACTGTGCTGTTTTGAGGCAGGAAAGATTAAAATAATAACATGTATTCGGAAAATAGACTTAACATAGTGGTTTCACTTTTAATAAAACCATTCTAATATGAATAATTCTTTAATTTCCAATTTCTTCCACTTGTTTTCACCCAACTATTTTGGATTGATATTGGCTTTTGACCATAAATATACCGGTACTTTAATAATTTTATGCTTAACACAATTAAAAAGAGATGTACTGGTTAAAACCTCAATTAGGGAGTCTGAGGTTCAAAATCTCTGCTTCATCGTGGAGTTTATTAGTCACTCGTCCAACCTACCAAGATGTATTATAGTATAACATTAGAGGAGTTCTCCTGTATTATTACTGATCCTTTATGAGACCCATCAAGATACGTAAGCAAAGAAGCAAAAGTTCTCAAAATTCTTGCAAAAAAATCCTTTGTAACTCACTTTGTACCATCAACCTACTTATTGAGCCCCATATCTGCCTCCTGCTAAGGAGTCATCATATAAATTTACAGGACTATACAGGATATTCACCAATATCCTGATTACCTTTATCTAAATTTGTGGATTTTAAGGAAAAAATGGTTTAAAAAATTTTGAGAAAGAGCAAGGAGTACTTTCTTCTAGGTTTCTCTTCTGTCTTGGATATAATTCTTCAGGCTAAAAAGAAACCACTGTTCCTAAAAATACATCCCATGTTTTTAATCATTGCCTGGACTGTTTTGCTATATTTAAGATGTCCATTATATATCTCACTTTTTCTTTCAGAGTGACATGTCTGCACTGGCAACATCGGGTTTGTTCTTCAAAGATGGCAAAAAACGTATTGATTACATTTTAGTCTACAAAAAATCCAGTCCTCAAATTGAGAAAAGAAGCACGTTTGAAAAGAATTTACGAGCAGAAGGATTAATGTTAGAAAGAGAGGTGAGTAGCATTTTCTATTTGCTGAAAATGACTGCTGCTGTGAGGAAAAGCCATAGATGATTTGCATCTTATTGAAGTGATTGCAGATTAACTGGGCCTTACCTTCAAAGAAACCATAGGAGACCTTGTAGAGTAGAAAAGAAGAATTGGTTAGGAAAATGGGCAGCTTGAAAGATAGTGTAAAAAGTAGGGAAGGGAAGGAGGGAAAAAAGCAAATAAATGTTTTTTTTAAAAAAAAGGAAAAAAGAGAGAAACTAGTAGTCCATGTGAAAAGCTAAAAAATAATTCTATAAATGAGTATGGAGGAGTTTTGTTGATGGACTTCTTTAAGGAAAAACAATTTACTGTTTGATCTGATCATAACAAATTGTTCAGAATCAACCAAACTTCTGAGAAAGTGAGGGGCAATTTATAACCTCCTCTCCCATCTAGGATGCAATCCTTTAAGGAAAAGGACATTTTGTGCTAGTGGCAGTGAGATTTTATAGTATTATTTATGCCCTAAATAAATTTAGGAAAAAAACGATGCCACTTCTCACCAAATAAATTTTGCTTCATCATAAATACAACGGAACAATCATAAAGCACAGGGAGAAAATGACAGATTGTCAATTGCTTTGTAGTATAAAATAAAAACAGGGATTTGGGGCGGGGGGAAGCAGATTTGGAGAGGGACTATTGTCTTCTCCTCAGCCTTGTGAGAGTAGCGTGAACTAGAAGCCTGGAAACTGGAAGGTCTTTCCTCAGCCTCCAAAAGGTCCGATTTGTGGCAGAACATACCTGTAATATTAGATTATATGTGCAGTTTTCTTGAGCATATAGAATTGCTTGGATATATGCCTTTCTGCCATGAACTAGCCAACATGTCAGGGTTCCAAGTAACACCCCCAACGAAAGAAAACTCTTGAGACTTGAGTTTCTTCAAAGTTACATTTTATTAGAGATGTCATATTGGCACATCTGGGAAAACCCGAATCTGAAAATGTCCAGGTTTTCCCCATCCGTGAAAGTTCAAGTCCCTGCCCAGCACCCATATGTCCATCACGTTCCAATCATCCACAATCCAAAATAGAAACACCTCCCAGTCATCCAACTCCAGGTGCCAGGGCAATGCATCCTTGACTCTCTGAGAAAGGAATGTTATTTTGACTACATATCACCCATACTCTATGCAATACCCCCTCCCATTTTCCCACAGTAAAAAAATGTGGCAGGCCTGAAGACCCATCGTAAAAGATGGCTTCCAGGCCTTACACAAACTCTCCTCTTCACCATTATCTGAAAGATTGCTCTGTAATTTATTAAGTATAGTCAAAAAAAAAAACTTATGGCCTTATAGGATAACAGCCATGAAGCTTCTGAACAGTTGTGATAACTCTGTTCTTTGATAAACTGCGATCCTAGATTACAGGTAAGCCAAACTTCCTTTCTTTTTTTGACCAAAGAAGAAATACATGCAGGATATTTATAGTCCTCTAGTTATTCTTCTGTCCAAGTAGATAGTTTAAATACCATACACTTACGTAACTAAATGTGAACTTTTTTAGAGGAAAATACAGAGAATGCCACAAATACAGAGAATGCTGAATCTGAAAGATTTGTGCCTGTCACATTGTTTCTTTTTTGCAGCCAGCTGTTACAAACAATGACATTATGTTTGTAAAAATTCATTGTCCTTGGGACACACTCTGCAAATATGCTGAAAGAATGAACATTAGGATGCCTTTCAGGTAACAATAAAATGCTTAATTTTGTCACTTGTTAAATTAAGAATGTATTTTGCTAACGAGCTCATTTATTTATAGCTATTATAGTATTTTATCAATAGCAGTAGCAATAGCACTTAGACTGCACCACTCTGAGCGGTTTACAATGTCAGCATATTGCCCCCAACAATCTGGGTCCTCGTTTTACTGACCTCAGAAGGATGGAAGGCCAAGTCACCTTGAGTTCCATCAGGATTGAACTCCAAGATGTGGGCAGACTTAGACTGCAATACTGCATTCTAGTATGAGTCCACCACCAGGGATCATTGACAAACACACTACACTCTGTGAGGGATACTGTTGCTTCAAGGATCGCTGTGTTGATCAAATCACTGAGGAATCTTGCCTGGGAAGTTTTTAATGTAGGGAACAATATGACAGGATTCATAGCACTGGGTATGGCTAGGAGAGGCAGAAGATCTTCTTCCTTGTCTATATTTCCATCATGCATAGCAAAACTAGTAAGTTAGGTACATCATTTTCCTTCCTACTGCTTGCAGTCCAGGAAGGGGACAGACACCTGCATCTTTGGTATTTTTATTACAGCTAGCAAAGAAATCAGATGTTAGAGTAAGCCAAAGCTCTTTGTCTCACAATTGCTCAGTTAACCCATTGTTGAGTCCATAAGCAACAGACAAAGTAAAAGCCATTGTGGTCACTCTCAAACATGCCTGTGTAACATAATTTGAGTTCATCCTTCTAATACGATGAATTTATACCAACTGATAGTGAGATTTATGCAGTTCATTTGCTTGTGTACATTTAGCTCATTGAAAGTTGTCTTAAGGCACAAGCTTCTATAATTTTGAAATATCCAAAGAAGCTCTAATTGGTTCCCTGCTTTAATGCAAATTAATCCCGATGGAGGATAAGTACATCTGCTGGCTCACAGGTTTTGATTGCAGCCTCCAGTTATTTACTACAGAGAAAAGGTCTTGAAGTTAGTCGGGATCTTCCAGAAATAAGTACATTATATCAATCATCACAAAATGAGTCATTGGCTTTAACAGAAAAATGCAAATCAATTTCAGGGAATTATCACATTGCTCTTTAGCATTACTATAAACAATCCACTATTTCTCTCATATTAATTTCATTCAGAAAAAAAATAGTAAAAGATGAATAAGGAAAGATTAATAATAGCAGGATCATTTTAGCAAGTTTTCCTATTGTCCTTAATAAAGAATTTTGCTCAGAGTTATTCCTTGCATAACGGAAAGCCAAAAATAAATGACATTTAATGACAAATCCTTTAGATCAACAGTTCCCAACCTGGTGGCCCAGCTGGAGGGGGGAGAGAAGAGGGGAACTGGGCTGCACAACTAGCAGGCTAGCACAAGCAATGGGCTGGTGTGCATACATGTAAGTGCCCACCAGCCTGCCGACCACGTAAGTTGAGCTGCGCATGTGCGCACGCATGCTCCGCCCAGCCACTCACGTGGCCTAATTCCAAATAGGCCACAGCTCAGTAGTGGGCCACAGCTTAGGGACCCCTGCTTTAGATTTTAAGATTTAAAAACTGATGGGATCTTCAGCAGAATCTGCTGCACCCACTACAAATTGGTATCCTTCTGCCACTTCGTAAGTCTACAACAAAACAAAGAGAGTCAGTGTGGTGTAGTATTTAAGAAGCTGCATTTAAGATTCAAATCCATCCTTAACCACAAATACTCACTGATGAGTTGAGCCTGCTCCTGTCTCTTCTGGCTCATTGATCTCTCTTCAGGTCTTGTCCAGGTCTTAATTTGAGCTGTATGGTAGGCAACTCAACCAGCTACTATGTAGTAGGAAAAGGCCCCAGGGCCAGAGCAATGTTCAATGAATTTGGACCAAATCTGGACTGAAACCTGAAATTGACAAAATGATTCCTTTCTCTTTAAAAATGCCAAGCTAAGTGGAGAAACTACATGCAAGTTAATCTAATTCTCTGTCCCTGATTTAATGACATTATTTTAAGCACAGGACTCCTTTGGGCATTGGTACAAGATTACTGCTGAAGGCTGAAGAAATTCTAACAATTTTCTTGTCAGTGCTGTCCTTAATTTTGATTCAAAATTAATTAAAGATTCTTTAATAGCCTTGCATCAATCATAAGAAGTCTCTCAAACCTATATACTTTGACATGTGTTTGAACATTTTAGGTTCTGATCCTGAACCAAATATTTAAAGATTCCCAAAGTGTTGCAATTTTTCTTTTTGAACAACTCCTTTGAAGAAGACTGAAAATCCAAACTATGGGATTTTACAGTTTCCTACCCCACATGCGGACTGTTCGGCTTTGCTCAACAATTAGCATTTGTAGATTGGTCCTGCTTTAATGATCTACTAAATCTTTAACGATCTACTTTTTGTTATTATGTCATTAGCATAACAAAGTTGGTAAATTGTCCTACTTTCCAGGCATACTTTCAATCTAATATGATATAGCTTTTCACTACTGAGGATTACACTGCTTACCAATCAGGGTGGTACATACACTATGTAGGATACATAAACACAGTTGGCATTGAGAAACGTGTTCCTCTTCAACTCTTCAACTGGAGAAGTTCTCTTTCTAACAATCATAGGGAGTAGGCCAGTCAGATTATTATTGAGTAATTATTGAGTTTTACTATGAAAAAATTATTTCAATAGTATCATACTGGTACTATTCAGCCAATCTGGTAAACTAACGGAGAGTTAGTAGGGAGCCTTAGCACCAACTATCATAGGGAAATAGGGCTCCTGAGTGCCACTTTTAACTAACAACTACTGGGTTGCCTACCCATGACTCATAAATGAAGTCATTCAGTCTTTGGGGAAGGGGAAGTAGTGGCTATTTTTAAGCGTGGTTTGTCTTTTAAAAAATCTGCAATTTGAATTCCACATGAATGTATCAATTTTCCTAACTAAATCAATACACATTTAAAAATGGAAAAATTAATACCAGGCAAAATTCCAACAGCTTGAAGAGCCTATGCAGTTATTTTCCATGGCATGCTTTTATGTATTGTATTTCCATATATAATTGGCTCATTCAGAGTTTATTGTAATCATTTAAGGATAATCAATGCTAGTGCAAACAGAAGCAGAATAGAAAATAAAATAGTTCCTTTCTCTGCATCCAGCTATCTACTGCCCATGACTTGTATATACAGTATTAGCTGACATTTTGGTTCATACTATTTGTGTTAACAGTTCAATATAAGTAGAACAGTTTTTATCCAAGCCACTGAGCTTCTATCCACGTTCCTTTTGTAATGGTGCATGTTATGAAATTGCAAAGCTCTATATCTTGTATGTATTTCCTTCACCTTGATGTAAAATTGTACTCTGATGATTTTTGCTGTTCTTTCAGGAAAAAATGTTATTACACTGACTGGAGGAGCAAAACCATGGGCAGGTTGGTGGGTGATGCCTAGCTTTTAATTTTACCAGATAGTCATCCCATATATAATAAATCCATTCTAGCAGTTGTAAATTTATCACAAAGGGTTTTGGGAAAACTAATTGAATAATGGAGGCAGTAGAACTTAGATGCTTATATATTTTCAGCTTTAAGCATGTGACTGACCTCACCAGAAATAAAATAACTCAAAGCAGTGATTATGTTTGATTTGTAAATAACAATGAGGTTCAAATAAGAAACGTTTAAAGAAAATGGATCTTAAAATCTCTGAATAGCAAGATGTTTGTGGAAGCTTAAGTTTTGTATAGTACTTGGTACTGTTGTACTAAGTCTTCCAAAGAACATTTACTTTGAGGGACCTGGGGGAACTCTAATTTGTATATTAGATTTCAGGTCATGTAACACAACTTGTTAGCCATTTACCTGTGATACCAACAGCCACCATAGCCCATCACATTATATTTAGGAAGGAGATCAAAGTATTGTCTCCATTAAACTCTTTCCTTGGCTCCAATCCATGATTCCAACCAACAAGCTTTCATTAAGGCCCTTTCAGGTGAACATGACAAAGACACACTGAAATCATAAATACTAAGCATATAATCTCATCAGTAGCCCCTTGAATTGCTTCTCCACCCCAATGATGATGATAGCCAGTCTGGGAAGTCATATACATTTAAAAACAAAGAATACAAAAGCACAAAAGCAGAAGGAAAAAAACAATAATGGCAAAGAAAAGAAACCCAGAGGAGATCAAGAAAAGAAAGAAAGGGGTATCAGCAGTGGTGGGTTCCTCCCGGTTCAGCCCGGTTCTCCCGAGCCGGTAGCGGTGACAATATGATGTCACCGAACTGGTTCTGCCCCCCACCCCCCTGTGCCCCCCCACCCCCTGCACCCCCCCATCCACCCCGTTACCTTTTATTTGGCCACGCCCCCAATCTATTGCTGCCTCCTGAGTCCCAGCTGATGGCTAGAGGGAAAAAACCTGTTTAAACTCTTCTTGTGGGTCTTCAAAGGGCCACCCTACAGCTGATCAGTGGTAAAAGAAAACAAATGAGTAGACCGATGCCTGCAATAATACGTGAGTAGATCAGGGCCTGCAAAAAATAAATGGGTAGATTGGTACAGCTCTGTAAGCAGTTAAAAGCCTGGTAGACCAGTACCTCTGCTAAATCCTAAATAATTGTCACATGACCACCAAGCCACGCCCACAAAATAAGCCACGCCCACAGAATCGGTAATAAAAAATTTAGAACCCACCCCTGGGTATCAGCCATCCTACTCAAGATCTAGATCAGGAGTGTCAAATTCACATCGTCATGGTAGCATCACATGATGTATTAGGGCTTTTTTTTCCCCTTCGCTAAACCGGGCATGGGCGTGGCCAGCATGTGATACATCCGGCTCTTGGGCTGGGAGTTTGACAACCCTGATCTAGATGAAGAGTCAAACCTTTAGGAATCTTTGAAAAACCAGTAAGGTAGGAAGCCCTTTGAATCTTGAACTGAAGAAAACACAGGGAAACTGCACTCTGGTGTGGAAAGTCTCAATTATTGCTTTTAAATATAAACTGTTTAAAACCCTTTTTCAAATATTGGTATTTCCAATATTAACATAAATGTTTTATGAAGAATTTTTGCTCCATCCAGCTGTTTTCTTTTGAAAAAAAAATGTATTATTTCTCATGGAATTTAGATAAGTTCTACTGCACTTCCATCAAAGTCCATTAGGCAGTGTTGCTGGGTTGTTGTTTTTCATACAACAGAATGTGAAACTCTCTTGTTGTAAAGCCAATTTCTCCTGTGATGGATAAACTCCATATCAAAATTTAATTGGAAGGAGAAGCAACAATAATACTCTGAAACAGAATGACAAAATGATCCTAACTCTGTTTCAAAATAATCATCTTGGATATTACATTTTTACCTTGTCCTTACTTCTGATATTGATTCAGTATCTAAGTTAAGTGAAACTAATGAGAGTAAGGTAATGATCTGACTAGGATTTCTAGGAATATACATATTGTCAATATTTAGCATATTTCATACATATTTAATTATTTCAAATATATATTTAGTGTGAAAACTATTGCTTTTCACATGCAGATATTAAATATTTGTAGACTGTAGTTTTTGATAGTAAAAAAATTTACAACTGCTTACTGCCTCTCCCCAGTCATGCACGTGCTTGCTTTGTATCAGATAGCTCTCCTATATTATATACAATACATGTCTATACTTAGTTGATTTAAATGAATGTGAAATAAACAATTTTCTCTCAAGGAATTAAAATCTAGGCAGGAATCACATTCAGGCTACATTAATAAACATGACAGTTTATATCCTATGGAATTATTATGATGAAAGTTGAAACTCAAAACAATGGATTTATAATCAGAATTATAGGTTTGTGTGTGTTTGTTAATTCTGTTCTCTAAACTTTAAGCTCTTCTATTAGGAAAAATTCCCAAAGGGTAATCATAGTCAGCACAACATCTTCCATCACATTAATACCAAAGCCACCTAGATTGTGACTCTAAGGAAGTTTTAATCACTTTTCTAGGATGTAGGCTTTTCTTTGAAAAGAAACAAAGAATATTTACTTTTCACTTAGTAAGGAAAGTAGATAGGGAGGGGGGAAAGCAATACAACCCATAACCCAAAACACTGCAGTATGCTACTATAGCAATAGCATTTAGATTTATATACCGCTTCACAGTGCTTTACAGCACTATCTAAGTAGTTTACAGAGTCAGCACATTGCCCCCAACAATCTGGGTTCTCATTTTACAACCTTGGAAGGATGAAAGGTGGAGTTAACCTTGAGCCAGTCAGGATCAAAGGAATCTAATTCCTGGCAATGTGAGCAGAGTTAGCCTGCAACAATGCATTCTAACTACTGCGCCAATATATTTTTGACTTAAGTTTTTGTCAGGTAAGGCAACACATTTTTTCATACAATCGTGTAGAAGTATGTATGTTTGAGAGGAAGCTTACTAACACATAAGTGGATTGCACATTGTGAAATGTGTCTTTCTGATGGCTTGTTCTCACACGCCCATGTAATTTTTTTAAACAGCTTGTTGCCTGCTCATAATACCATTTAAAAGCACAAAGATAGCGCAAAGATTGTTCATGCTATCAAGGTAGCCAAGAGACTTTCGTGTGACTTCTAGGAATCAATGAAGAGTCTCTTATGAAGATGTATATTAGATCCGACCAAAGGCTTATGTAGTCTAGCATTCTCTTCAAATAGCATTCTATCATATTCTTATCATTCTCTTCCAATGGCCAATCAAAAATCAATGAGCAATCTCTGACAGTGATAGCTTCTGTTCCTCAATCTCTCAGTACAATGGGAGCCTGATGCTTCTGGTTTTCCTTGTAATGAATAGCCATCATGATTAGCAGCCTCTGATATCTTCTCCATTATTCAACTAGCCAGTATTTAAAGATCTCCAACTTGCTGTCTATTACCACAACCCAGGATAAGGAATTCTATACAGTTACTGTAGATTGTCAAGAACAGTATTTTCTTCCGGAATCTTACAGTATTAAACTTTCCTAAATAATTTTATTTTCTAGTACTACTAGTATAGGGAAAAAAAATCCCATTCTTTTCTGGGAAGTCCATGTCATAATCATCTTGGTTGTCCTTTTCTACACTTTAGCTTAGAATCTTTCTTGGGGATTGGGAAAAATGCACTACAGTCATACCATTAATTTGTAGAATTGCATGTTATGTGCAATTTTACTTTCAATTTTCTTCATATTGATTCTGAAAGTGGATTTTTTTTTACAATATATAACTTCCTTGCGTATTCAGGGCTGCTTCAATAAATTGAGCTCTTTCTTTTCCATAAAAGGATATTGCTTCTTACATTATATTTTAAAGGCAGTGTGATACACAGATAAACTCCATCTAGATTAATAATTTCATTCCAAAAAAACAGTATTAAAGCACACAATATCCTGTTTATGAGAGGTTCACTTGCTGAACAGAAGTAAAAGAACTTTCTTTGACAGCTTCTCAACCCTGCTAGTAGAAGTTACTATATATCATTGGAGTTACGATATTGCTATTTGTTACCTTGTCCTCTTATGACTTTGTTAAACTTTGTTTAAGGTCATTCCGGTTGACAGCAGTTAGTCTATGAAAATAACAATTCAGCATTATCATAGTGCCAGAGTGAAATCATTAAGGCAATGCATCTCAAACTCTGATCAAATATAATTATTTCATATTCTTATCACTTTGTATTGATATGTTCTGACACAGATCTCATTTATATAAATTGCACTACAGTTTAAAAAAAAATAAATGCAAAGGCTTAAAATAGAGTAATCTGAATGTTGATACACGTATGTTGTTGACACTTGTAATCAAAGTTTGTTTTGGATTAAGATGAAAGAATAATTCATCCATGTGCTGTTTGCACTCATTTCATATTTGGTGCCTATATAAATCGATTTGCATATCATCCTTAAAAAACTCAATTTTGTTTTTTGAAGGTATTACATGAATATATGCAAACTGTATTTTCACTACATTTACAGTTGTAATTTTGCTTTTAAAACTAGACTATGTGGGAAAATGTCTATTTTTTTTTCATTGAATGGATGGCAGCGCAATAATGAAATGAAAAGCTAGACAGTTGTAGAAGTTGGATAACAGAATTCTTTATTATCCTCCTTTTAGCAAAATTTTTAAAATATTTATGTACTAAAATTATTTTTAAAATGCTTCTTAAAAATATAAAACCTTTGAAAAAAAGTTGTGCTTTTAGCTTTATACAGTATATGCAGTGATGTACTGGTGGCAAACTCTGTCAAAATATATACTGCTTCTTAGATTTTACGCCAGACATATGTTCTTATAAGGTTCTTCAAAAGAGGGCACCAGTTTGACCAATGAATATAAATTGGTATACTTCTAATGATTTTTAAAAAAGAAACATTAAGACCGTTATCAGCCATCACCTACTTCTAGTTCTTGAAGGCAACTAAACTCTTCTGGGCAATGAAAGTGAAGGTGTAGGAAGCAGTTATAAGCAACTTCAGTGGTTCCCATGGTAAAAATGCAATCATGATCTTCAATGACATTTTAACCAGGAAAAAAATATAACACCAAGTTCATTGAAGAAACCATGACTTCTCTGTCATGAAAATTGCACTAGAAGGACATTCCTAGCTTCCATATCTTTTTAGCAGCTATGGCAAAGTCATTGCATTTGTTACTGCAGATTTTAAAGGCCTTTTGCTTTTCTATATACATTATTATAATTATCGTAAAAAGTACTCAGAGATCTAAGGATCTCCTATCATTGATTCTTCCATGGAATAATTTTCTCAGGCAGAATTAGTGCCCAGTCTGGGAATCCACCCCCTTGTCACATAAGCACATTTCAGTAATGCATAGCATTTCAATAATACACAAGGTTGAGGAGACTAACTGTTCAGTCAGTAATGAGAATCAGGGCTATCAAAGCTTCAGGGACTAGGCCCCATTGTTGAGCATGAGACAGAACACAGTACCAGAGATCAAGGCCGTCATACCTGTTTACTGCCACATCTCCCTGTGCTTGCCTTCTCCCTCTTAAAAAACCCATCACCTGATCCTTGACTTCCCGCCTCCAGATCAAAGGACCCTATCACAGACTAGAATAAGATGATAATATTTCAAAACAATTGACCTATGTGATGCCCAAATGTCTCTGTAAAGCCAGCCTATCTTACCAGCCTCTTCCTATACACTAAATATATCTTAGTCATGTACGTACTTAATGCTCTCCTAAGGGATTTTTGGGGGGGAGATAGAGGGTTTTTTTCTGCTTGGACAAGTCCTCGCAGTTTTCTTGGCAAGATGGTTTGCCTTCTTCCTACAGCTGAGAAGGAGCGAACAAGTGACTGGCTCAAGGTCCCCCATCTGACTTTATGCCTATAGTGGGACTAGAACTTACATTTTCCCAGTTTCTAGCATACTCATCATGGATTTCTGTCATTGGGACATGAATTATTGTATAAAATATTCCACCTGGAAAAGCAATCAAGCATCCTGTGCGTGATATGGATATACTGGTAATATTAAATGTATGGATTCCTAGCACTTGTTTTAAGAGGAGGTAGGCTTCAAATAAAATTAAAATCTATTTCAGAGTCAGACATTAAATGCATGTGATAAATAGGATCATTTTTTATTATTATTACACATTTTATATTTTCCAATATTTTCTTGCCATATTATCTCTCTCTATTTCTCCCTCCCTCCCTCCCTTTCTCATAAGCATTTATTAAGAATGGCAGAGTTTTAATGGCACAGCTCCTTACCCATTTATATGCACAAATAAGCAGGTGTATCAGTTAAAGCTTATTCTTACTCTGTTTAGCTGAATTGCCAATGAGCATGCAAAGAGCTGTAGAACATCCCCAAATGTTTGTTAAGCATTAGAGACATTTAGAATTCTTGGAGAGGACCTTAAATTATGCCATCAATTTGGGGAAGCATGGGACCTACTCTCCAGAATAACTTCCCTTCCCTAAATTAACAGAGCAATTTCATTTTCATTCTATTCTTCTGCTACCATTATTGTCCTGTTTTGCCTTTACCTAACCAATGTTATTCACAGGATTCCAGATATCTCATGACATTTGACCATGGATTCCCCTTCATGCTATTAAAGATAATTAGCTTTAGTTTGAAACAGTAGCAGCAATGCTCTGACACCATAAATAACAATCAGATTCCATCTAAAGCTCTTATCTTACATTTAATACTCTTTGGTGATTCAGGAAGGGACTGGAGCAAGGACATATTAAACTTCGTACTTCTCACTAGCTCTAATTCCAATCCAGATTGGGGTATTTGTGTGTACGATGGAATAAATCATGAGAAATTGGAGTATGATGACATTCATTGCATATCCTTTATAGTTTAGTCCTCAGTAGAACATTGTTCAGTCCTTACATATATCACTTGGGGGAATCTTTCTGTAAACTGGGCTTCAAACAGATATGGCCATGCTGGAATCCATACATCTGGAGGGCACCCAAACTGGAAAAGGCCATTTTAGAGCATTCTAAAATGCTCTAAAATTTAGAGCATTCCACTGGCCATTTCCTTTCTTCTCCCCTCCGTCATTAGAACTGTGTTTTAAATTATAGATATTTTTATTTCTTCACCTTATAGACTTTCTATATCTACCTCTTGTTTTGCTTTAGATGAAAAATAATTTTAGAAACCATGTGATTGGTCTCTAAATTGATTTGAAGTCTACCATTGTCCTTCCAGTATCCATTTCAGCACCTCACATATATAACGAAAGGTATAAAAGACATAAGGTTATAAACAAAATGTGGTTTCTTTTCCCCAGTTTCCAGAGGAATATGAGGGAACTGAAAAGCTGGTTGCCCAGAAATCCAATGAAACTTGATAAAGAAGCGCTTCCTGATCTGGAAGAAACAGATTGCTACACAGCTCCTTTCAGCCGAGCACGTATTCATCAGTATGTGGTGAATTTAAAATATATTCATAGAGCAATAATGTTTCTTTTTTTTCCTCTCAGGGGTTAGCATAACAACATTCACCATTAACAAATGCAATGTGCAAACTGAATGGAAAACATAGCCCAAAAATGCTGGAGTCTATATTCAGCAATAAGTTGCAGAAGGATTTTCAGCTGCATTGATCAGAAGCTGGTTCCACTCAACTAAAGTTGACTTTCTTAAATCATATTCATAATGGTTCAAAGACATAAGATTCAGTTTAGTCCTTTGAACTCGTAATTGTTTTAAGATGTTCTCTGTAATTGCTTCATTGCATGGTGGATTATTTCAAGCAACTATTTTCAAGTTCTCTGAACAATGCATATTTTGTTTGATTATTTTTGTCCTATCGTAACATCTTCAAAACAGTTTCAAAATGCAGAGATAAAACTATTAATATCAATATCTGTTTGAAATTTGATAACATTTTATTCATTACGATAAATATTTCATGCTGGTACATTGACAGCTGTTTCCAACATTAATTGATATTGTCTCTTCAACAGTTTTACAATAAACAACAAAGACAGCTTTTTCAGCAATTCTACAAGGAGTAGGATGGTACACCACATGTTACAGAGAACGAAGTATGAAGACGGAAAACCAAAAATGGGTACAAGTTCATTTTAATATAACAACGCAGGTGTTGGAATTCTTGTTACCAGCTCAATTCTTCCAATAAAAAAATGTTTAGTCAATAATGCAAATCCAAGATATTGGTGATTCAAACTGGGACAACAGTGGCAATTACCAAAATCAGGACTATTCCTGTATGAGAAAGGGAAAAAAGAGATCTACAAGCTACAGTATTTTCATGGCTTCCCTCACCCCGATTGACTTTGCCTTATCCATGTTCTTCTATTATTTACTGTTAATGGAACAGAATATGCAGATTAAGTATTTATTTATTTATTTATTTATTTATTTATTTATTTATTTATTTATTTATTTATTGTATATTATGCTAAAAATCTCATGACTCTCGGCTGTTTACAAAGATGTGCAAAAATAATTAAAACATCCCCAGTAGTATGATTAAAACAAATTAAACTAAATAACAAAACCATAAAATTAACAAACAACAAGAAGAAGTAAAAGATGGTGCAGTAGGTGAGCATCATTAGAATGCTGTCTTGAAATCCTCTGGTTTTTAACAAGCATCTGAAGCCATCAAGCCTCATTTTCACAGGAACCCATTCCACAGCACCAGCTTTGGTTTCTCTAATCTCCACGAAGTGTGAAACTATGAGGAATTTCTCTCCCTCGGTGCTTTAGTAGGTCATGCCAATACAGAAGAAGACATTCCTTCATATATGCCAGCAGGATCTCACGCTTGTTTCTATTGCCCAAACTAACATATTAGCATTTATGTCCCATTATCTCAGGAGTACTTTCATTGCCGTTACTGTCTTTTGCTTCTGGGTCCAATTCAAGGTTTTGATTTTAACCTTTGAAGCCTTTCATGACATGGGATTGGGCTATCCGAGGGATTGTATCACCTCAGTTATATCAGCCCAGCCCATTAAATTTGAGAAAAGAGAAACTATGGTGCAGATCCATCAGCTAGGTTATATATTTGGTGGGTTTTCTGGGATACCTGAATTCTCTTCTGTAATACCCAGCTTATGAAATATTCTTCCCCTACAAAATAAACTTAGCTCCAATCCTTTTGAGATTCTAGAAGGTCCTTAGCTATGTCATGAGGCCTGGAGTCCCAGGAAGTTGGAAATATGCTCAGATGGCTCCATTTTGAGGTAGCCATTTTTATTCTCTCTTTGTATAGGGGGTTTGTATGTTTGTTTTTGTATATACTATTTATTTATTAATATACATTTTTACATATAGTCATTTTTATATTTGTGGGCTTTAGTTGTGCATTGCCCAGAATTGCTTTTGGTGAGATCAGCTCCTATACAAATTTGATAACTAAATCCTTTCCTGATTTTGCCATGAAGCCTCCTAAAAGATCTGTTATGTTACTGATCAGATTTTGTACATAAAGGCATCAGTGGTCTTGGACAGCCAAGTTTCAATAATGTGTGCCAGATATTCAGACTCATCCACCATCAGGCCATACATGAAGATGGCCTTACTGCAAACAGACCATCCATTCACTATCAGCACTTCTCTAGGAATCTGGCCTCTTGACTTTGATATGGAGTTATTAATTTGGAAGTTGAGATTGCCACTATTTTGGAAGCCTCCTTTCCCCTGTAACAGCCCAAGTGATGCTCTGTGACAAATCTCCTTTGGCTCAATACAATGGCTACACTCAATCCATCCTGCCAGAGTTGAGTAGTCCATCCCCTCTTTTGTAATCATTCAGGATTTACACACACACATCATTCTCTATTCCTTACTTCTTCTAGTGCCTTAGCAACCTTTCTTGCCGGAAAAAAAAATCATTAGTTATTTGATCCTTTTTGAGCAGTGGACACCATATTTAGTAAAATAGTCACTATTAGCAAAAAAAATAATAATAATAACAATAATTAAACAACCACACTTGGGAGACTAAGGGAGAGCTCTTTGCCTAATTCCAATATGAGCAAAAAGAAAAGTTCATATACCATATTAAGAAGCCAATTAAAAAATGCTTAGTGAATTAAAGAAGCAAGCACTTCTTTATGATTGAGATCCATATCACTTCCAAGAAAATATTGCTCTCTAAACCATTTTTCAGTACCCCAAATTGTTTCTTCCCACTGCTTTTGTGGCCAAACAGAAGCTATAAAAACAATTTCTAATACGGTTCTTTGATTTCCTCTGCAAAACATTGTTTGGTAGTAAAAAGAGAAAGAAAGAAAGAAAAGAAAGAAAGGAAGGAAGGAAGGAAGGAAGGAAGGAAGGAAGGAAGGAAGGAAGGAAG